>ML677352.1:28473110-28767947 GCA_007922305.1 Dermatemys mawii
GCTCGCTAGAGTTTGGGGTGTAACTCACAGTCGAGCGAGCACCAGCAGGAGTCAGGATCCTCGGTAAGAGGGGGTTCTGGATCCCCGTCAGCGGCCGCCTTGGCTGCCCACGGGTCACTGTCAGGCTCCGGCAGTACCTCGGGGTCTTCAGCTGCTAGCCACTGGGGTTCTCCTGCAGTGTCCGCCTCCGTTGGCCACGGGTCCCGGCCGGTGTCTGGGAGCTCCTCGGGGTACTCGGCAGCCGGCAGGTCTGGAAACCGCAGGCTGTCCCCTAGGTCAGGGCTCCCTGGCTTGGCGCAGGGGAGGGAGGGAGCAGCCCACGGCCTGCGTCTGCCTCCTTCCCCGGTGCAGCCCTGACTGAGCTGCGGGCCCTGCCCTTTGTACTTCCTGCCCCACCCTTCCGCTTCCTGGGGGCGGGGCCAGCTTGGTCAAGGCCCGCCCACTCCGGCTGCCAGGGGGGTTCTGTTCCCTCTGGCTCAGAGGGAGGCCACCCAGCCTCCCTACAGATGGAGATAGAGAAGGAATGAGAAATCCCAAGTCACTGTTTTAGTAATTGTGATGCAGTAACTATTTCAAAATATTTTATTTTAAAAATGTGTATTTGTAATATTTAAGGTGTATAAAAATAAAGGATAAACATACTATTGTAGCCACTCTGATTATCTGCAAAATTTTCTGGTATTTATATATTCCCATCTGCTCCCTTGGAATAATATCAAGCTAAAAAAGGGTAGCTCTACAGACTACATGTCATCCATTTTTGCATTGTGAAAGTCTTAGAAAGAGTTCCTGATCAGACCAAAAGTGATTACTCGTTTAGCCAAAAACCACTATAAGCCGCCCAAAACCAGGAAATAAAGATTTAATGAAGTTAAAGTCCAGCTGAGCTTGACAAACTAACTTGTGCCCTTTAGCAGTGTGTGTGTATTCATATGCCTCGTCACCTGTATCTTAGAAATCAAAAATGAAAAGCTGCATATTCATAACAGCATGCAAATTACATTACAGATTTTAGTGGTGTATATCTGGAAAGCCTGGCTCCAACAAAAAATGCACTTAGTTAAAGAGCTAGTGAGACCAATTCAAAATTCCTCTAAAGCACCATTCTCTGGTCTGCCTCATTTATGAAAAATTTTAGCAAAATGATCAAAAAAGAGGTAAAAAGTCAAATTAAATAATGACAGATTATGAACTATTGCTAGAAATCATTGCATTTTAAAAATCCATTATGAAATGTAACTTGACAAGTCAGAACATGTTTCATATCTACTTTATTAATACATGCTATGAGTGTTCAGCGGCAATAAAAACCAAAATATTTAAGTAGGTATTTAAGTGTTTTAAAAATAAAACAAGCAATTACCTGCTTGAAGACTAAAAAAGAGCTCCTCATCCTGGAGAAGTTCCTGAATACAATCCAATCTTGTGTTAATTGTTTCAGCATCAACCAGAGGCTCCAGGATATTAGATCTAAGTCTTCGGCTTCCCCCTGGAGTTTTAGTATAGTTTAGAACGCCAAAAAGAGTGTGACCATTCCTTTGAAAATAACACAAATTTTTAAAAAAACAAAAACTCAAAAAAAATCAAACTAATACAAATCAAATGAAATTTTCAGATTAAATAAGCCAAGAATTTAAAACTTGATTATAAGAAGTGCTGAGAACACACAAATCCCCTTGAACTCCATGGAGCTTTGGGACCTCAGATCAAAAATCAGGCTAAGAGTAAGGCTACATTTTAGTCATGGGTATTTTTAGTAAAAGTCATGGATAGGTCACAGGCAATAAACAAAAATTCACGGCCCGTGACCTGTCCATGACTTTTACTAAAAATACTAGTGAATAAAACTTGGGGTGGAGGTTGCCCGGAATCAATACTGGTGCTGTGGAGGGCGCAGGCAGTGATGGGCTGCCTGGGATCCACGCTGGTGCTGAGGGCCACTAGCAACAGTGCACAGCCCAGGACCCCCACTGGTGCTGGGTGGGGGTGTGGATGACGGTGAGCAGCACAGGACTCCCCCTGGTGCTGGGGTTGGCGGGGCCAGCAGGCTCCCTACCTGGCTCCATGCCTCTGCAACAAGAAGCAGCAGAATTTGGGTGTGGGATGGGGCAGGATACTGGGGCACGGGACAGGATGAAGCGAGCTCTGGATGGCCCTTGCCCACTTCTGGACTCCCCAGAAGTAGTGATATTCCCCTTGCTCAGCTTCTAGGTACACGCATGGCCACACATAACTTCTGTGTCAGTTATATAAGTCAAAACTGCTGACAGCAGGTTTATTTGTGACAGACACACTATATACCTTTACACAATTCTTATCTGTTCTTTTTTCTTTTTCTTTCCTTCTTTCTAATCCCTTTCATTACTAGGGGTTTCTTGATGCACATAAAAAAATTCCAGGCTAGGACTTCAAATTTTGCACTAAGTTGCAGTTCATTTCTCTTTCCAAATTATTTAAAAATCAGCTTTGCATACGATATAATTGCTGTCAGGATAGAGCCAAATTAACTCTTTGTTTCTGACTAGACAGAGTAGATATATATGCCATAGAACTCAGTGCATTATAAATTTATAACAGTACAAAGAAACTGAATTTGTAAAAACAAAATAATCTTACCGAGAATCTCTATTGTTATTTAACAATTCAAGATTTTGGGCTGATGATGAATCTATCATAGCAGTTTGCTCACTTCCCTGGAAACGAACCTTGAGTGATTTAGGAGCATAAACTGAATTTTGAATAAATTCAACATATTTTAGCAAAGCTGCAACAGCTGCTAGACAGTAATACCTGTAAAGTAGTAATGATTTATTCAATATTAAATATTTCTCCTCATCCACCACAAAAACAGTTACTGTATTTAGGGAGAAGTTTTTTCTTAGCAATCCTA
Source organism: Dermatemys mawii (assembly GCA_007922305.1). Classification (NCBI taxonomy): domain Eukaryota; kingdom Metazoa; phylum Chordata; order Testudines; family Dermatemydidae; genus Dermatemys; species Dermatemys mawii. Next base: position 28,476,001 of record ML677352.1, read on the forward strand.
TGCCAAACTGTATAGTCATGTTAGGGATTGGGAGCACTATATAAACCAGGGGTTGCCAAATTTACTGACCCTCCAAACCATATACAATAACCTTCAGAAGTTTAAGAACCAACATGTGCCTGCAGGTGACTCCCGCAGGGCTGAAGCCCCAAGACAACCTTCCCATTACACAGAAGACAGAGGCAATGTGTGGTGGGGCACATGAAGTCACATGCTCCCCCAGATTTTTCCCAGGGTTTGCTGGCCCTGCTCAGTCATATGGTGCCACTGGGTTCCTGCCCTGCACAGCAGCTGTTGGAGCGGACAAACTGGGACCTTCGGCCATGGGGAGAGGCAGCAGCAAACAGCTGGTAGCTGCAAGGAGCGCTGCTGCTTTTGCTACTCCCTCTCCTTGTGGTGCTAAAACCTGAGAGCTGCAGGGAGGGGTTACTGATGGTAACAGGAGGAGTGTAACAAGCTGTTGTGGGGGGCCGAACCTTTAAATTGTGCCCTCCCACTCTCAGCAGGCACCACTTGTCTCTGGCAGAAACCTCTAGCTCCACCAGCCCATCACAAAGCAGAAGCCCCGAGCTCTCTGCCATGCACTGGTAGGCAGAGAACCGGGGGGGGGGGGGGGGGGGGGCGGGTGTTAGGCAGGGAAGAGGGGGAAGAGAAAGAGGAGCTCTGTAAGCCACACATTAATTGTAAAAGTGTTGCATGTGTCTCGCGAGCTAGGGTTTGGCCAGTGTGATCAGGGCCCAAATTTTCAGCAGTGCAGGTCCACTTTTGTATGGACACTATGTCACAGTCAAGTGATCAAACATGCATGTGTCTGTGCATGCATATGATCTTGCCTTGCACATCTTGGATATTGTGAATGTGTAAGTATGGCAGTGTAATTTTAGAATACATTACTGAAATATGGATCCAGGTGACCAAGTTTTTAAGTGTTGCTCTTTCGTAACTTCCTCTGGTAAATACAAGGAACGACACTGACAGGCTCTTAAAGAAAGATTGATACCAGTGTCTCTAAATGGTGGATCATCAGGGCTTGAAAAGGCACTTGACAATTGATGCATCGCTGGTAATGGATGCATCAGAAATGTTTGAGTAAAAAATAAAAAGGCAACTATATTTACAAATTCTAAATTTCAAGGATGTGTGTACCAATTAATGAGAAGCCACTAGCCAGTGTATTAAACCTATACTAACTGTTAAAACGTTTTTGCTGGAAACACTACTTTTTCTTACTTAGGTTATACGTACTTGGATTGAACCTCCATTAGGACAGTGCTGAATTCAGATGTACACAACTGTTCTATATATTCCAAGCCCTTTGTTTCATTAAAGTATTTTCTTTGGACAGTAGTAAAAGTCACATTCTAATAAAAACAAAAACAGCAAAGGTTTCAAAATCTCATGGAAAGGAACTATATTGTTGTGATGATTTGGGGAATCTCTCTATGTAAAAATGTGACACAGAGGCCCATTGGACGTTCACAACTCTGAGTCAGCAGCTCTTGTCAGGCCTGATATACTCATGTTCCCCCACTCATTGCTATCATGATCTGTATCTGGAAAGTGTCATATAGGCTATCATAGGCAAATTGGTGGCACACTGGTCCGGAAGCTCATTGCATGGTATATGTACAGAATGTGTACAAACATAATGGAATTATGTTCTTAAAATGAGTTTGGCAACCAGTGCATAGGCCAAGTCTGCCTTGGACAGGGGAATGTATGTTTGCTTGTCTGACTGGTCTGGTCATCAGGCGGGATGATGATGCTGCACTTACACAGGGCAGGCAGTTACACAACCCCTTACTGGTCCAGGTTGAACCCCAAACTCTTACAACAACTTTGAATTCTGGTTGATACTATGAAGTTATTATAAAATTGCTGTATCATGGACTGACTTTGTGGATGTGGAATCCATCAGCTGCTGACATGGACAGCAGTATGTACCTACCAGACCAGGGAAAATGGAGAGTTGTTAACCTTAATCACTGTGCCCTGTACCAAGCAATGAACATGAGATTGGCTGGAGCTGGGAGAAACTACTTCTTTCAACTTGTCTGCAGGGAGGGGGAAGTAGAGAGTGGAAAATTGTCAAACAGGACACAGAGACAGTGATAACAAAGCTAAGATTTTAAAATTACTCACAAGAGAAAGTAAGTTTTGGTAAGAAGAGGGGAAGATAAAGGCAAGCATTCATAGCGAGAGATCCAATTTAACAACAGGACCAACAAAGGTCAGAGAAGGTTAGATGAGCTGAAAAATCTCCATAATTCAGAAGACACCCCACAGGACTCTGCCCAAGCCTAAAGAACTCTGGTGGTGAGGAACCTGAGGCAAGGAAATCTGTATACATATGTTTATTATGTTATCTAGATCTATGTATTTCTTATTCTATTAAGTAAAGAACAATACTACTTTAGAATCCTGTGAAAGTCTGCCTATGTGTCTGTTGGCTTTCACTATTGCATGTCCCTGAAGAGGCAAACTCTTAGCCAGCAGGCTCACACCTTTGGAAATATTCTGGGAAATGTGCAAGAGCTTCTGGGGAGGCTTGCGGGAGACGAAATTACTTTCAGGGCATAGGCAGTTGGACTGTGGGGTCATCACTGCCAAGAGAGGTGTCAGACACAAGGTTACACCTGGAGTGTGTACATAGAGGCCAAAACCCAGGAATGCTTCCTAAACTCTGCCCAGCCCCGGTGAGCTAAGGGATTCAGCGTTTGGATCCCCTCATAAAGACAGTCACAAATCTACAACTATATAAAACCAGTCAAAGAGGAGCCCTATAAAAATGAAATGATGTCTAAAAAAAGATTACCTTGAAATTTTCCGTTATCAAAGTGAACAATTTTGTTGTACTTCCTGTATCACAAGCAGTATTTGACATTATTATTTCTAATGGTGTTAAAATCTTGAGTTTTGTGATAACCTAAAAACAAAATTGAAACATTCTTCATTAAAAACATTTAGCAGTCTCAATGTACATTTTTACAAATAAATAAAATAGTTCAGAAATGACTGACAAATTCTATAATCTTTGTAAACACTTTTAAATCAATTAAAAATCCACTAAAAGGGAAGTGCACACACAACAACCAGACAGACATCATCTATTCCCAGTCAGGGTACAAAACAGTAAGATTTTTTAATGGCTTTTTCACTTCCTAAGATTTGAGCACTGGTAACAGGTGAGAATGCATCATTAGGAACTTTCTGGTGGCCAGATAATGAGGTAAATGTAGTACAGAAAGCAATAAGGTAAATATAATGCAAAATTTATCTCATGTCATGAATATATGAAAAACAGATATGACAAAGCACCCCTGCAAAAAAGAAGAATGTTATGCCTCCAGTGGCATTTCATGGGTGTGACTGAGGAAGTATCTTTTCAATCAGAAGTAACTTTCTGGGTTTGTAGCTACCGAAGTTCATGGTGCTCCTGAAGGTCATGAGCTGCAGACCCACTTGGACTGGACAAGGCTCTTTGGAGTAGTTCATATTTTAGACCTTGCTGTAACTTCTTATGCATACATGTGCATGCAACAGTCTAACCTGCATTGTTTTTGTTTCGGTTGCTCAAAAGATACACTCTTAAACCAGCTTTTCCTTTTCACATGAGATACTAATTGTGACAGGGTGTACTACGTGTTTGATGCCCTCCCACCTTGGCTAATCCAGTCCCAGGATTCCTTCTGGTGGAAAAAAACTAGATACTCCACTAGTTGCCAAGAGAGTCCATCAGGTTCAGCAGCTGGCAGAACCAGCAAGAATTGGTCCTCCAGCAGCTAGAAGGATCAGGAGCAGAAAGTCAAATAGTGCACAACAGACAAGGTAAAAAGGACTGTCTGCTTCCTCTGGGGAAAGGGGCTAGTAGTTCTAGGTGAAGCTGAAAGAGGAGAGGAAGGATGTCCCCTGTCTTGACCCAAAAGTCTGCCCTGCCTGGATCAGGAGCCTAACTCTGATTTAAAGTACAACTGAATTTTGCTACTAGTCTTATCTAGAAAAGGATCAACATCTACATATACCTAACAAGATCAGTTATTATGTATTGTTTCCATTTGTATTATTTGCATTAGTGTCCAAAGGCCCCAAATTAGGATTTGGGTCCCACTATATAGGTGATAAGGTGCTGTACAAATAAATAGAAAGACATAATCCCTGTCTAAAATCTCTTACAATCTAAGACAAAATGCAACTAGTGTGACAAACAACTGAAAGGAAGTGGTAGGGGGAACTATAATAAATTCATGAGACTACATAGTCTTAGTAGTTCTGAACCATCTAAAATATTTTTGTTTGGGCTGTGGCTGCCTAACCTATCCATCATTAGCTGCTTAGTTTTTTGGTGGCATTATTGCAGAAATAAGTCTAAAGGAGGGATTTGTAGGTGGAGAAGATAATGGCCTTAACATATTAATTCAGGGATGGTGTTCCATGCATAAGCGGTGGGGTGGAAGAAAGAGCAACAATGGTTGAAGCCATTATCATTGGCAAAGCAGAGGTCACAACACAGTAAGAGACAAGTATGGATAACAGAGGGACATTGTAGTGAAGGGCATTGAAGAAAATGGGGCCAGAAAATGGTAAGTTGATGGAGAGGTAAAATCAGAGTGACAGGTAAAAGGAGATGATTTTAGCAGATGTGTTTTGTATGGACTGAAGGGTGAATGTGCTGTCAGAGAAGCCAGCAAAGAGGAGGTTACAGCAATCAAAATGTGAGATAATGAACAAGTTTTTTGAGTGTGTACAGCATGAAAAAGGGCAGATTTAAAAAACATTAGAGCAAAACACAGCAGGAGATGGACACAACTTGATGTGGGCCCATGGGAGAGGAAGAATCAAAGACAATTAAGATTATATTTGAGTGACAGGGAAGATAGTGATATCAACACTCAAGGAAAATGCAGGATGGACTTGAAAGGAAAGGAGTTCCATTTTTATCATGTTAGTTCTAAGATGAAGGGAGACAATTAGGAGGGGATGTCAGATTGAGAAAGAGACAGGATTGCATAGATGGAGACTAATCAAAATTAGAAAAATAACTTTGACGATCAAGGCCAAGGACAAGGTCATAGTGGAACCCCAAAGGAGAGTAGGAAAAAGGAGGAGAAAGAATCCAGACACAAGTAAATACACTATCAACTGAAGAGAAAACTCACTTGCTATCATGATTTGATAGAATCTTTTAAGAGGACAGCTTGAAAAATGAGCATCCAATGGCCACAAAAGTCAGCATAAATGATGTTACTGTTCACATTAACAATGCTACTTTACTCTTTTTATTACTCTTAGTATGAACAAACTGCAGTCATCAATCAGGGATTTCCTGCTATTATTCATAAAAACTTCTGACAAAAAAGGAAATCTATAGTAATAATCATCATTATGTAAAATATACCCCTATACAGCAACCAAAAGTATTCAAACTTACCTTAGCATATGTTGTATTGTCCGCAAATTGGGATAATACCACTTCAGGGTTTTTTAAGTCAATACTAGCCATTCCTACTTCACCTCTGGCAAGTCCTCTCCCTTCTACTACAGCTACAATAACGGATGCAACCAAGTGAGCAGAGACAGCAGATGAGGATGTAACTGTAAGATAGTAGTATACATTTATAGTTATGACCCAGTTCATGATAGAGTGAACAATGTATATACTTATATGCCCAACTCACGAAGAAGCCAAATTTACTTAAAAATTCAAAGTACGAGTTGCTGAATTCTACATATGATGTACTATGCAGAGAATGAGCCATATTTTCAATTATTTGAACACCACGTCTACATGTGAAAAAATAAGAGCAGAGCACATGTACACAAATAGGGAGTGAACACAGAATGACAATTTTAAAGGTGCAAATATATGTAGAAAATACAGTGCATGAGCTCTGTTTCTGCATTATGAAAAACAGGTGAACAATAGAAGGGCTATTACTATCATTAAGCATTTGTAATTTTAAATACAAAACTGACGGCAGCTATTATTGCTGGTCAAATTTAGACTAATTAAAATATGGAGATACACTGAAACTGAAGGTAGTTTTTCATTAAAAGTGAAGTTCTGATGAGGTGTCCCTAACTTTGTCAAATACTAAACCAATCTTTCTGAAATTTCATACCTGATCTTATGCTGAGAGAGAAATGTTCTGATGTTTGTGGAAAAATAAAACAATGCAGTGAGACAAAATGATGTAGGTTTCACTTTGGTGAAATTTTCCTAAGAAATTTGGCTTAAGAATTCCATATTTTAATCTCTTGGAGTTGGTGAGGAATCAATTAGTGAATATGGTTAATATATACATTAGGAACTGCACAGAGTTCCATATATATGCACAGAACATGTAAGTGCTTTACAAACTCCAACAGCACAAACATCCAAAGGCACTAAGAACTTTTGAGGAAGTAGGAGTGGTATTCTAGAGCAGGGGTTTCCAAACTACAGCCCGGGGGCCGGATCCGGCCCGTGACGTCGATTTGTCCAGCCCCTCGGCCCCAGCTGAGCAGGCACGTGGAGAAGCCATCACTGCCGCCCCGGCGCAAGCTGCTACTGGCGGCCCCATGTGTGGAGGGGTAAGTGCCCTTGCGGTGTAGCTGGAGGAGTAAAGTGGGGGTGGCGGTAGCCACCGGAGGAGTGGGGCGGGGCACGGCAGAGTGCAGAGGAGCAAAGGGGGAGGCTGCGGTAGCGGCATGGCTGGAGGAGCAAAGAGGGGGGCGTGGCAGCAGCCTGCAAAGCCCCTTCAAAAATCTAATATGGCCCTTGTCTCAAAAAGTTTAGAGACCCCTGTTCTAGAGGACATATGGTTTAGAGACAAGCACAGGGCTAAAAAGTCAGAAAAGCCTATCCTACTCCTACATCTGGTGCGGACTTACTCTTCTTTCCACTTACACAGAACTTCACAAACACGATTTGACAATACCTCAAAACATCACAGGAGATGATGAACATTGTTATCTCCATCTTCCCACTACGGAAACTGGGGCTTAAACGTGATTTACTCAGTATCAGACTGCAAATCGGTGTCAGGACTTGGTTTAGAATACAGGTCTCCTTGATTTCCACACTGAAGCCTAATGCTGTAGACCAGAGTTTCTCAACTTATTTCCACTCAGAAACCCTACCACCACTTGTGACAAAAAGCATCCCATGTATTCACATTCTACACAGTATTGTAATAATCTTTGTACAAATTATACCTTGTAACATATCATTTGAAAACAAATAACTCACTGGTGAATAATATCATGGTGATATATACATAGCAACATTATATTAAAGTTATTAATTCCCCCATACGATGTCATTAGCACATGTTCAAAACCAAACAGTTCTGCATAGGCAAAAATTTTTACACAGCTCCATCCTAAACAAAGGAATGCATGTTTGCCTCAATTTCCATATAAGTAGTACACAGAATCTTTAAGTCAGCAGAGGGACGAGATGGCAGGAAACAGAACAGTTTGCATTTTAGCAAACACAAGTAGGAGCATGGAGCCTCCTTCACCACCAGATTCCATTTTTCTTTTCTTACTGCTTGAATAAACTTTACTCTGAAAGGTAACCCTCAGAAGAATCTACTTGAAAGGTTCACTGGACTATAAAAGAGGGGGAGAGATTACAGTGACCAGACGCCCCAGTTTTATAGGGACAGTCCCGGTATTTGGGGCTTTGTCTTATATAGGCACAAAGTACGCCTCTCCCCGTCCTGATATTTCACACCTGCTGTCTGGTCACCCTAGTAGAGAACCTCACATTCTCTTTCACCTAAGACAATGGCACCAGAACCTTTGGACCTTTGGGAGAAATCCTGATGAAGTAAAGGGTAATTCATGATCTTGCTGGAAAACTGTGGGTGAGAAAGGCCATCTTAAATAAAACCTTGAACCAGACCTTGCTAGATTAAGTTTTAGACTTTTAGATGCGTGTGTTCACTTTTATTTGCTTGTAAACATTCCTAATTGTATCTCTTGTACCTGAATTCACTTTAAAACCTATCTTCTTTTGTTAACAGACTTGTTTTATTTTCAATCTAAAACAATCCAGTGCTCTGTTTAAACTGAACTGTTTGGTAACTCCAGCTAAAGAAACAAGCTCTTGAATATTGACTTCTTACAGGAGCAATGTACCTTAATATCTGAACTTTCCAGGAGAGGGCTGGTCATTGCAGAACACAAGTTTTTGGGAAAATCCACCCAAAAGAACTGTGGGATTGAGGTTATGGCAAATATTCTCAAGGATTTGGTGTGGGGGGGGGTGGGGTTCTACTGAGCTGTTATTAGATAGGTAGAGCTGGAAATAGTAAGGGGGATTTGGTCTCTAGCTGTTGATGCTTGGAGGGCCTGGGCTTGGGAGTGGGGCTGATGCTGGCTGATGAGAGTGTTTTCCTTCTCTCTCAACCCTTCCATGCCCCCTCACACAGCTCTCAGACAGCACTACTTCAAAGGGCTATCAAGCCAGCTCCACAGTTTCTAGATGTCCTCTATTATCCTGCCCCAGAACTGAATACTGGGAAGGGGGAGAAGCTCTATTGTGATTGGATTTGGGAGTGAAGCAGCAGTAGCAAAAAGGGGGAGGATTATTTGAGGGAACAAACTGCTACTTTCTTGCTCTCCCTTTGCTCCTGCTGGATCTTCACACCCATAGGATTCCGCTAGGTGGCAAGGAGTGGGTTATTCTCAGCTAGTGGAGTGCTAAGAGGCAGGCAACCCCTAGCAATACACCTGAAGGCATGGCTCCATCATTTGAGAAATATTGCTGTAGGCTACAGTGTTCCATAAACAAGACACTTAACTAAAATGAGACACAGAAGTTTAGTTTGTATACCTATTCTTTGGCAAACTGATTCTAGGAATATTACATTTAGACGGTATTCTTTATTAAAAGGTACAAATGGCAAATCATAAGCACATTTAAATAGCTTTGAATAGTGTCTGTGATGATTTGTTTCACATTTAATGTTATGTATTTCCAAAGAATAAGCTAGTGGAGAAACTACCAATGACTTCTTTTCAAGAAAATTGTGGGTGAGGTAATATCTTTTCTCTCGTCTCTTTTCTACCCTGTCTCTCTACTATCCTAGGACCAACACAACCACAACACTGCAAACAAGAAAACTGTGACCAATAACCAGAGTTCTTGACAGACCCTAATCCTGTTTGAAGCTACTATAAAACAAATTGTCCAGAGAATATTTCATTAATTAGAAGGTGATTCTGAAATTGAAAAGACCTTCAAATTAGACTAAGAAAAATTCTTGCATATGGTAGATACATCACATTCAAGTTTTATTTATAACAATTCAGCAGTATGTAGCTATTATGGCACAGAGAGATTTACTGAGATATCAAACAATTTGAAACTGAAAGTGAATTACTGCTAAATCCCAGAACTGTCAAAAAGTCAATACATTAGACTTTTTGCTAGAAAGAAAGTTATTTTCTCTGCCTTTGTGGTATCAGTCAGTGTTCTCATCAATCTTTTTCATTTTTTTAATCAAATACTCTTATAGGAGGCAACATCTTCATCAATCTTTTTTCTTTTATCAGTCAAACTCACTATCACAGTAGTCAACCTCTTTATCAACTTGTCAGTTCTCTCTTTTGTCCACTTTGCTATTAACCTTTTATCAATTTATTGCGAGATTTGGGTACAGTATAATAGTTTAAATAAAAGCTAATTTGAAATAAAAGCTAAATAAATGCTACTGTAATATTTCTACTTATTTTACAGATATATTTCATTCTGAAGGATTGCAAGCAGTTCACATAGTAAATCCTTACACCAGCTCTGAACTGAAGTCATCACTGAGATGGAGGGTGTCAGCCAACTAATACATAGCAATACGATATAAAAGAGTATGTACAAGGGGACATTTTGGTCCAGATACTAGAGCAAACTTTTTTTAAAAAATACTCCTCCCACATTTAGGTATTTATAATATGACTAAGTAGTATCTGAATGCAACCCAAAATTCAAAAACCTAGCAGTCTGAAAGACTGATATCCCCCACTTGCTTTGTGATGCGAATGTATGCAGATGTTCACGTCAATATTTACTTTTTCCTCTCCTCCATCATCTTCATTTATTCTTCAATTTCAAGGAAGCTGTTGTGGGAAAGCTCATATAAATAAATGGGTTATATTTTGTTCTGAAGATAGTAAAATTTATGCTCATTCTCAGAAGGAAGTTCCACAGCAATGGGTCTACTGGAAAGAAGCCACAATCCTCTAAACTTGTGGATTTCATTCAGGGTGCAGTCAACTCCAATGTCCATGAGAAGCACAGCTTAGCCCACAAACAGCCTCAAAGATCAAGATCAGCAATTTCATCCGGTTAGTTATGGAACCTGATGCCATTGTGGTGTCTGAAGTACCACAGTGTTTTTGATGTGCAATGTTGATTAGAAGGTGGATTGCTTCATGTTGTGCTATCTGGAACATCTTAATAAGCAAAGGTATGAGGCATTGCTGTAATAGAGTGGAAGCAATAAATATTCAGATCATAAAGAAGTGAGAAAGGTGTGTTTTACATGAGGGAAATGCAAAGCTGGGAATAATTGGGACACTATTGAAGCTGGAGTCTGTGACAGTTCAGAACCTATCCTAGAGATTTAACCTGTGTCAAATGGGATGTGGAAAAGGAACTGAGCCTCCTGGAACTATACAAGTCCTTGTGAATGAGAAGCTGATGCCCATCACAACCCCCTCTTCTGCCTGAGAGGAAGATATGGAGCCAACATATTGCAAGGTTTGGCCATCCTGCTAGATGTCTCAATCAATGCAGCACACCTCATAGTCAAGTATGTCAAATGCTGTGGACTTATCTAGTTATATGAGCACTGATGTTTGTTATCCACTGCTAAAAAAAAAGATCCAAGCCTATGACTACCCTTGTTCCAGTGCTGTGTCCTGGACCAAAATCCTATTGTGTGGGTCAGTGTTGCTGATCAATTTGAGGGGCTGCTAGAAACAGCTGTTCTCAAACTTCTTAACAATCTTGCTCAGAACTAGCAGATTTGATACTATACAGGACAGGAACAGGCAAAATCATGTCAAGAGATTTTTCTTTTAGCAGTAGCTGGACAACAGCCTTTTTCAGGGTCGCTATTACATTGTAATCACCAAAGATGGTGTTGAGAATTTCTGTCAACAGGGGATTCAGGTTCTCATGACTGCTTTCACCAGCCCTGAGAGACAGATAGCAGAGTCACAGGCTCAGATATCCTGCAGTAACTTTGAAAACTTCCGCATGCATGAACAATACGAATTCTATGGATACATGTATTTGCACACCTTTTGCATAAACCCCAATTCTTGGAACCCAGAGACTTTGCCCCAGATCCCAGCAATCTAATCTGCAAAGCAAAATTGCCAATTTTAAAATACCATACAATATTTTCCTGGTATCTAAGGACCAACACTGTGGTACTTAGGTAAAAAGCTAATCAAAGGAAGAAGTGCTGGTTCTAAGGATGACTGAAGACAGTACAGCTTGACAAACTGGTTAACAAACAAAACTAGTTCTGCTGACAATAGAACAATTATCGTTTTGTGCTGTAACTAATTGGTTCCATTCTCATTTTGTGCCACTTATGTTCTGTAGACAGTAGTATCCCATAGACTTGAAGAAGTCTGATCTACTGAGAGAATCTCCACTTCATCTAAGGCTTGAAGAACCTTGTTATGCCACCTCTCACTTAGTCGTCCATGGAGCACTTGTTGGTTACAAGTGGGTTGCTAAATGATCACATTGAGTTACTATTTGTCATTCCCAGTCACTAAATCACATTAAAAGTAACTACCTGGAAAAGTAACGTTTGGAAATATTTTTAATCACATGTTGTAGTTACCACAGGGATATTATTTGATCAAGAGTAAAAGATGAAGTGGCCCACACATTCACAGTCTAAATAGGGGAGAAAGTGGTCTATGAAATACTCTATTCAGATGTGATCCACATGATGAGAAAGTCTGAGACCTGGTACACAGACTAGCCTAGGTGGGAGTGGGGTGTGTGTGTGCGGTATAAACTGGACCATACAGCGGTATAAATTTGACCCATATAGCACTATGTGTGTCATTAAACCAGGTCTCAACTATGCAAGCCAGATCAGACTTCTCATCAGAAGAGGTCATGTTGAAAAGTTTATTGACCACTGATTTTGGACTGATTAGAATGAATCTGAGATGTAGTTTCTTTCTTTAGTTCTTGTGATCTCCTGTAGTCTCCACTGTCCACATTGAGCCTAGCTGCAGATATATAGATTTGGGTCCTTGTATTTGAACTGATTTTTCTTTGTCTACCTGTAATGACAGGGAATGGGGACGTTTAGGTGAATAATTGCTACCAGACATTTTTAGTTCAATAAATTCCAAAGTGCTGGCAAGCCTCCTTAACCCTAGCAGGGACGATACTGATGACATAGCGCATGCAAGGGCATATCTTATATATCAATACACCAGAGTAGTCGATAGTAGGATGCATGAACGTGCAAACATGATGTAACTGCCTGAGAGAGTGTAAAGGACTGAGCCACCCTGTGCACCTCTTTGTGACCAGATATGGCACTGTGGGTCAGCCATGCTTTACTGACCTTTATACTGTGTCTGTTTAAATAGATCATTTCCAAAGAAGAGCAGGGAGTCTCCTTCACTATATCCAAGCTGTTTGGATCGTGAGCACCTGGCTGATGCTTAAAGGGCTAGAACTCTCCTTCACTGGGACTTTGTATGTTTTTAAGTTTGCCCTATTGGAGCAGGTAAAGGCTGTATTGCTCAGTGCCTTCAAGAGCTAAAGATAGGCCTGTGAAGAGGTGGTTTCACCGGTGTGAATAATTGCGATGGAATCTTTAACATGCATGCAAAAAATGCAGGGACTCAGTTCCCAATGTGGTATCCAAAAGATTTTCACATAGAAAACTACATGATACTCATTTAATCTAACTCTGAAGCCAAGAGAGGCTAAATCCTCTATGTCAGCATTCAGATTTGAGGTTCATGGGGGTCTAGTAATTCCAAATCATGAGTTCAGAGACACATAATTTAAGGAAATTTCTCAAAATATGTTTTTAAAAAGAAATGCACACATCCATGTTTAGCCAACACACTTCACTGATGGTTCATCTCACTGTATATGCCTGTCCTGCCAACTCCACACCTCAGATCAAATTTAGAATGTAGCAATTTCTTCAAATATGCTAATTTAGCAGAACATAAGGCACAAAAATCTTTAATTTACCACAACCAACTTGAAAAGGAGGTGGTCTGGATTGAAATGAAGCACTTGAAGAAATGTTAAAGATGTGAAACTCAGCTTTTAACTTGCACATATGTCCAAATATTTACAACCTCCTAGTACAATTTATGTTAAAAAAAAGGGGGAGAATTTGTGTCTTACAGATACCAGCAGAATCCAATGAGAGAAAAAGTGGCCCACATAAATGGAAGGCTACTGCACCCATTGAAAACTTAAGATAGCCAACCTATACTGTTCTATAAATTCTGGGGTCAAGAACTAGGACACCACCTTGCATATTTTAAAAACAGACACCTCCACTCTTTTGGCATGAGAGAGACAATGATCTTGCGCAAGGATCTTTGAAAGAGATTGCTACTTCCTTGCCTTTCCTGATGCATACCTCTATCATAAATTCCTTAATCCAGACTGCTAAAGTAGACTCAAAGCTATTTGTCCTTCTTGTGACACCCAGGTGTCACTAAAAGCATTTCCAATTTCCTGAAGGTAGCTGCTCTATTGTAAGAAATCCTGAAAAGCAATCCTTTTAAAAATTAAAAAATAAGTTGCAAAAGTAAGGGAATTTGAAGTTTATAGCTTCTAATCATAATCATGCATATATAATTTGGATAGAGAAAAATGCAAATTATAAATCTGAAAAAGAACAGAATAGTTGAGGTTATTGTCAGAAGAGGATGGAGCCAGCAGGACAGAAGCTGCAAAGCTATGAGAAAACAATGCGACACACAAATAGGGCAAGGGATGAAGTTGTCCCATGCAGAGAACTCTGTTCTTAATGAGCTGATCCCCAAAATTCTTACCCAGAGAAGCTCTTGAATTTTTTCTGTTGTGAAATAATCACTGCATACACAACAAAAGGTTTCCAAGATATGCTGGAAAAGTGGTTCTTTTCTTGGAGTACTTTATAGTACTAGTAGTGTAGTAGTAGTTTTACCCAGTACAAGTAACCATTTTCTTCTTGAGCATGGGAAGCTTGATAGCTAAACACTAAGTCTGAAGCACAATGAATTTTTACTGAATATCAGACTTAACAGATTGTTTGACACTGGTAGTTTGTATTAATCGAAGAATAAATAGTGTAATTAGAATAAATTAACAATGGAGCTAGGAGCACAGGAAGAAAAAGAAAAGTAAGAAATGGAGAGGAAAAAGAAACAGTTTCAGATCAGGAAATTTTATGTATTCATGTCTTAGATTTTGAAGTACAGTACTTCTTTCACAGGAATCCCAGAAATCTATAAAACTGCAGAACAGTGTTATTGTGTAAGGCAGAGGAGAGATTAGAATTGTTTTTTCTTTGTTTTAAATTACATGACACAGATCAAGTTCTAATTTGGAAAAAGGGAAAGAGTTCAAATAATTAAAATTAAATTAAGGGGATGCAGGACGCAAATATGCAGGGCGTCCAGTGCCTTCACTTCCTTTGGACCACAGTGGGTATTTAGAGCACTCCCTATTACAGGATCAATCATTCAGAGAGGGAAAGCAAGCAGTACAGTAATTGTTGAATACAAACATACACATACCATGTATGAGAGCATTAGTCCCTCACTCAGAAAACTTCCTTAAGTGATCAACAGACCCAGTACTTTTTTTCCTATCTTGGGAAACAAATTATAATGTATTTTGTGTCAGGATAGTCAAAATCAGCTGAAGCGCTACCGCTATCAGTTTCTGACAAAACTCTTTAGTAGTTTTAGGCACAGAGTTGCAGGTGCCCATGAAATTAATTTCCTCCATTTGCTAGTATTTGACAAATTTCAGAGTACAGCATAAGATCTATCTCTAAAAACAGGAGGTTTTTTTAATCAAATGCCAGTGAAGTTAATATATCCATTTATGCAGGCAATATTTTTGTATTTTAAATGTATGTTTTTAATTCTGAGTTGCCCGTGTGCTATAGCTGTTATGGCATTTTTCCACATTTCAGAAGTAATCTCTCTTTGTCAAGCGCTTTGTTTTCCCAATTAATTGGTGCAAAATTTAGTTTTAAAATTTACCATTTAATGTTTCTGGGGAGATTTAACCCTGTTTTGACAGATGTTATGCATTTTTTGAGTATGTAGGTGTAAGGATGCGCAAGACATTGTAACGGTGGAATGCTAAGGGCGCTCTCATCCTCGACTCCAGGAAAGGAAGGGGTGCTCACCCGCCCCCGGGGGTGTGTGTGCTCATTTTCCCCCCACACTCCTGGGAAGGAAAGGGTGATTATTTTCCCCCTCACTCCTGGGAAGGAAAGGGTGATTATTTTCCCCCCCACTCCTGGGAAGGAAAGGGTACTTTCGGCCACTGTTATCAGTCTTTGCCCTGTTATCGCATACTTCCCATGTCGGAGTACTTGGTTCTCATGGTTTGCTTGCCTTGAAATGAAACACCTGCTTACTAATAAGATAGAAACAAGGTATTAGTTATTCATGAGGTATGCATGAGATGCAAATGTTCCTGTTATTTCTTTGCCTGTGTGCCCACACGCAGTGGGCCTCTTCCCCGGGCATTGCTCCTATGTGCCGGGTCCCCGTTTAGTGACAGCAGCGAAACGGGGCCCCCGCTGCAGGTGTGTCACTTTGCCTTCAATAAACTCACTACTTTTATTCAACAGCTGTTTGTGTGCTTCGCTCCTACGGGACACAAAAGTATCCTGCAACAGTAGGCATTCAAACCCAGCACTTCTCTGGAGCCAACTGCTGGCTACTTTTCAAATTATTTCCTTAAACTAATATCAAGTAGAGGTACTTTTTATTTTGACAGAATACATTCTCTTTATATTTTATTCCATTTTGGGTTCACTTGATGACAAAAAGGTAAACTATTCTATTTCTTTCATTAAATGTAAAGACAATAAAAAAGGACTTGAAGCAATCTTCCTGGAAAACTAAAGCTATTCATATTTTTTATATTTCTCAGAACCCTAACATAACTTTGCAGTGCCCTCTACTGTGCATCCATCTCAGCAACTCCTTCTAATACCACGAACCAGAGAGAAAACAAAAGAAGCCACAGCAGGTCAGAAGCAAGCAGCAAATTTGAAAATGCTGTGGAAATAAATAAATACACAAATTTGTGCACCTGCAGTCAGACAATCTGTACTTGGGATCAAGTTTTCTTTCATTTCTCATTCTTTCCTCTGCTCCAGTGAACCAAGAACTGTCAGTCAAAACTGGAGAAACTGCTGCCGGGGGCCTCCCAAGCATTGGTTGGTGTGGCTGTCCTGGGGCCACCTGAGCAATTCGCCCCAGAGCCAGCTCCTTGGGTGACCCTGAGTCAGTCACACTGGCTGCCTGCAGAAATCATGGAAGTCACAGGATCAGTGACTTCCAGAACCTCCATGACAGAGACAGAGCCTTAATCATACATCACAAAAACGGTGTCTTGCTCACAAAAGCAAAGCCATCCACCAGTATTTTCACTTACAATGCAACACCTATAAACTCCACATACACCCCAAAACAACCTAAGCATATTATTTCTAAAAATAAAAGATATTTAACTCCAAAATATCTAATTCCACTATTTCTCTTGGGTTTAACTCTATATATATAAAAAAAGAAACATGCTGTCCCTAACTTTTGTGCTTTTTAAACAAATCTATCTTTCCTGAGCAGTTTGTTGACTCTTCCTTTCTGACAGGGCTTTCTCTTTATTTCTCACTAACTAATTTCCCCCAAACAGCTTATCCTGTTTTTTTTTTTCACATTAGGAAACAGGCCACATTTTTCTGGAGCCTACAATGTCTACCAGAATGCATCTATAAGACTGAATTGCTAAAGAATTACTTTTAAAATGTTACTCCTGAGGGAATTCTGCACCAAAAGAGTTAAAATTCTATGCACAATATTTTAAAATTCTGCAAAATTCTGCATATTTTATCTGTCAATAAATAAACATGGGGGTTCCAGCATGGCAGTGGGGAGCATGGCCACTGGCTGCCAGGAGGTGAGAGATGACTCTGCAGTCCCTCTTCCCTTCCCCAGGGCATGGACTCGGTGGTGAGGCTGCACCCAACCCTGACACAGCACAAGGGCTGGGCCTGCCCCAAAACACTCCAGCACCTTGCCCCATCATGCCAGGTGCACCAAGACAGCAAGCAAGAGGGACAAAGCTGGCCCTCAGTCTAGGTATGGCGCAAGCAGGCTCAGCCAAGCAGAATCCAAGTGTGGACAGGCTTAGTGTGGAGGGATCCTGGAGGGGCTGAAAGGGTTTTGTGTAGTGCAATCTGGATGTGGGGGGGCTCTGCAGAGGGGCTGATTGTAGGGTTTTGGATGTAGAGGGAATGGGACTCTGCAGGGGAATCCAGGTCAAATGGTTGAGGCTTAACAAGATGGGGGGGCTGGGTGTGAAGGAATGGGGCTCAGCAGGGCGGTCTTGGTGTGTGGGGGATTGGTGGGATGAGAGTCCGGGTGCAGCTGGTTGGGGCTCAGCAGGGTGGGAGGTTGAGTGCAGGGAGCTTCATGGGTGGTCCAGGTGCAGGGGAGGTGGGGCTCATTACAGTGGGAATTCGAGTGTGGGGGGTCTAAGCCAGGGTGTCATCTGGGTGGAGGGGTGGGAATCCTGATCCAGGGGGGAAGGTCTCAGGAGGGAGTCTAGGTGCAGGAGGCTCAGTGGTGGGATTTTTTCGAGTGGGGGTAGGGTGAGGCTCAGTGGGCGGCCTGAGTTATAAGGAGCATCTGGATGCATGGGGATTGGGCAAGTGGAGGAGCAGCAGTGACTCCTTCCCGGCAGCTGAGGAGTGATGGGGGCAGGGGTGGGGAAGGCCACAGAGCTTCCTGCAGCTGGGTCAGTTTCTGGGAGTAGGCCTGGCCCATTCCTTGCAGGGGAAGAGGAATTCATGTTCTCCCATGTCTTCAGCCCAGCTGGGACTAGTAGCTAAGCCCAGCAAAGGGTAAGAGCCACCGGCCGGAAAATCCTCAGACCTGCCCCCACTCTGCAGTGATTTACCTCTCCACTGGCTGCTCCAGACACCCAAAAACACCCCCCCAAGCTGATGGGGAGGGGTACATGGTCACACTTGCAGCATCCCTTTGCTTCCCCGTCAGAAGTCATTCTTCTGAGAGGAAACCAAGACCATGCATCGACTCTGTGTATGCTCCGGGGCTGCAGAACCCACAGGGACAAATTAGTGGGTGCTCTGCACACACCGGCAACCAAGCTCTCACCCCACCTCATCTCAAGCCCTCTCTCCCCGAGCATGCTGTGTCCCTGCTGCTCCGCCTACCTCCCAGCGCTTCCTGCTGCCAAACAGCTGTTTGGTGGTCCTTAGGACTTTTCAGGAGGAAAGGGGAGGAGTGGGGATACAGCGCACTCAGGGGAGGAGGCAGAGAAGAGGCAGGGACTTGGGGGAAGGGGGTGGGAAGGGGTGAGGACTATGGAGAAGGGGAGGAATGAGGGCAAGGCAAGGGTGGTGCAGGGGCAGGAGTGGGGCTGAACACCCACCAGGAACAGTGGAAGTAGGTGCCTATGGCAGGGACATGAATTCCGCATGCGTGTAGTGCACAGAATTCCCTCCAGGGTAATTTTAGTATCAGAAGACCCAACACCTAGTATTAATGGAAACTCTGTCCATGGGGTTATCATGTTCTGGGGTGCAATCCAGGGCAGTGAGGGGTTGTATCACTGCTTCCCTGTAACTCTGGTGACTCAAAATGCTCTGCTGTTGGAGCTCCCTCATCTGGAGACTTCCAACCAGAATACAAGCATGCACTGACTTTGTGTGTGCTACACAGACCTGGTTCAGCACTCTGATTCCAGCAGCCTTCTTGTTATACTACTGCCACATTCTTTGTTGTGAGAGAACTCTCTGAGACGGAGTTAGCAACAGAATTCTTCTAGTTCTTCACATATTAGTAGGATATCAGGTTCTGTGGTGGGACAGAAGTTCAATCCCTGGGAGAGTACAGATACTTCAGTTTCAGTTAGGAGTAGTCTTGACAAGCTGATGATGTTGAGATGTTATGTAGCATTCATATAGTAGGACCTGGTCGTGGTTTCTTCCAGAGCTGGAGTTTTAGTGGTGCTATAGTTGTTGTAGTTGGTTCCACCTTTATTTTTGTATTGGATAGCTATCAGTTTTTTTCTGATAGCTGTTTTAGGTTTCCTGCACGATCTCCAGTTATGTTTCTGATTTTTTGTCTTCCAGTATCTGGGAGCATGTGATCATTTCCTGCTTGAGGTGGTCCCTTTTGGAGTTTATAAGGTACAGGAGATGGTTCCCTCAGTATTCTAAGGTGCATCTGAAGAGCTGTTCAGCACATTTGGGGTTGTATGCGGTGGTCAGAGCATTACAGATGGTGAGTTCTCTGGAGATGATGTTTTGTTTCTTGCATCTGCTCAGAGAGCAGCTTTCATTCCGGCTTTCTTTTTCATGTTATGAAGTTTCCATTCTAAAAAAAAGTGCTCCTCTAAACAACTCTTCTTTTCCAAAAGTAAAAGAACTCACAACATAAACTGCACAAAACTGACACCAAATTTTAAAGTTGACACTTTCACAGCATGATATCAGAATAACTGATATAATAATACATATGCTGGGGCTCATTAAAATATGGATGAGAATTTTGCCTAGCACAAATAAAAATTATTCTTCCTAAAAGTAGTGGAGACAAAGCTGATTTTGTTGTTGTCTGACAAGATAAAAAAAATATGGAGTAAAAATTTGTGTAAAGTTACCATAGAATCACCAACATGTCCATACACTTACACCAAAACTAAATAATTTTGAGAGAATATTTGAGTTCCAACTATATCAATTATTTTGAAGAAGAATGCAAGGAAAAAAAATTAGCTAATTGGTAACAAAAATAATATTTTTCTTACGTACATATCCATCAATGTTAGGTATCCTATATAACGTAATACCCCCCAAAATACATTAACATAAAAGTTAATGTTAAGTGTAGTAGGATGAGGCCCTGAAGCATAAACCCTTGTATCAGAGGCCCAGTATGAGGCCTAAGGCCTAAGCTAAAGTAATGGTCAAGACTTTGCTAACATAAAGCTAAGTTAAGCTGTGAGCTAGAGGCAGGTCCTGCTCACAGAAATTGGCAAGGAAAGGGCTGATGTTGCAGAAGTACACAGAGCTAAGAGGTACTAAGACACTGGCACATTCCACACAGACAACAAGGAACAGACCGACCCATCCTAAAGACAGGGGCAAAAGGGTAACATGATGGATAGAGTTGTTTTGATCGAACCAACTTGTACAAGGTGAGAGGCGGCACCTTACTATGTAGAGGGGATGTACCTTACTACGTAGAGGGGATGCACCTCAGTACATCAGGAGTGTTGTGTAACTTGTTTGTACCTGTGTATAAGAATAACAGCCCTGGGGCAGTGTCTTCGGCACTAGTCCTGCTACTGACTGAGCTGAGTCCATTGTACGACAAGCACTGACTCATAGTATGTCCTGTAGAGTCTACGGGAAACTGCACGGTGCTTCGGATGACAATAAACCTGGCCCGGGTGCCTTCGTACCTTACTAGAGTCTGTGGTCTTTGGGGGTTCTCTTGGGTTTGCTGTGTCAGCTATCTGCGCAGAGCTGAGGCAGCACACAGAGGGAACACGCACGCAGCCGACTGATACCATCAAGAACAAGAGCAGAGCACCACACCGGTAGCTACTGACAACAGTAGTATTTCTATTCTATTCTATGTTACTATATAACATTAAATTGTTAAAATATATTTAAAAAAATAAGGTTACAAATTTAGAGAGAGCTATTCCTATAAAAATATAAACTCTACCTGAATATCCCATGAGAGGGGTCCTGCTTCTACAACCTGATCTACTAGAAGAGAGGGGTGTTTTTCCAATCCAGGCACTATTTAGACCTCTTGCAGAAGAAGAGCTTGTAAAATTCACTGTGCTAACATTTTCTGCATATGAACTCTGGTCCCCAAAGTATGAATCTATGAAAAAAATGCAGAGCATCTCTTGAAAAGATAAAGCATAGATCACTTTGTTTAAGTCACACAAGCACCATAAAATAAAATTAACACAATCAGACATGAACTGTTTTGTTTGAAAAGCAACACAAATAAGGAAAAATAGTTAAAAGACTGTTAAGACATCTTAATGGAGAAGACTTCTGTGCTGAATATATTAACCTAAGGGAGCTTTGCTGTATTGATATTACTATTCAGATAATACAAGTATAAAAAGAGAAAACGTGAACTTCAGTAAGATGCTATTTTGGAAACCAACTCATATTGATATGATAATTTCTCCTTAATGTCATTACTTTACACTGACAGCAAATTCCCTGCTTAGGATGTAACACTAATATTATGTGATAAAAAGCCAGATACAATGCATAAATTTCATATTTGAGGGATTTCTAGGCCTATAAAAGGGGCTGCTCTATTTGTCAGATTTTCTACCTTCAGTTACCTGTCAATTTCAATAATAATATCTGAAGCTGCACAAAGTGCTTGTGAAAATTCCTAAGTCTAAGAAGAGTCATAAAAAGAACGTATTTGCCTAATACTGAACACACATTTTAAAGGGTAATAAAAACAAAGAAAAGAACCATACTCAAAAACTCATTCAGTGAAATTATCTTGGTGGAACTGAAAGTCATACAATTTAGAATTTAAGAACTGGTGTGTTTCCTGGAATTTCTTTTACTGATGTATTTTAAGATGGATCTGCACTGTAAATTCTATGATGGTGCATCTACCTCAGAATCTGCTCTCATTTTAGTACACTAGAAACACTACAGCAGCACAGATGCAGCATAGACACTTACTACAACAAGAAAGGGGCTCTTTGGTTGCTGTAGTAAATCCACCTCTCCAAGATAATTCTTTCCTAGCAAAGTCAACACAAGGTCATAGGTCAGTTTAAACACATCACATGGGGCATAATATTTTTCACAGCCCAAAGTGATGTGGTCAGATCAACCTAACTGTAGCAAAGAGCAGGCCATCTGTGTTTATTTAAGATCTTTAACTGATTTTAAATCTGTTCTCTTGAGATAAATGCACCAATGATTAGGAAAGCAAAGAATCATCTGAAATTAGATCTACATTGTGTTAAATAAAGAAAGAATATGTTTTCTCATATACGAAGTCTGCATTAAATGGGAAAAAAACGCATTGACATAACAAGGTCTGTAAAATAAAACATTGTTGTATCCTATAATATTTTATGAAAATACAGTACATTGGCCTACAATACATAAAAACTGCTAAATGCCTAATGGATTTCTTGAAATTATCTCCACATGATTTGCACAAAAATATCGTTTACAACACCACACTTATGGAACAGAAATCTTAATCACAAAATACTGTGACTAAAATTTAATTGAAGGACTTCATATTAACTAGTCCTTACTCTGTGGAGTAAACATAATATTTCCTATAAACAGTTGTTCCTGCAGTAGCTGTTCAGTGGCAGTTGATTTTTTAAATGGTATCCACGGTATTACTCATACAGGCTACGGCTGAATGAACAGTTTAAAAAATGTAACTCTTACCCACTGCAGTATGTTACTTATTGTCCTAATAATAAAATGAAGATCACCTGCTGAGGGGAAGATGGCCAGCTAAGTCCCAATGGCAAAAGCCTGAAGTACCTCTGTATGATCTTCAATAATTTCCATTAAATAATCTTTGACCTTAATGTCCTAATCTATGAACATAATCCTGCATATTGAGGCAAAGGGAAGTTCAGACAACACTACAGCAAACTGTGTCATGGGCTCCTACACCTCCACACAAGCCAATACAACATTCCCATTCCACGTACAAGAAAATAGGTGAGAATCTCCAACAGATATTAGATAAATGTTGTCTTTTTAATGATACTCAATGTACATATATCAGCATTAGTGCTTAAAACTTTGGCCACCTCCCATTTAATGGTACACACCATAACCCTCCTCCCGACCTGTGCTGAAACCAGGGCCCTGCCTTTGCTGAACACCTGCAAACTGCCACATAGTCAACTGTCAGTACTCTAACCCACAATACAGCTTGGGTGGCTCTGAGTCCAAACCCATTTTGTGTGTTCTCATATGCTCCAGAATATGGGGTACTCCAAGCTTTACTATGGGCTAGAGAGCATACCAAATAAAAGTAATCCGTTGTGGTGGTTGGGGGCTCAGCACACATCCTGGGCTCCATCTTGTTCAGCATTTATGGCCCTGTCTTGGAGGCCAAAAAGAGATGGCCAAAAAGGTTTTCAATTGAATTAACGAGAAGTAGCTTAACACAACTGCATAATTATTAGGGCTGTTGATTAATTGCACTTAACTCACACGATTAACTCAAAAAAAATTAATAGCGATTAAAAAAATTGATTGCAATTAATCACAGTTTGAATTGCACTGTTAAACTGTCAGTTGAAATTTATAACATATTTTCAATGTTTTTCTACGTTTTCATATATATTGTATTCTGTGTTGTAACTGAAATCAAAGTGTATATTTTTGATTATAACTATTTGCATTGTAAAAATGATAAAATAGTATTTTTCAATTCACCTCATACAAGCATTATAGTACAATCTCTATTGTGAAAATGTAACTTACAAATGTTGATTTTTTTTGTTACATAACTGCACTCATAAACAAAACAATGTAAAACATCAGAGCCTCTAAGTCCACCCAGTCCTACTTCTTTTTCAGTCAATCACTAAGAGACAAACAAGTTTGTTTACATGTACAGGAGATAATGCTGCCCTCTTCTTATTTACAATGTCACCAGAAAGTGAGAACAGGCATTTGCTTGGCACTTTTGTAGCTGGCATTGCAAGGTATTTACATGTCAGATATGCTAAACAGAAGTCTTAAAAGAGCAACAAATTGGAAACTACAGAACCCAAACCACCAAAAGAGAAAAACAAACTTCTGTTGGTGGCATTTGACTCAGATAATGAAAACGAACATGCATCGGTCTGTACTGCTTTGGATTGTTATCAAACAGAGCCCATCATCAGCAAGCACCCATGTCTTCTGGAATGGTCCAGGCTGAAGCATGAATGTGACATGAATCCTTAGTGCATCTAGCACGTAAATACCTTGCGATGCCAGCTACAATAGCACCATGCCTGTTCTCACTTTCAGGTGACATTCTAACAAGAAGCGGGCAGCATCATCACCTGCAAATGTAAACAAATATGCTTGTCTGAGCAACTGGCAGAACAAGAAGTAGGCCTGAGTAGACTTGCAGCCTCTAAAATGTTGTTTTATTTTTGAATGCAGGGTTTTTTGACATAATTCTACATTTGTATGTTGAACTTTCATGATAAAGTGATTGCACTACAGTACTAGTATTACGTGAATTGAAAGATACTTTTTCTTGTGTTTTTTTACAATGCAAATTCTTGTAATCAAAAATAAATACAAAGTGAGCACTGTACACTTTGTATTCTGTATTGTAATTGAAATCAATATATTTGAAAATATAGAAAACATCCAAAAATATTTAAATAAATGGTATTCTATTAATGTTTAACAGTGCAATTAATCATGCGATTAATTAATTTTTAACTGCACGATTAAGTTTTTAATCACTTGACAGCCCTAAAAATTGTTAACTACATTTTTAAAATCATTAAAAGGGCTTTTCAATCATGTTAGATTTATTGAGCTAATACAACTAAAACCCACATCTTTTTGACCCATCAAGGTAGGGCTTGTGGGAACCCGATCTAAGAGCTTATCTGCATAAAACTGTATTTTAACTATACTGGCATAGTTAAAATAGTACCACCATCCCTAGTGTGGATACAGATACAATGATATAAAATGTGCTTCCCTAAGGGAACAAGACTAAACTTTAGTAACATAACAGTATACTAATGGCATAACAGTGTCCACAACCTAGAGGTTGTGCCAGTGTAACTATTTTGATTTAAAAATTACACCGCTAACTAAAACAGTTATATCAGTACAAAAAGCATGTACAGACCAGACCCTTAAAATGATGAGGTTACTTCCTACAAGGAAAGAGGTTTTATTGGACTAGCTGAGGACTTTATCAGATACTGTCAACTCCTCCTTACCCCAAGCATTTTAGGTAACTAAAAGTAAACCGTAAAACAAATTTTAAAAATGTGAAAAAATGTTTGATGGGTTGAGAGCGCAAATTGGGGTTTTTTTATGTTTATTTGAACATTAGTAATATCAAAGCACCCCACTTTCTTCTCATTATGGGAGATCTAAGTACAGGAACTCCTTGCTTAATGTTGTAGTTATGTTCCTGAAAAATGTGACTTTAAGCAAAACAATGTTAAGCAAATCCAATTTCTCCATAAGAATTAATGTAAAGGGGAGGGGTTAGGTTCCAGGGAAATTTTTTCACCACACAAAAAAACTATATATACACATACAGTGTCAACATTTTAAACAATTTAATACTGTATATAGTGATGATGATTGTGAAGCTTGGTTGAGGTAGTGAAGTTACAGGGTGGGATATTTCTCAGGGAATACCTTATTGATAAATGATGAAATAGCTTTTGGCTGAGCCCTCAAGGATTAACACGTTGTTAATGTAGCCTCACAGTCTAAAAGGCAGCATGACAGACAGAGGCACACACTCTGTGTGTGTGAGAGGTGCATTGCCCCTTTAAGTATGCTGACCCTAATCTTAAGTACATTGTCTTTTTAAGTGGATCAGGAAGTTGAGACAGCAGCTGCCGTCCCCACGCTGCTCTATATGGAGACTGGGTAAATGGGGAGAAGGGGGGGGGAGAGACACCCTGACATTAGTCCCCTCCTTTTCTGCCTCTCCTTCCCTCCCCCCAGTAAGCAGGAGCCCATGAACAGCTCCAAGGCAGAGGGCAGGAGCAGTACATGGCAGTGGGGGGAGGGACAGCTGAACTGCCACCAGTCGATAACCTAGTTCCTGCCTAGGTTCACCGGTCCACCCTAGTTCCAAGCCCTACCAGCTAGCTTCAATGTGTTGCTTTTTCTACAAGCAGTGGACAAAGCAGGCTGCTGCTAAATGACTTTATAAGGGAGCATTGCACAACTTTAAATGAGCACGATCCCTAATTGGTCAGCAACTTAACATCAAAACAATGTTAACTGGGATTACTTTAAGCAAGGAGTTCCTGTATTGCTGTCAGAGGAGACTTTAATTTGAGCTGCAGTTCCAAATCCATCAAAAGGAGACATGCAGCCTCCTTACACAGGCAGCCCATCTGATTGCTCAGGTCAGATATAACAAGGATGGGATACATGTGGATGCAGGAAACTGTATAACACTGATTCCTTGGGGGTTGCAGATTCCTGTTTCCCCTTCCCAAGAGCAGCAGTTGGCCTGCTTGGTTGGTGGCCCAGGGAGGGCACCTCGAGAGAGCGGGACCATCACAATCTAGGGCTCTAGGCTGCTCCCCACCTCCTGCTGCCGAAGAGAACAGCCGCGGCCTCGGCCCTGGGGTGATGCCCCTGCCGAGGGAGTTTGCTTCTCGCTGGGGGCCAGCCGGCTCCGCTCCACGGCCCGAGTGGCCACCGGCGCTGCCCGCTGTGCTCTGCGGGGTTTGCAGCAGCCCGAAGTGGTAACGGGGTAAGTGCTCCGTCCCGGACGAAGACGAACAGCGGCCCGAATAGGAGGCGGAGGCAGAAGCCTCCTCCTCCCGCGCTGGCAGCCTCCTCTCATCGCTTCCCCGCAGCATCCCACTCAGCGCCGGCACCAGAGGCCACACACAAAATGGCGGCACCGGCGCCGACATGAAAACCGCGCATGCGCAAATAGGAAAGGGCGACCGCCGCCGTTATCCAATATACTGTACTACGGCCGCCTGGAAGCCATTTTGTTTTGGGAATCATAAGATCTCTGCCGCGGCTTGTGTGCCTGGCCCCTAAAATCCCCGACAGGGGACGGGGCAGATAAAGCAGCTGCTACTGCACTGAGTTTGGTCCCCGTACCCCTGAGCAGTCTGGAACAGCGAAGTAAAAGCTTCGCGGGGAAGTGCACTGGAGCTTCCCGTTCGTTGTCCCAAAGGCAGCTCCTAGCCCAGGCCACACCCTGTGATCCAGCCAATGTTCACAAGCCCCTTGCTCGGCCGCGCTACCCAGATACCCTACACCCCCCCAATTCCTCTTCCCCTGCACCCCATCTTTCTCCAGGGGCCTCCCTCCACCCCATCTTCCTGAAGATTTCCTCTACGCCAGGTGTTCCTGCTCTTCCCCCAGCAAAGATAAGGTTGAGGATGACCTGATCAGTCTATACCTGTCTCCCTGGACAACATTTAATAAGGGGGCTCTTCAGTCTAGGGTTCAATGGGGTTATAGTGAAGATACCCAAGAAAGGCACTCTCAGCGATTGTATAAGTGGTGTAGGATCACACTTTTATCTGTGCCCAGCAAGGTATTGTGTAAGATCATAACTCAACATATATCAAGATTTATCAGAACTGCGTACTTTCAACATTACAGTGCAGAATGCTGGGGAATGAGAAAGTAACACATGTCCAAACTGTCTTCATCCCATCAATCTGCCTCAGAAAAATCCTCCATATCTTTTGGCCCAGAACATGATGATGATGATCTTCAATCTAGTTGCCAAAGATATAACACCAGCTAATGGCTGAAAGTTAGACAAAACTGGACTGGACATAAGGTGTAAATTGTTGAGTAATTAACCATTGTAACAATTTACCAAGGGTCATGACAGTTTTTAAATCAACACTATATGTTCTTGTGAAAGATACACTGAGTTATTTTGGGAAAGTTCTATAGCCTGTGCTATACTGGTGGTTAGACTAGATCAAGGGTTCTCAAACTTATTAAGCACGAGACCCCTTTTCCCTCTGCCACAACCGCTGATGCCCCAGGGGTATGTCCGCCAAAATACTGCCAAATTGAACTCTTCTGGTTTCAGCGGTGTTTCGGCAGACAAAGCATGTTTCTCCGTCTGCTGAAATGCCACCAAAAGCAGAAGCGTCCCACTCGGTGGCTTTTCGGCAGACACACTCCCGCATTTGGAGCAGCTGCCAAAATGCCCCTGAATGCAACGGGAGCTCGTGACCCCCCCCCCCCCCCGGAATCGTCCCACGACCCACAATTGAAAACTGTCTTTTCTAATTCTAATTCATGTTTTTTGAGATGAGGCAACCAGTAGTGCAACATATTCAATGTGTGGGCATACAATGGATTTATATAGTGTCACATTTACAGTCTTATTTATTCCTTTCCGCATGGTGCCTAACATTTTTGACTGCTGCTGATGTTTTCAGAGATCCACCATGCTACCAAGATCTCTTTCTTGAGATGTACTAATTTAGACACTATCATTTTGTATGTATAGCACTTAACACTGACTTCCAGCTGCCTTTTTTTTGCTCCCTCACCTAATTGTGTGAGATCTTTTTGTAACTCTTCACTGTCAGCTTTGGACTTCACTATCTTGAGCAATTTTGTATTGTCTGCACGTTTTGCCACCTCAGTGATTACCCTTTCTTAGAACATTTATCAAAATGTTGATCACTCCAGGTCCCAGTTTAGATCTCTGTGGGATACCACTATTGGTCATTTTCAGAATGGAGAAAGGCAATTTATTTCTATGCTTTGTTTCCCATATTAACTAGTTACGGATGTAGGAGTGGACCACCTTTTTTACCACAAAATTGGTACTGCAGTTCCAGAACATTAGTAGCTATGCTACAATGAATAATTTTATTTATTTATTTATTTTTTGATATATGCACTGAAGGATACTTCAGTATGAAATTGTGTAAAAATATGAATTATAGAAACAAGTGTGTGAAAACATTTAATAAAGGATTTCTACATGCAAAGACAAGCTGTCACTAAAGACAGTACTAATATCTTTCTGTAATTCCACAAAGTGAGCTCAAAATCTTAACATTTAACAAGATAAAATGAGGTAGTTAGTGATACCAATGCACTCTGCACTGAGACTAAACACTTTCAGTTCCACATATATATAACTATATAAAAGACAACTCATTTTCTTCACTGGATGTTTTATTGATGGAAGATTACATCATTCCATTTATTAATAATATTCATATGCGTAGTGATAAACATTGCTGGATTGACTACAATATACAGTACCAGAATCTTCCAAAAAATTCCATCATATAGTAATTGAAGTGGAAGACAATATATTTAAGCAATGACTAATTTGAACACTGGTTTGCTTTGTACACCTTTTCTTACCAGTAGTCTTCTCTAAAAGAACCACCAGTTAAATTTAGAAAAAAGTTTGGCAAAAAGGCTTTTAAAGAAAAATAACCTTAAAATATGCCAACTGAAATAAGGACTAAAGTTTGCATTGACCATTCTATTAAAAACAGACAACTATGTTTCAAAATCTTTTAGGACAGCTTTAATTATAAATAAGCTGGGGACTGTTAAAGGATCTCTTTTTCCTTCACAATTACCTTTAATATGATCCAACTGGAATTTCATTTAGTCCTTCTCACTCAGAACATGGTAGCCAGATGTGCACACACACAATGCTATGGGATGTAAAATGGAGGAACTTTAAGTGCTCCAATGAGTATAGAACAATTTCATCCTTCGGAAAATACTTTTCATAGCTATTTTTATTCTTGATAGTATTTCTTTCACAACTATTTTCTCAAGTGCTAAGGAAGCAGTAGTTCAAACCAATGACAAATTTTCAATTAGCAGCACATTTGGCAAGTCATAAGACTATACAGTAGTGATTTGTAGAATGCTTGTTACCAGTAAGTCTCAATCTACACTCAACACAAATTATATTGTATTTAAAGTAGTAAAAATATTTTCTGTATTAAAGGACTTTACTGGTAGGTAACAACTGTATTTGCTGAGAACAAAAAACCTTTTCATTTATCAACTGCCATGAGAAGAAAACTTGTGTGTTTCAGTATAGGATACACCATAATTTTTATCCAAAACAGGATTTTTAAATGTACACGTGTCTACTATCAAAGTGCTCTAACTAGAAGTATCTTCTCTTAAATATAATGCTCATGGCAATTCACTGCCAATACATGCTTATATTATCAAGACAAATGTTTTGTGACTGATATAGGAAATACAAAAAAAAAAAAAAATCAAGTCATTCAAGTACTCTACTACTGTGACTAATATGCTGGTTTGAGTTAGTGTACAAACGGAGCTCACAGGTCCACATATTTAGATGCAGATAAAAATGTTTCTCATCTCTTACTGAACCTGCAATACATGTAACATCCACATAATTTATTTAAACAAGCCATTTTTACACAATCCACAGACAAAGTGACAAGGTTTATTGTACAGTGATAATTTTACTGTACTGATGTAAACATATTAAAATGAAAATGAAAAGTATATGCATGTTTGAGATGAGTTTCAACCAACAAAATGAAAGCAGCTGAGCATGGCAACCTTTTGCTTCTGTAAGGTCTAGCTCACAAGTTCAGGCTGTACATTTATTCTTCGAAGGATGTCTTCAGGCATACAAAAAACAGGACTGACCGGCTTAATTTGTTCCTCTCCTAACAATGATAGTCCAGCAATGCCAAATAAGGTGTGAAAAGGATCCACCTGGAAAAAACAAAAAACTAACTTACACACACTGACAACTAAAATTCTTTGGATGAACTTACAATGAGACAACTGAGTTGCTAGAAGAGACTGAGGAAGCTCAATGGTGGTGGACGATTTAATTTCAGAGAACAATGCAAATGCACAATTTCCTTGGTTTTAGTATGCAATTACTTTAAAATATCAGAAGTAAATATTCATACACATTAAAAGAAATCAATATCCAGCTTCAAATTGTATACGT
The DNA here is from genome assembly GCA_007922305.1 of Dermatemys mawii. Lineage (NCBI taxonomy): Eukaryota > Metazoa > Chordata > Testudines > Dermatemydidae > Dermatemys > Dermatemys mawii. Next base: position 28,506,985 of record ML677352.1, read on the forward strand.
TTAGGATACAACTTTGAGATGTTTGAATTGATGATGTTTGTTGCCACCAGAAAATTTTTTAAACCCGAACTCAACTGTATGCATGCAGATAGTGGAAAGTCTGATAGCTCTTTCCACCAATTCCTCTATGCATCGTTAGAACATGGTAAATCTAGCTCCTCATGATTCTACTATATATAACATAAAAGTTACAGGCTAAGCTGGTGATCTAAAACCAGATCTGCCATAAACTCCATATTGTTTACTGAACATTATATTGCTCTTTGGCAATCTCTCTGAGCATAGAGCTGTGCTGACAGGTCTTTGAGCAGGGACTGTCAAACTGAGGGGGTTAGGAGCCCTGAAGGGGTCATGAGGTTATTGCATGGGGGAGTCACAAGCTGTCAACCTTACCCAACTCCCCACTTGGCCTCCAGCATTTATAATGGTGATAAATTAAGAACGCTTTGTATGTATTTAAAAGGAAAGGGTCGCACTCAGAGGTCACATAGTTTGAGTCATTGTCTTAGAGGGAGTCAAAGGGACCTGAACACATAGGGAGGGAAAACAGGGAAAGAAAAAAAGGGCACAGTAGAAGAGAAAATATAGGTAGGAGGTAATTCTTTGAGATTTAGAGATTCCTTCATGAGAATAGGAACAGATTTTCCAGAAGGCTGCTATACAGTTTGCATATCCCTTTCACAGACAACATAGAAGGCTACTTAAACCTTTGTCAATGAGGGAATGCCTGCAGTGATTTAGCCTGCATCCTCACTGCAGAGTCGGCATTGCCAGTCTTAGTGAACACAGAAAGCTCTAACCCACACGCCCAACTGTGTTGGCTAGCCCAAACTGAGAGCACCACTTAGTTCAGGTGACAGGATTGTGTGTGTGGACAATACCCAAGGAAGAGCAAGAGCTAACTGCACTAGAGATAAACCCTTAGGACTTAGTTCACAGCTTACTAAAGCTCCTGATATTGTTCTGCTGCGTAAATAAGCAATAAATTAAGTAGAAACAGCCCTGAGTATACCAGGTGCACAGGAGGCCTCATTGGCCAGTTTACAGCTGGCTTACAGCTTGCACTGACCCAGCTACCAGCCTCCCACATATTAGTATTAGGATATCACCTGAGAGCCCCAGACTCAGACCATGGCCCTAATGTACTAAGAACTGAACAAAACAATTAAAAGACTGTCCTTCCTCAAAGAATTGGCATGGCCGGCAGATCATGGGCATGTCCAGAATGCGTAGCAGTGGCTATTCTCTGCTTCCTAAGGCCCATAAATGGACCATTAAAAGCCAAAAGTAAGCTAAAGGAGCTCTGTGGCAGCTTGGAAGGCTCCTGCATAGCTCCAAACAATGTTACTTTCTAATTCTCCTTAGAGACCAGGGGGGGAAAAAAAAAAAAAAAAAAAAGCTTCCTGCTACAAGCGTAGGACTAACTCAGCAGACATGGGCACGCCAAAGTTAAGACAAGACAAGCCCAAATAAGTAATTGCTGAAACAGCTAACTATTGTGAATATATTTATAGTAAATAAGGAATGGAGAAACTAACTAAACTCACAATTGTGGGTAGTAGAGAGACAAAGTGGGTGAGGTAATATTGAACAAACTTCTGCTGGTGAGAGAGAAGCTTTCTAACTACAGAGCTCTTCCTCCTGTCTGGAAAAGGTATTCAGTCTCACAATACAAGTCGAACAGAGAATTTAGTATCAGTAGAAGCACATATTGCAACTCCCAGTAACTGCCATAACACTGTTTTATTGATGACCAGATTGCAATTTGACCTTAAAATTTTAGTGGGAAATATGAAATGCTATTATCACCTTCCATTTTCATGTAGCTCACTTTCATCTTTAGTTTATCCAATGTGCTCTCTTTAAATGAAGACATTTGTCTTCCCTAATTTCTAAGGCAGTAGTTCTTAGATTGTGGGTGGGGACCCCAAACTGGGTCAAGACCCTATTTTAATGGGTTTTAAAAGACTGGTGTTAGATTCGCTGGGGCCTGGTGCTGAAGCCCAAGCCCTACCCCCTGGGGCCAAATCCCAAAGGCTTCAGCCATGGGTGATGGGACTCAGGCCTCAGCTTCATCCCTGGTTGGTGGGGCTCAGGTTACAGGCCCCCCTGCCAGGGCTCAGGCAAGCTCAAGCTTCACTCTCCCGTCCTGAGGTCATGTAGTAGTTTGTTTTTAGTAAGGGACTATGGTGCAATGAAGTTTGAGAATCCCTGTTCTAAGCTATACATATCAAGAGCATATATTCTTAATGTTTTCCAACACCACTTTTAACTGAAAAATATATATATCAAATTTAATTGGACAAGTCTATTTAAAGAAAACATCTTTAGCTTTTACTTCTCTTTTTACTATAGCATTTTAAAATGTAGTCACAGCAGCAATACAGCCTACAATTTTATCCTGTGCCTTTTCAACAAAATGTTTTTTCAGCCATCTGCTGGGTCTTTAAACAGGGAAGAAAGATTCCTGAATTCTCAGCATGGGATACTCTGCACATATCAAAGACTGTCACATGCTCCCTTAAGGAAACAGATATGTTAAGGTAGCATTACCCTGTTCATAATTATGTACTACCTGCATTGGTTTAATTTTTATTATATATAAAAAAAGTCTCTCACAAACCTGTAAACCTTGAATTTCAAACTAAAATGTACATTTAAATGAACTTGCCATGTCGCCTGGTCTGTCTGCAAATCCTCCAGTCTCCTCATCCTGGCAAGCCAAGATAAAGCTGCGTAATTTCTCTCTGTCAATCCAATGTAGTCTACCAATTATCTTCAGGGATGCTAACACCCACCATGAATAACATACATCTGGTAACTGGCAAATAAATATATTAGTAGAGTATTACTTTTAAATAAATGGTTTCACAAAATCTAGTTTTACTACTGCAACCCACTAGCCACATCACTGAGCAGAGTACAACTTTGGAGCCTCTGTTGAGCAGAGTTCCTCCACATAGCTTATTCACAGATGTCCCTTCCTCCTCCTATCCCCCAGCAGCAGAAGCGTAAGTGTTCTGCTGCTTTTGAAACCTTACCAGTCTCTTTGGCAGGATCTTGGCGCTGAAGAAGAGACTCATTTAATGGTATTTACATGGCTAAGAGGGACAAGAGACTTTGAGAACAACTATTATTAAACTAATAATTTAACAAAAGAGCTCTTAAGTTTGAAAGCATTTTTCTGCTGCATCCATTAAGAAAACTAGGACTAAGAAGTCTCCACTTGCAAGTCAGTCGTTCCAGATTATATTATTCAAGTGTTGGACACACACAATAGGAGTCCCACAAAAATTATGTAAGTCCAAAGCAGCTTTTTCCTGGATACTTTATGAACATTTATAAATCTTGTAGCACACAGCATTCCTAAAACATCACAATATATCCAGGCTCTGAGTCAGCAATGTACTTTGAGGTTTTAAACTATGTTGAGAACATTGCATTTTCTTAAACAGGAGCCCATACTGGATGATACAGCAAGGGAATCAAGATTAAGAGCAAAACTTTTAAAATGTTTTTACAGCAACATTTGAGAGGCGGTTCATGATATTTTCCAGAAATTAGAAAGATAATTTTTCTGCTTCTACATTACAAGTTTTTTTTAAAAAAGTGAACCAAATACCTTTTCTGGCCTTCCATTGAGACCCCCAGAGGGTAACTGACGTTCACAAAGCCACCAGCCCAGCAAGTCAGCATTTATTTGGTGCAACTGGCCTGTTATAGCCAGAAATCCTGTGCAACAATAGATCTAAAATTACAGACATAAAGTTCATGTGTATTTAAGAACTAAATAGCATGTACGACTAAATGTAGGAGGATCACAAAGCAGGATTCCATTTCTTCACATCATGCTAACAGTTAAAATAAGCAAGTAAGAAGATTATGTTCACTGTGTAAACTGAACTCTTATTACTCCACTGTTATGATTTTTTTAAATCTTATCCGAAGATAAGATTTTACTAATGTACTCTAGTTGTCAATAAAAGCAAAATGTAATTTGTAAAGTTCTAGAAGATCAAACTGAATATTAAAGGTATTTTCTTAAAGTATGCAGGACCTTAAAGGAGACTTAGAATAAAGAAACTATTTTTAGGTTGTACATTTCATAAATAAGTTTCTCCACTTCAGTAGTTTTTATATTTTCATTTAAAGAAGTAAATCCTTCCAGATATGATGCTCAGCACAATTATGGAAAATGAACAGCTGATTACTGTGATTAACTCTATACTGAAATAGTACTGAAATGTGTTAGTTAATTTCCATCAACTGGAGGTACAGAGTAAGTGTTGGTATCAACTTAATCCAAAAATAATTTACATGTAAATTTTCTAGAGGAAGTCATACAGGCAGGTCATCTTCCTTGGCCATTTATCCATTCTTAATTATCTCTAGTTGCACCGCTTCACCTTACCTCCAGCTAGCCTGTCACATTAAAAAATTCCACCAGCACTATCAAGAAGTTAACCAAGTTACTGCTGCAACTTATTAGACTTTACTGTAGATTCCATTCTTACATTTTATTCTAAATTCCACCTGAACCGTAAATTATAATTAGGCCAAACAAGTATTTTTTGTTATCAGAAGGTAAGACATTTGATCAATATGAAAATCAGTGAATTACAAAAGTTCTGATACACTTAATCTAACAGAGAAAAAGTAGGACTTCAAAATTGTGCTCTAATCATATTACAAAATTTGCGCTATTTCCTCCCTAACAGATCTGAATGCTAACTACATTTTGAACAGCTAGCTGCATACCTGTCTGTCTTTTGGACCTTTTTTAGTTACATCCTTGTGAAGTGTGAAACAAAAATTCACACCACTATACAAAATTGTGGTTCTGATATATATTTTTACAGACAAAATTCAGCTCCTAGACCTCTTAACAGATCAATTCTTTACTTGTGTCATTTAAGGGAATAAAGTTCTTTACATACATTTAGGAACTGACAAAAATGCTTCAGTCCTCATTGCTGACAGGTTTTAGAAACAATTATAAAAGCTAGATTTGATACTTGAGAATTTCTTGCTAATTTAAAATATTCTAATGTGCAAGTAACAGCACTTACCTGCCCTGCATGCGATTCAGAACCTGGTCTACAACCAAATCCTCCATCAAAGTTCATACAGGACAAGACAAATTCAACTGCTTTTTCCACATCAATAACATCCAGCTTCCCCTGCAAGTCAGGATAAGTCCCTTTAACATTTTATACTACCACCAAGTAAATTAAGTACAGCTTCTGTTGCATCATTTGTCTGCCATCTACAGCCAAATTACATATGTGTATCTAATATCCACCCTACTGCAGAACTTACCAAAAGAGCTAGTGTTGCTACAGCACAGAAAGAGAACCGTGTATCTATTTCTCCTACAAAAGGGGAGAAAAAATAATATAACTACAGAGAACTAAATTTTGATATATTTACATGCACACAGAGGATGCAATGCTATCTATTAAAAGAGAACAGTAAGTCACTAAACATGGGTGTTTACGTTAACATTAACTAGAAAACACTTCAATACTTCATACCAATATTTTCCTCCACCATCCAATATATTCACCTTATTTCCCAAAAGGATAACACTAAACAAATGTAAAGTGATCTGTATGTAACCATGAATTAATAATCCTTTGATGACTTTGTGGGTGCCAGATAAAGTTTACTTGAGTTAAGTGTAATTTGTAAATGTGTGATTTATTTTTCAGTTTATAAAAAGCACCCACTGCACAGTCTGTGCACTGAATGGAAAGAGAACTAGTTGAACAATGTCAAGAGAGACTCATTCACCAGTACATTACCCACATTGCCCGCTCTCAGCTCTTCAGCATCATAATTTGAAGGCCACAAAGACTCAGAACTTTGGACAAAGCAAGTTAGAGAAGTGGACCCTCAAGAATACACCAACACCAGTCTCCCCAGTGCTCAAGGTCCTCAGCTGGATATGAAGGCACAGATCAAGAAAGGAGGTCTCTCAGGCAAGGGCTACACTAGAAACTTTTGCAAGTATAGTTTCATCAGTTAGAGAAGTGATTTTTAAGACATTCCTATAGTGACAAAAAAGCCATAGTGTAGATGCATTTATATTGGGGTGGGGGCAATTTTTTTGGCCTGATGGCCACATCTGGATATGTAAATTGTATGGCAGGCCATGAATGCTCACAAAATTGGGGGTTGAGGTCCAGAAGCAAGTGAGGGCTCTGGGATGGGGCCCCAAAAAAAAAAAAAGTAGTTCAGGGTTTGGGCAGGAGCTCCAGACTGGGACAGGATGTTGTGGTGCACAGGGGTGCGGGCTCTGGGGATGAAGGGTTCAAGAAGCAGGAGGGAGCTCCAGGCTGGGACTGAGAGGCTCAGAGGGCAGGAAAGGGATCAGGGCTAGGGCAGTCAGGGATCAGGCTCCAGGCAGTTCTTACCTCAAGCAGCTCCTGGAAGCTGGAGGGGGGTGGGGGGAGGAGAGAAGAACATGCTGCTGTTCCTACATGGAGGCGTGGCCAGTGCTGCACCATATGCAGGTGCTGCCCCTGTAGCTCCCACTGGCCACAGTTCCTGGCCAACAGGAGCTGCAGCAGCAGCAGGTGGAGCCCCCAGGCTGGCCTCCTATGCACAGGGGCAATGGGGGACATGCCGCTTCTTCCAGCTGTGTGGAGCAGGTCAAACCCCGGACCTGCTCCCCAGCAGGACTTTGAGGGTCAGATTAAAACATCTTAAGAGCTGGATCTGACCCCAAGTTATATGATTTAAAGAAAGTGTGTGTTATTTTGTTAAGGGAACCAATAGTTACAGCAGCAAAAGCTGTGCATACACAAGGAGCAGGTGCTACACGAGTAATCCTTTTCCCGCGTAATTAGACCCCCATAATTAGAATTCAAGTCAGCACTTTAAACTGTACCCCAGATGCAAACAGGGAATGAGTGCAGTTTTTCAGAACTGGTATAATATCTGTGTTGTAGCTTATATCACCAATCAAGCATGTAATAACTTTCTGTATTAACTTTAGCTCCTCAATTTTCCTTAATGGTAGCCTCATTTATAGTGCATTTCACTAATCCAATCTGATAATTTACATTCTTCTTAGTATGTCGTATCCCTGCCTGTGTATTTTATTACTATATTATGACAAACTGGTTGCAATGTAAAAGTTGGTCATCCATATTCAGCACCATTTTAATATCAACACGTAGCTTGTCAACTGCAAATTGATGCTTCTGGATTTACATATGTTGAAATACCTTGATCGTTTCATTTTATTAACTGAAAAATGAAACAATGGTTTTGGTTGTAACTGATACTCAACAACATACAATATTGAAATATTTATTAAAATATATTTTATATAAAATAATACTTTAAAATGTCAACAGAAAAGGTGAACATACCACCCTTTAAAAATCAAAATCAAACCAGATCAATATTTTTAGAAGCTGCGAACTCAGACACTGTTTTTTGTGTCATTACTATGCAAAAAGGTAGCTCCTTCTACAAGCAAAAGATATACCACAACTTAGAAATAACTAGATATTAAACTCAAAGATTAATATCTGGTACAAATTACACTGAAATGAGAACCCCCCTCCATCACAAGCTCTAACAAGTTTTGAGCTTTCAGAAGTCTCTATGAAGGTTGATCAGTTTTTGTTATTTAATTCCATGTTTCTAAGTTTTGAGTCATCTAGAAGAGCAATGACACGTGACTGGCTGTTACACAATAGTTCCTTTTTACACAGTAAAGGAAATAAATGCATTTCATGTATAACAGTGAAAAAACATGCAGAGCAACTTATTCTTAACTGCTCCACTATATGAAATATGTCAACCCATCTATGAGATTTTGAAGATATAAGTTACCCCATTTGTCTCCAGCAAATGACCCATCTTCTTTTTGCAGGCTCTTTACATAGTCAACAATTTTATTTACATCAACAACGTGGAGACTATCATACAAGGTAAGAATCTGCAAAACAAAAGTGACTCAAATCAATTACTAGAAGGATAAAGTTTCCTGGAATTTACCAGAGAAACAGAGCTCTAGGTTTCTTAAAACAAAAACACAGAACTTCATTTTATTGATGAACATAAATCACTAACATTTTTCACTACCATGAAAGCGTCAGCTAACTACAACCTACCCAACATTATCAGCTTGAATCCATAAAATTTTTAAATTCCCAAATTAAGATGGATTTCCATGCATGGTCTCAACACAATCTCATTCTTCACTTTAAAGTTTTAAAACGTAATTTGAGTTAGGCTAGCATCATGGAACAGGGTACTGATTTATTACAGTCTGATTACGATTTAATTTTAAGAGATAAGGATGTCCTGGGCTTGTAATAGCATGTATACTGGGGTTGGCAACCTTTCAGAAGTGGTGTGCCTAGTCTTCATTTATTCACTCTAATTTAAGGCTTCCCGAGCCAGTAATACATTTTAACCATTTTAGAAGGTCTCTCTAAGGGCTGGTCTTCACTAGGGGGAGGGGTTGACTGAAGATATTCATGTAGCTGAAGTCAGTGTAATGTAGCTGAAGTTGCGTATCTTCAGCCGACTTACCTGCCATCCTCATGGCAACGGTGGTCGGCGGCACGCTCCCGTCGACTCCAGCTTGTGCCTCACGGCGAGCTGGATTTACGGAGTCGACGAGGGCGCCGTTGGCAATTTCTCGGGTCTTAATGAGACACGAGAAATTGACTGCTACCCGTCGATCTGGCGGGTAGTGAAGACCTATCCTAAGTCTATAATATAATAAGTAAACTATTGTTGTATATTATAAATAAGGTTTTTAAAATGTTTTAAGAAGCTTCATTTAAAATTCAATTAAAATGTAGAGTCCTCCAAACCAGTGGCCAAGACCCAGGCAGTGAGACTGCCACTGAAAAAATCAGCTTGTGTGCCATCTTTGGCACCTGTGCCTAGGTTGCCTACCCCTGATGTATACATAAGTAATGGAAAGGTGCAGAAAGCTTTTGGATGGGCACATTTTTACACATATAAATTAAAAAAGGAAATCAGAACTTAAGAGTTTAAAGTATAGACTAGTCCTCAACTAAGAAGTACATGCTCAGTAATCGTGAGAAGAATTTTAAGTTATGAAAATTTTAGTTAAATCATATTATAGGAAATAAATGCAGGTTATTCATTCCATAGTGGTTTTTCCAAAAGCTTTTCTAGACAGAATCAAAAGGTGGTGGTGGAAAGGAGGAGAATTTCAACAAAATTTTGAAAAAAATTCACCCAGGTCTAAATTCTCTTTTTCTGTTGATTGCAAATTAAGTCCTATGGAGTTGCAGAAAACAAATTAGTAATTCCATAATTCCAGCTACAGTGTTTACAGTAATTTTGTAGTTTACAGAGCATTGCATAATACTCCAGTGCTGCAATATGCTTTTTAAATTGAAAAACAGACGAAACACAAGATGGCAATATTAATATAATAAAGTTGCAGGACAGGAAAAGCAGAAATTAAGCTTCTGATGGTAACTTTCACTTATTTTGGATTAGCAGTTTAAAATTCTTAATATAAATGAACACAGTTTGCGCAGGGGGGTTAATTTAGCATAGCTAAAAACCTTCAATTCACACTTCGATTTAATTTCAAATTTGTAAATTTAATTTTCAGTTTAGATTTTTATATTCAGACTGCGATCTATTGCCGTTTTATTACCTTATAGTAACAAATATTAAGCACAAGGAGTTTAAATAAATCAGAAGGACCTCAAGACTTATTCACTCGCTATACTGCGCTGGGAACCCTATGTACAAATCTTTTGGCTGGCCAAACTGGGTCCAGAATGTGTGGTAACCGATTAAGACACTAAGAATAATTTTTTGTGCCCACATTTATGACAAATAGCTGGGACACACTCAACCTAAAAAGAATGGGCACAGCAATTTCCACAGGTCTCAGAGTAATTCTAGAGCTAAAGTTTGATAATCATCAACTTTAGATTCAGGTAATACATGCCAAGACATCACTGACCTGCGAAACTCCTGGGCCCCATCTCTCAGCACCAGACACATCTACTCTATTTCATCCTATTCAAGGGTTAGGGCCAACAACACTTCTTCCCTAGAAAATGATCTATGATGCACAAGTTTTTAAAATGCAATTTAGATGCACTTGGTCCCAGTTTGTCCATAAATCTATAAGTAACAATTTTTCTAATGAATAAGTCAGGCTCTTAATGCTAATAAAGCATTTCAATGTGACAGCAGAAAAATCTAATACCTTGGTGGTATCTAGAACAGTCAAATTAAGCAAGCAGCCATTTTCACTTCCAATATTTTCTTTTCTATATATTTACCTGGACAGCACTAAGGGTATATAAAAGGTGAGGATCGTGACCTATGCTGGCACTTATTCCACCGCACTCATGTTGACATGATTTGATGAATGCTAGAATTTCTTCTTTGGTCATTCGTTGCAGCTGTCCCATGAGATCCATTACAGTCAGTCCCCAGTAGACACCACTCATTCTCAAATATTCCGACATACAGTACTCCTAAGTAACACAGGATTTTAGTTTGTAAGCATACCAAGACATAAAAATGTAGAGCCCTGCTTGGATTTGAAAATTTGGATAGGCATCCAATCCAGGAAGATGGTAAACAATACAACTGAACCTGCAGATGCATATCTGCATACAGAAAGTGGACATCCGCAGATTTGCAGGGCTCTGTAAACAAGTGGAGACTATTTTTTTGTATAATGCTGCAGTTCTGTAAGTTAGACTAAGTTCTCTGAACTAGAGATCTAGTCATTAAATCAAATTGTACTTCATTCTAAGTGGTTTACTTATGGAAGATAAACTTTCTAAGCTGGCTAAGATACTGCACTTGATTCAGTGAATTTCTGACTTTTACTTACATTTTTCCATCTTAGATGGCTAAGGCATAAGGTCAAGTTACTTGCCCATGTTTATGCAGTAAGACAGTAGCTCAGACCATATTATATGTTACAGTCTTCTTGGCTCTCAGTCCTTTGCTCAAGTTACAAAACCAAATGGTCCCCCCTCAAAAAACCACCACCTAACATTCAGTTAATTACATAATTGCCATTTGCCAAAATTGAAGCAAAGCAACTTATAGTAACAGAAAAACTAATTTATTGTGTTTTCATATATTGTTAAATCTTTCTTGATCAGCATTACCTATGATTTTTCATACTGTATTGTAATATTCCAAAGTAATTTATGTATTTTCTTGCTACAGGTGAGCAGGAGAGCGAGACCATACACATGGCATAAAAGAAGGCAGGTTTCAGTCAGAGACGTCATACTTTAAAACGTAACTGAGACCATCTTGTTGGGAGACCTGTCATATTTAAACATCTTATTTTATTTTTCTGTACGTTCTCTGTGTAGCCTTATGAATATCAAATATATAGATATTTATAACTGGTTTAAAAAACCCCAAGCACGACTGCTGCAGTCTAGAATGTCCAATTCACTTAGTTTGTAATTCTGTTAAAACTTATATAAATAGTACTACTACAAGCAGAATATAAAAGATTAACTTAACAAAAAAATATACATTCTATGTCCAGCTGATATCATAAGTCTGCCCAATATTATAATATGCATCACGTGCCTTAACTACCAATATGTCATTTTCTACTAAAACACTGCTCCCAAAACTAACCCTATAACATGTCAAGATTTGCCTCCAGCATACTGAGGATTGTTAAAGGATATCTGAATTTGAAAGGAACTGTACTCCTTCTCAAGAAAAATTCCTCATGTTTTGGTATTCCTGGCACAAACGCTGGACCACTGAGGTACTTGAAAGTGGAACGCTAAAAAATGAAGCCAGACTGAAACAGGAAAACATACACGGTTCAATAATTAGATCTGGTCAGGAATTTTCTACCAACACAGTTCTGTCAAAGAACCCAATTAACTGAACCAGATGTGTTTCAAAGCAACGGCCTGCTTCTACAAACTGTGGAGCCTAGGCTTCCAGGGTCCGAGGATCTGGGATAGGTAAGCTATGTGGACTACTTGAGTACTCGGAACCTGGGTCACAGCTGAAGGGCAGTCCCATTATGCAAAGCTTCCAGGCTCCTTGCCATGGAGTCAGGATCCTAAAAGCCCCAGCTGTAACAAGGGCTTAACTCCTGTATCTGCAGAAGGAAACCAAGGTTTTCACGGCTTCCCAGCTCCCTGCCCCACTGTAGCCTGGCCTCTGAGTGTATCTACCCTGCAAACAAACAAAAAAACAACCCCAATACACAGCTATAAGTAAGGCCCTACCAAATTCACATTCCATTCTGGTCAATTTCATGATCATAGAGTTTTAAAACTGGTCAATTTAATGATTTTAGATATTTATATCTGACGTGTTGGGGTGCTGTAAAACTGTGGGAGCCCTGACCCAATATGAGATAATGGGAGAGTGTTCTGCAAAGCTGTTGTAGCGGGATCCCGAGATTGCCACCCTCACTGCTGTGCTGCCTTCAGAGCATGTTGTCGGGAGGGTTCTAACTGATAGTCCACACCAGGGAAAGATTAAGACGGGGCCTGGCCAATTTGCAGACACCTCTTCTGGAAAAAATACATGTCCCAGCCCTGAAAGAAGCCCCAAGTCAGAAATCACTATCAGGTCACCCAGAGCCGGGGCAGGAGCCACAGGGAAGAAGCCCTGAGCCTGGGATGCCCTGAGGCCCGCTGGAGCAGCAGCTGGTGGGAAGCCCCAAGCTGGAGCTGCCCAGAAACCAAGGTGGCAGGAACACAAGCCCCCAGCCGGAGTGGCAGAAGCCTTGAGCCCAGGCTGTCTGTCTCACCTCCCGCAGCAGCCTGGCTGCAGCCATCAAGAGTAGAAGCCCCCAGAGGGGGAAGCCCTGGGCTCAGCATTGGAGCAGGAGTCACGCATGGGGCAAGCCCAAAAGCCGAGACTGCCCCAGCTGCAGTCACCAGTAGCGAAAGCCCCCAGCCTGGCAGGAGACGCTGTGGGTGGAAACCCTGAGTTTGGCACCTGAACCCAGAGCTGTGGCTCCGCAGGGGAAGCCCAGATCCTGGGTTTCTGCAGCAAAGAAGTCAGAGGGAGATCAGATTTTACTATGACTCATTTTTCACTGCTGTAAAATTTTCATGGTAAAATTGATAGCACCCTAACTATAAATCTCAGAGTCCAGGTCTGCAATCTCTGTCTTGTACTCGTGTTATGTACTTGTCACAAGTGTGAAGTAGCCTAGAATTAGTGTTTACCTGTAAGGGGTTAAGCTAAAGGTAACCTGAGAGGTGGACAACTGACCAATGAGAAATTCCTCAGGAGGCAAAGGATTTTAAGTTTCAGTTTCTCTCTGGGTCTCTCTCTGTTCACCTCCGCTATGGGATGAACACAGCTATGTCTTTCACTGTAACTATAAGATTCTATCGAGTACTGTAGTCAGTAAGTTTACCTTCTTATCACTTGGAGGGTTCTCAGTGGTGAGTGTTGGCTGGGTGCTTCTTGAGATTGTAAGCTTCAGCAGAGATAGCAACAGTGGGAGAAAGTTGCCTCGGGAGAGAGGTTTGCTTTCTGAATCCTTTTGTTGATTATGGTAGATGCTGTTCTATTGATGGTTATAAGGGATTTATTCCTTTCTTTTATTAAAATCTCTCTTTTAAGAAGCTGACTGCTTGTTTTTCATTGTGTAAGATCCTGGTTTTGGATCGGGCACGTCTCGCAGGAGCAGGCAAGGTTTGTTTTTTTTCCTCTCAAGCTTCCCAGGGAAGGAAGAAGTTTGTGGGGTTAGTGGAAAGGGAAAGAAGGCTCTCAAACTACCCTAGACCTAGTTTGGTGGTGGCAGTGTACCAGGTCCAGATACAGAAGAAGTTGTGTTCTGGGGAAAAACATTTTAACCCAAGCAGGTAAAATAAGCTTGAGGGGGTTATTCCTTTTTTTTCATGCGGGTCCCCACATCTGTACTCTAGAGTTCAGAGTGGGGAGGCAATCCTGACAGTGCTAAAAACAGCTGTGTAGACATGCTCACTCAGGCTGTGAAACCCAGAGATGGGGGTGGGTCTCAGAGCCCAAGAGGAAACATGCACATGGCTATTTTAGCACCGTCGTATAAGCCTGAGCTTTTAGACCCAGGCTGAGATTCGCTGCCACACATTTGTTTTTCTATAGTGTAAACATTCTCTCAGGGTCTAGGCTCCCTAGGTCTACAAAAGGAGGCTTAGAAGCCCCAAGAACCATGGTTTGAGCCCAGACTCCAAGGGTTTCCAGACCCCCTCCTCTCCCCACCATGGAACCAACTGCCTCAGGAGTCTGGTAAACTGGGGTCCCCAATCTGCGAAACTGACAAGAATCAACAATTTTAGCCAGCATCTGCTAGGGTCCAGGAAGCATATTTCATTTTGGAAGTACCAACACCATTCCCCAAAAGATTTTTCAGAATTTCTGGTTCACCTGAAATTTCCAAACATTAAAATTTCCCATGAACTGGAAATCCCCAGGTTTGGCCAGCTCTTTCTGTACTCACATGGCAGAGTTAGCAATAAAATTCTCCACATGGGGACAGATAATATTTCATTATTGTATTAATTCAGCACCAGGCTAGTGATGCTTTCCACAATATTTGTACAGCTGTATTTTTTTCATTTTTTTTTTAAAAGATGGTTTATGGAATTGTATTTGGAAATTCAGAGTGAAAACCTCGCCCTAATGACAAAACTCCGTGATTTCACTGGGACCAGAATGTCATTCCGAAGCTGGGGATCTTGCTGGATGATGCACTATAGTGGGGCATCTGCCCCACTCCTGGGTAAAGAGGGCTGTGGCTGGGGGCAAGCAGCTCCCAGGCTGATTGGGCATAGCAGCCACAGTTGTGGCTGGGTCAATTAGGGCCCAGCTGGCCCTTATAAGGGGGCTGTGAGCTAAGGCAGGGGTCTCCAAACTTTATGAGTCAAGGGCCATATTAGATTTTTGAAGGGGCATTGTGGGCTGAAGCAACTATGGGGGAAAAAATAATATATGCAAATATATGCAAAATTATTAGACACCTCTACTGTACTGTGTAACCTAAACCTAACCCTTACTGTGTACCTAACCCTATGTTTGGCTGTGCTGTGATAAGAGAAACTCCAGGTTCCCAATGTTGGTTGTTCCTCCGGCAGCTGCTGCAACCCCCAGCTTTGCTCCTCCACCGCTCTCTCTGGCTTGGGCCCTGTGCCACATCCTCACCAGCCCTCTGCAGCCTATTGATCTTTGCTGCAGCCCTGGGGCCTTTGACTCCCCGTCCCCTTGGGCCTGCAGAGGCCCCTCGCCACACACAAAATGGCCACTTGCCCCCCCCGCCACACACAAAATGGCCGCTCGAACTGCATCTCTACCTCCACCTTCCCACAGCTACTTCTGAAGAGGGAGAGGGCGCCCCTCCCTTCCTGCCAGAGACCACAATGGAGTGGGGCAGGGGTAAGAAAGCGAGAGGAGGACACACACACCCCCTCCAAAGCCCTGCACAGAAGCTAAGTACACCCCCCCCCCCAGAAATCCCAGAGAGAGATTTTTAACATGCACGTTAACCAAATATCCAGACATGTCCAGCAGAACGGTGAGTCTTTCTTCCTCCCACGCTGCTGCAACCTGCTTTCACTTCCCTGTCTTGCAGCTGCTGCGACCCCCTCCCTTTCCTTCTCCAGCCCAGATGCCTGCTAAGATCCCCTCCCTTTGCTCCTCGGGCTGCCGCGCCCCCCACACCCCCACCTCTTTACTCCTCTGCTGCAGGAAGCAGGGATTCCCTACATGCCTGCTTCGGGTGACCCTCTCCCTTTGCTCCTCTCCGTGCTGCTATGACCCAGGGCCTTTGCTTCTACAGCCCCTGCCACACCTCCCGCTTTGCTCTTTCAGCCTCTGTCAGCTACTAGGTACTGGAGTCTTCTCCGGGTGCCTGCTCAGCTAGGGGGCTGGATCTGGCATGTGGGCGTAGTTTGGAGAACCCTGAGCTAAGGGCAGGCAGTCTCCTCTAGCTGTGGAGGCAGACATGCCTGGCTGCTGCGGAGTGTGAGAAGGTACCTAGAGTGGAGCAGGGATGGGGAAAGGCCAGAGGAGCCGGAGAGCTCTGCCCTGGAAACCCCCCAGACTGCCAGCCTAGCAGAAGGCCAAAGGGGGTACTGGAGTTGCAGGGGGCAGCTGACGGTAGGCAGAGGCAGCAGGCTCCAAACTCCGCTTATACAGACTGCAGTCAGCCCCAGTGAAAGGGGGCTCAATGGTGAGTAGCAGTAGCCCATAGGCTGAGGCAAGGTGGGGAATAGTGGGTGGAGGTTCCCCGGGGAGGGGAGACCTAGAGATCTGAGTGGGCACTGCCGGGGGGCACTATCCCAGGTAAGAGGGCACCAGGGTCAAGGAGGGACACAGAGCTAGCGACAAGCGGGATACTGGCCTGTAGAGGGCACTCCATGCTGAAAAGAGCTAATTCCCAGGAAGACCAGCAGGAGGCGTCACAGGAATCAGTTGCACCTTTATGTGCACTTAGAGAAACAAGTAGTCTGCTGTTTTCTCACCATCTCATGAGAAGCCAGTCTGGGTTCCATGTCAGCAACAGATGATTGTGTTTGTCATCATCTACAAAATACTATAGGGGGGATGAATAACCAACCACCGATATACTGATAAGAGTACTGTGTCTCCTTTCATAAAGCCAGATAGCCAACAAACCCTAAGTTCACTATTAACAGGACAGAGATAGATGTCTGGTTGGCTACGAAGAATATATGAAAGAGAGGCACACCTGCCTTGTGTTACCTGAATTCCAACATAATGGTCCTGTGGGAATTTCAGATGCTTTTGAATATACAAACAGCAGCAGATAAGAGTGCTTCCTTTTGTCTATATTTGGCAAGGATAGCTGCAACTTTACCTCTCAGATGAGCACCTCTGCAATTATCTGTATCCCTTTCACCCTCAGACTAGATTAATGTAATACAATGAATTTCAGGCTACACCTAAAATAATATAGAACTCTCAAATTAGTACATTTTTAGTAGAATCCAGAGATGCTGAGGCTCATTATAGCAGATAGAAATACAGCTGTACAACACATGGGATATTTGGGAAGACATATCACTATAGCACAAATTCATTCTAATAAGCAAAAGATCACATTTCCTAGGTCTCAGAGTAATTCTAGAGCTAAAGCAGTGCTCTTCAACTTTGAAGTCAGATAATACATGCCAAATCTCATCATTGACCAAGGAAAACCATCTCTCAGCACAAAAAAAAGTCTTTTTTTAACTTTTCCCTTTGCATTCAGAGACAAAAAGATATACCTCCCCAACTCCTCACCTGCCAACCTACTTCTACCAGTGCTGAAAATGACAAGATGTACCACTGTTGTCAGAGTTATCAATAGTGAAATAAGCAGATACCTACATAATCATCTTTCTTTGCGCCGTAAGAAGCTATGTAATCTGCATGTTTCTCCAAAAACAGTGTGCTTGGTGCATCAGGTTTTATAACAACATCCTTTTGTGGCGTTCCCTTTCGAAAAAAGAAAATAAAAAGTTAAGTCGTATCATCAACCTAAAGAGACCCCAGTATCTGATTTAAGAAACTTATTATGGTCACAAGTAACGCTTAAATTGATTGTAACAGATCAGAGCAAAACAATTCATGTTAGGTGTACCAGTTGAAGCTGAATATTTGTGAACATTTCATTTCGTTTAAAACAGACTTCCAACTCTGCTTTATTGTTCCCCCATAAAATGTCCAACTTACGACAAAACAGAATCTATAAATAAAAACTTCAATAAATTTACATTTTCACCAACCCAGATAACTATTAACCAAACTAGAAATTATTTTTAAAAAACCGAGCCCCCGCCCGCCATTGCAATCAAGGTGACGCTCTGCAGCCACTCCACGCAGACGGGTTAATGGCGATCCGCCTACGGCCCACGTGGCTGGGGACTGGGCCTCGTGCTCATCGCGGCCCCGATTCCAGGCCAAGATCACTCAGCTCAGACTCCCCGACCCAGCCTCCCCCAAACTCCTGCCAGCTCCGCAGCCTCAGCCCGAGATCGCCCGGCACCGAGTCCTAGTCCCACATCCCGAGACCCTCAAAGGCGGGAGCCCGCCCGCCCCGCTGCCTGCGGACACGACGGGCCTGAGAACAATTCTCCCCACCCCCACCTCAGGCCCCGTCGCACCCCGCCCCTGGGGCACGTTCCTCCAACGGCCGCCGCCCCGATACCCGCGCGCTTGGGCCCCGCTAAGCTGGCAGCGGGCGCCGGGCTCTGCAATCACCGCCGCGGGGCGACGCCTCCCGCGCGCTGCAGCGAACCCAGTGGCCCGGGAGCAACTGGATCGAACCGGGGTCGTCAGGCCGGTGCCCCCCGCCGGACGATGAGACCCACCCAGCGGGAGCCGGCAGGAAAAGGACGGGCCGGCGACGCCACGAGCTACCCACCATGTCAGCAGCCGCCGCACGCGCCACACACCAACCGTCTGTCCTACAGGTGGGGTCGCAACTCGTCAAAAGGGAGGAGGCGGGGCTCCCGCCGGCCTCTCAAGCCCCCGCCATAGCTGTCCTTGGCGCTGCCTGCGCAGCCTGGTGACTGCAGCAGAGCCCCACCCAGCACTAGCTGCTCAGTGCGGAGCCCGCGCACAAGGAGGACCCCGGAGGACCCCGGCTGACCGGCGGCGCCTGCTCAATAGAGCAGCCGCGTGGGGCTCCTAGGGACTAGCCGGGGGTAGAGCATGGCGAGGGGCCCCACCCAGTCGCGCGGGTGCCGAGGGCGGGACCCGCGAGACTGAGGCTGCGCCCAGCTGCAGCCACGTCAGGCGTCGGCTTGAGCCGCGCGGCCGGCTTTGGCCGTGTTCACTGGGCGCCAGGCGACGCAGGCTCAATGCGCGCGCTCGCGGCCGCGCGGGGCCGTGGTGGTAGTGACCCGATGTCCCGATATTTGGGGCTTTTTCTTATATAGGTTCCTATTACCCCCACTCCATGTCCTGACTTTTTATACTTGCTGTATGGTCACCCTAGACCGTGGTATCCACGCACCGCCCGCAGGGCCACCTAGCCGGGCCGCTGCCCCAACGCACCGCCAGCCCCTTCTGCCGGGGGGCGCTGCTCCTCGCCCTCAACCCGTGTTAGAGAGAGGGGGAGGGGAGGTCTTATGGTCCCTGTCTAAATAATACAAATATTTCTAATTTCAATCACTTCTTTAATCCCGCCCCTCCTGTGGGTTAACCTGCCTGGGCCTCCCCCCAGGGCGAAGAG
Source organism: Dermatemys mawii (assembly GCA_007922305.1). Lineage (NCBI taxonomy): Eukaryota > Metazoa > Chordata > Testudines > Dermatemydidae > Dermatemys > Dermatemys mawii. The sequence continues at coordinate 28,526,189 of ML677352.1, forward strand.
CAGAGTGAGATGTAGCTTCACAGCCTGTGGCAGCACAATGCCATGCAGAAAATAAATGAACCAGATTAAGGGCAAGGGTGAGTTTAAAGCACACTCGGGCCTGAAAGTTAATGCCGGTTGAGAGAGGGAATGAATGTAAGGTATAATAGCTCTGCTTGATAATTCTGCAGTGCACATATGTTCTGGAAATGTGCTTTGGGCATGGGCAGCTTAATCCACTTTCAGTAGGAGCAAAACACTCTTAAGCCTGGTCTACAAGAAAAGTTTCCTTAACTATTAACTACTGGAGGAGTGTAAAATATCCAGACCCTTGTGCAGAACAGTTAAGCTAACATAGCCCCTGGCATCACACTAACTCAGGGGTCTCCAAACTTTTTGAGATGAGGGCCATATTAGATTTTTGAAGGGGCTTCATGGGCAGAAGCGACTGTGAAAAAAATTAAATATATGCAAATCGTAAAAAAAACCCACTACTCTACCATGTCAGTGTTGCATTAAATTCTAAATCAGGTATAAAAGTAGCTGTATAATCAATGCGGGTTCTGTGAAATCACAAAATATTTGTCAATACATTAAAAATCATTTCACGTTATTTTTTAATTTTATTTCCATCTTCTTTACTCCATTTATTGGAGATGTAATTAAACATCTGGCTTGTATTTTTACTCTACACAAAGGGAGGGGATCATCCGAAGATATGCAACTTCAGCTACGTGAATAAGGTAGCTGAAGTCGGTCTATCTTCGGCCGACTTACCTGCTGTCCTCATGGCGGCGGTGGTCGGTGGCGTGCTCCCCCGTCGAGTCCGCCTTGCGCCTTGCGGCAAGCTGGAGTTCCGAAGTCCACGAGGGCACCTTTGGCGATCAATTTATCGCGTCTTAACAAGACGCGATGAATCAATCGCCAAAAGATTGATTGCTACCCGCTGATCCGGCGGGTAGTGAAGACCTACCCTAAGGCAGGGGTCCGTGCCTGCTCGGCTACAGCAGCAACTCTCCCCTAAGTTGGCTCCCCTTTTTGGGGGACACTGGCTCCCGGGGGCACTCATCCCTCTGCACAGCATGCCTGCTCAGCTGCAGCAGCCTTTGCCTGCTCACTTCTCCCATGTTGGTTGCGGGGCCGGACAAATCAAAGCTGTGGGCCGGATCCAGCCCTCAGGCCGTAGTTTGGAGACCCCTGCACTAGGTTAAGGGAAGAATTCTTCATGAGCTAGCTAGCTTCCACCCCAACGAGAGACAGATTACTTGCATTAATGGCAGAATCCCTTGTGTTAGCATAAGTAGTGTCTACACTGAAGCATTACAGTGGAGCAGCTGTGCTGCTGTAGCATTTTAAGTGTAGACATCCCCTTGGGCCTGGTCTACACTTAAAAATTAGATAGACCTCAGTACATCACTCAGACTTATGACAAATTTTGCATCCTGAGGGATGTAGTTAGTTCAACCTCACCAGCTGTGTAGAGGCAGCTAGGTCAACAGACAGCTACTTCCATCAATCTTAATAGGGTTACCATATTTTAACATTCTAAAAAGAGGGCACTCCATGGGGAAGGTAGGGGAAGTGTGATTGTATGTATGATTGAATGAGGAATAAAAGATTAAAGGTGCCAGCCTTAAAATAAGACTGTTTGGCTGAAGCATACAGTGGATGAGATAGCCCAGTAATCCTGAGGGCATACTTGCCCCAAGGACAGGACGGCCAAAAAACAAGATAACAACATATTGTCATTCGTCATTGCTGTGCCATCTGCATGATTGACTATCACTTCAAATGTGAGAACAGTCATTGATTATCTCTTCAAACATGAGAACAGCATGACGAGGCAAATCCATGAGGATGGATCCCTATAAGAACAGACCCTGATGACTGAGGACTTTGAGTCTGGTTCTGCAACCATCTTCTAGGAGCATCAGATTTGCAACTAACAAGACTTGGCTCCGTCCTCATGTCCAGGCCACCTGACCAGTGATTTGGCATGCACAACTCTAAGGCTGGTAATTATAGCAAAAACCTGGCAGAACTTGTGTGAGTGCGTGAGTGAATGTATGAGTAAGTGAGCGAGTGGAATGTTTTAGCTATAACTGATTGCATTGCTTACTTTAATTCTCTCTGCATTCACAATAAACACAGTGTATCGCCTTATCCCCCTGAATAAGATCCTGCTGGTTTTCATTTTCCAAGTATAACAATTTCTATAATTCTGTAATACAAACTATCTGCATTTTCCAAAACAGCCTTTGTTTGTTAAAGTCAGAATTCTAGGAGTGCAGTTATTGTTCTTTCCAAGTTTGTTGGAGTTGCAGTTTTCTAACACATGGCTTGCTTCAAAGACATACTTGAAGGAAAAAATAAAGGTGAGCAACAGAGACTCTAAAATGCATAAAGCACATAAGATTAAACCAAAATTCAATTTAACTGTTTCCCAATCTATACTCCTTTCCAATATTACTACAGGCATGTCATGTCTTAGGCGTATTTAACATACACAATTTCAGCTTTACAGGGTTGGCAAAAAAAAAATGGGGGGGGGAGACTTTTTTTTTAAAAAAAAACTTCTTGTAGGGGGCGTGATTTTGCCTGCCATTGAAGTGAATGGGTTCTGGCTATATGCGGTTTCCGCTTTATGCGGTAACCGCAGAACGGAACCCTTGTGCAAGACGCAACATGCCCGTACTTGTAAAAAGATCTGGAGATAAATAAGTATTTTGCTTTTTCAAGCTTTGATTAAAAATGTGTTCTGGATCCACACTTTTACAGATAATAAAAATGGAATTCCAAGTACTATTCCAAGTACTACCTCATATCATACCTAATTAGTGGTCTACAGCTATGACAAACTATACTCTAGTCACTTAATGACGTTGGTATTCAGAGAATAGATTAAAGGATTTCCAAAAGCCTGCTGGAGTCTTCTGCAACCAAGCCGTAAGAGTAAAGCATCCTTCAAAATATAAACATTCCAGAAATTGGATTAATCCAGGCTTTTAGAAACTTAGGTACCAACGAAAGCCAAATACCACCCTGTAATTAGATCAAATAGATGACTTCCAGTCTTTGAAATACCTCTTTTCCCTTATTTGTAACATCTGTAGTCCTACTACCACATGCAATAGATTTCCATTAGAGCCTCTGCAAAGTCAACAGTTTCTTGACAATACAGTTCATTTGGGCTGCTGCACAATAATCAACCACCTGTGCAGAAATATAAAATTACAAATTTAATTTTGGATGCTTGGGGGAAGGCAAGCATAAAACAGCATGCCAGCTCAGATGATCCACAGGAATCGTTTTATGTGCATAAGAGGTAGGAGGGAGCACCACAAGTCAGTCCATTACTCAGACAAATGCCATATAAGATTATATGTAGTGTTGGAGCAGTGTTGTCTCCCTAATATCCTGGGACCAAAGTTAGTGAGCTAACGTCTTTTACGGGACCAACTTCTGTTGATAAGAGAGTCAAGCTTTTGAGCTTACACAGAGCTCCTCTGCAGGGCTGTGAAATTTAATCAGAGCATCACATCGAAATTATTCCTAGGGGAATTGTGCGCCACTCTGCTTGCCAGAATTCAGGGCCTGGGCAGAATTTATTTTCTCCACAGAAAATAGGTGCTGCAGTTGTGTCTTTTGTCCACCAGGGGCTGCTGTGGCACCAGAACAGAACAGCCACTCCCAGGTGGTAGCAACCCCACCTGAGATAGGAAAGAGAAGAGACTGTGTTCCTCACAGTGCCTTGGCCATGGGTCCAGATCAGGAGGCACAGAAATTGGAGCATAGGGCACACAGGCTCGGGGGCATAGACTTGGGTTCAGAGGGGCTACTGGAAGGGGGGAAGAGAGTGGGTCAGGGGCTGAATGGGAGTGGGGGTGCAGAGGCACATGGGGACCACGAGAGGGGTGGTGGTTGACAAGGGCAGATGTGCCTGACTGAATGAGAGAGGCTAGGGGAGGTCAGTCAAGATTGACATGGGGGAGACTCCCTAACAATTCTTCTCCCCTCACCCCCCCCAAAAAAACCCTGTTCCGTACTTCTCCCACCCACACTCAACAACTCACCACATTCACACCCAGGCTCCTTTCCAGCAATTACTTTCCTCTTCCTCAGCTCCTCAGTTACACAGACTCTCCCAAGCCTTTGCACTGCTTCTGAGGGGGGCAGGAAATATGCGTCTGTATTGTAGTTTAAATTAATTACTTAAAGTTCTATATTAATATGCCTACTAAGGAATATATTTGTCCTGAATCTTTTGTTGTTTTCTGTATTGTTACAGACATACGTGCTGACAGGTATTTTGAAATAAATTACCAAAATAATTGAAACTAGTGTGATTATATTGTGTTATTATTTTACAAATAAAATATGCAGAATTTTAAAATACTGTGCCCACCAAACAAGGATACCTACACATGCCTATCAACATCTGGTGTACCTCATCCAGTGCACTAAATGTCTATATAATACCTATATGGGTGAAACCAGACAAGCACCACACTCTTGAATGAACTCACACAGGAAAATGATAAAAGACAAAAACACCACATCACCTGCAGGTGAACACTTTTCACAAAGTGATCACTCTACATCTGACCTATCAGTCCTCATCCCAAAAGGGAACCTGCACAACAGTTTCAAAAGACAAGCCTAGAAGCTTAAATTTATAACTTTACTAAGACACTAAAAAGAGGAATATGTCCAAGAAACCAAGGAAAGGTACATGGATATTGAGTTCTATGAGAAATCTTTCTTGGTGACAAAATCTCACAGAAAATTGCACTTTTCAGCAGTTATTTCTAAGTATAGCTGATAGAAATGACAGAATTCACATGCCGAACACATAGGAATAAATGAGATCACATAAGTTATTCCAAGACGACAAGTAAACACTCCATAATCACACAGATTTTCCACTAGAATGCATGCTGTAAGAATGTATGGTGTAGACAAGTGGGAAGAAGCAATCCTAAAGCTTTTTTTTTAAAACATAAATGGATTTCAGACATGTTACAGCTAAATAAACCTATTAACACCATTTAGCTTGATGGAGTGGTTTGTCTAGACTTCTGAGAGGTAAATATACCCTGGCTAGGAAAGCTGGGATTGACAAGGGTTAAAGTAGGAAGAATGGTCCTCTACAACCACCAGCTGATTTTCCTGTTCTTTTGTCTGTTTTGCTACCTAAGTTGAATCAAGTCTCCGTATAAGAGAGGCTCCTAGAAATGATAATGGACATTTTTGGTTTGATTTGTTGTTTGGTGGGCAGTGTGGTTTTGTGTACTTGTCTTGAAAAAAAAAGTCCCTTTTTTTCCCTTCTGTTCCTTTCCCTGGTAACATTTTTGCCATTTCCCCTTTTGAGCATGTTCTGTCCCCCACAGAAGGTTTTATAAAACAGCTAATAGTCACCAGGTTCGACATGTTTCTATTATCCTAAGCACAGTCACATATGGGTGAGAGAGGTATGTAGCTAATAGTTCTCTATATTTTGACTTATTCTATTTCTTTTATTCTTACAATTTCTGCAAACTGAGAACACTTTAAAAAAATTCCAAGAACGCAGAAAGATACAAAAATATATACTCTCTGGAACAGTTCAACCACGGTAATGTAGAGATGGAATCCAGCAGTTACCAAGGCTGACTGACTTTTTTGCCACCCCAAGAGAAAATAAGGCGGGGAGGCAGCCGGAGTGGCGAAGTAAAAAAAAAAAAAATGGCACAGGGCAGCTGGAGCAGTGAACCCCCCTGCCCCCCAAAAAGGTACCCTAGGATTAGACATAATGCCACCCCTTAGAATCTGCCACCCCAAGCACGAGCTTGCTCGGCTGGTGCCTGGAGCCAGCCCTGACTGTTACACTAAGGATCCTTTCATATTACTCTGGTGTCACGTTACTGAAATAATCTGGGATCACATAGATCATTGTTGTAACCAAGGTCCTGTAGCAGCACCAAACCTTATGTAAAGGGGGTCATATAGGGTGTCTATGACCAAGTTATGGTTTGCTAATTATGATTATGCTATCAGTATGTGTGTGTCATTTTGTGGTTGGGGTTATGAATACTGGCTGTGTGCTTGGTCAGTTGTAAGTAGACTTTGGAAAGCAGCTGGCCAGCTTTCTGAGCAAAAACTATTCTCAGTAAATGCCCAATCAAGAACCAATCAAGCTGATAATGAACTTTGTAGATGCCTGTCCACACGTGAGCTTCCCCAGGAACGTGGCCTGGCTGGTCAGGCACTGCATCTTGGAGACACGTGACTGATCCATGTGGCTCTGAAACTCCATTTTACAACTGGACTCTGCATAGGAAAGAGGAGGGGTTCTCCACCCACAAGAGAAAGTCTATATAAACCCTAGAGAGACCCCCTCCATTTTGTCTTCAGTCTGTCATTCTTACTCTGGAGGAATCTTTGCTACACACAGAAGCTTTCAACAAAGGACTGTTTGACCCATCCCACCTGTGGATGTATTCCAGAGACTTTGATTTGAACCTGCAGTTTATTCCACCACTGATGCAAGCCTGAACCAAGAACTTTGCCATTACTGCATGTAATTGATTTCATTTAACTATTCCTAACCCTCACCGATCCCTTTTTCCTTTTATGAATAAACCATTAGATTTTAGATTCTAAAGGATTGACAACAGCATGATTTGTGGGTAAGATCTGATTTGTATATTGACCTGGGTCTGGGGCCTGATTCTTTGGAATTGAGGAGAACTGTTTTCTTTTATTAGGGTATTGGTTTTCATAACAATTTGTCCCAGAATGAGTGGCTGCTGGTGGTGATACTGGGAAACCGGAGTGTCTAAGGGAATTGCTTGTGTGACTTGTGGCTAGCCAGTAGGGCGAAACCAAAGTCTTTTCTGTTTGTCTGGTTTGGTTTGCCTTAGAGGTGGAGAAACCCCAGCTTTGGATTGTAAATGTCCTGCTTGGAGCAATTTGTCCTGACTTGGCATTCTCAGTTGGGTCCCACCAGGAACAGCACCATCACAGGTCTGGAGCCGGCCCTGACTGTTACACTAAGGCTCCTTTTATATTACTCTGGTAGTGTAAAGGGGCCTTAAAGTGGGCAGAAACAGCTTCCTGAGAATACCCCCTATGCAGAGGGGCTCCTCAGCTGCTGTAGAGATAAAGTAAGAGCTCTATACTGGTTTTGTTTCCAGCCCTCACTGCAGGAGTTGGACTGGGAGTGTAGCCAGAGCATGCTGCACTATGACTAGTTTTTGCTTCCCAAGGGCTTACTGGAAGCCATGGGAAAGAGCACAAATTAGAGCAGCCATAGGGCAGCCAAGCTAAGGTCCTGCAGAGTGCCAGAATGCAGGGAGCATAACTCTCTCTCAAATGCAATCAGAACTGCAAGCACTGCTCCCTCTAAGCTGTGCGTGTGCACACACAGATCCTAAGCCCCACACACACCACAAAACACCACATGCACAAAAATTTGCACAGAAGCACAAAAATTTGGACAGAAGAAATTTTTTGCGTACACAGCCTGTCAAAAATTAGAGGGAACATTGACTGCAAGTGTAATTGACTGAGAAGAGGCCCATCACCTGATGTGCTCAGTTGGTGCATTTACTGATTACATCCTCTGAAGATGGGCTCTGAAGGTGCAAATATTTCATATGCATACATATAGCTTGTTTCAGGAACCCAAACTTCCCATATGCAAAAATTATGGTTATGGTTTGAGGAAAGCTAGGAATGACAAAAAGCACAAAGGAATTAAGAAACTGTCCATCTAATATATTACAGTGAAAATCCTCTTTCAAGGCATCATAAAGACTGTTTAAAATGGAGATGATTCAAGAGAATACCTTTTGGACACATTTAGTGCCAGATTCTTGCCTTCCTTTCATCCTACATAAGCCCAACAAACTCAGATATAGCACAGGCTGCAAGAGAGGGTAGAGTTTGGCTCATTATACCTCCTCCGTGACTCAGCCAACCTTAGTGATGTTATCAGGAAGCATTATCCCTTTGAAAGGCCTAATGTCTCCTGGGTGCTGGTGTGGGGAATATGGCAAACAGTGGGTTTTACTACTTCACTGCAGCACAGCCATAGCACCGCTCACAAATTCTGGACAGTAGGTGAAATCATTGCTGCAAGCAGTTGGAGCTGGCCCCCTACCTTTAAGCTCCCCAGCGCTGGGAGGATTATACTTCCTTCTTTTTAAGGGTTCTCTGTGTTCTTTCCCTATCCTACTGTGTACACACTAGAGGGAAACTTTTGCTTGCATACATTTAAGTGCACTCCGTCCGAATCATATCTTTTTAGAATGTAAATGCAAAGCACATAAGTTAGATATTGTTACTGCAATGACTGTAGGCAAAAAGTCAAGGCCATAAACATTCAACAGTAGCTCAAACAGCACTCTAGAGACGAGAATTTGTTTTTCAGCTAAGGGGGAAAAGTGTTGACCCATATTCTTTTCAAGCAGATCTGTGGGATCTTTATCTTCAATTTCTATTAACAGGGATAGATAAAATATGCATGTGTCAGATTTTTTCACAAGTGAAACCTGAGCAGCTGAGAACCCAGCATACATGTAAAAAGGGAAATTGTGCAAGTAACACTTCAGACCAGCACATTACAAGACAAGCAGCCCAAGTTCTGGGGTTTTACATTTACTTCAATAGGAGCATAATATCAATATGACAAATAAAGTTCTTTCAAGTGTGTGTTTTTTGAAGAATAGATGCCAGGTGAAAGCTTCCTTCATGTAGGCTCCATAGTAGTTATGGTTCTGCTTTCATGTGCACAAGCACTTCTGTTTTCCTTCAGCAAGCCTTCTAAGAGGATTAGCATTTTGCTAGTACTACCCCAAAACAAAATTTATGCCTCATAGCACCTTAAATACTTATTTCAAAAAGTTTAGACAAAAACCTCCCACTACAAAGTGATCCACCCTCAACTAGGAAACAGAACAGAGAGAATAAAACTTGAAACGTGAATTTAGTTCTCATGAAAGGTTCACAGTCCTGGAAACTGAAATGATACTTGTTCACATCCAGTGGCTAGATACTGACTGCTGCTCAAGTAATGCCTGAGGTTAGATCCCCAAAACAGATAAAGAGCATGCATAGTATCAGTGTAAACTTCCCCTCTTCAACCCCCACTAAGAATCAATGATAATTTGGAAGAGGTGAGTTAATCCCTGTATAAGCAAGATTTCAATGGCTAAGCTATTCAACCCCTGGTCTCAGCAGACGATCCATGCAGTGGTGGCCTGTGGCACGCATAATAACCAGATAATAATTTATAGTTCAATTCCTAACTCATTCACAAAGATTGACTAAAAATGAATTGTTTAATTCTGAGCTGGGCCTGAATTGAACACATAACTTAAAATGTCACAAGCTCAGTATCCTATTATCAACCATACCTCCCAATGTTATACAACTTCTACTGTAGTCTATTAGAAGGAATTTGTTCCCCATCTGAAAATAAAAATAAGTAGTGCACATCTGTTTCCTGAGAATAAGTAGTTTTTTATTATTACAATTCAGCACTATGACTAACAGAAACAACTTATTTACTATTAAACATGACAGGAAAAACTTTGCATTGTGTGATTTACTGCTTCTATCAATCATCATACTTGACTTTGAGGTAATATTTATGTTTAATAGGGATACTATAACCAAAAATGTGGCAGAGTAACCCTTATGGTGATTTTGAATGCATGCTGTTCAAAGAAACCAAAATAAATCCGAATCTGAATGGTCATTGTTCAGTTTTTCTGCTATCAAAAATATGTAGTTAAACTACTATTGCGCATAGCATTAGTTCCCAAAAGTTGTTCACAGTATTTGTCCATAAAAAGAAGTCTTCTTTCAGGAAGGAGAGAGAAGAGTGAGTATTTTTTTTCAAATGTTCACAATATGATAGCTTTTTTAAAGGCACAGCAGGTAAAATACATGCATCCAAATAGACGGAATAAAATAAAATGTTATCAGCACTGGTTTCAGATGAGGATGAAAGAAGGTGCACAATTAAACCAAATTTCATATGTTATGCCCTTGTGAACAAAAGAAAAATTTTGCTCATACAGGTATAGACAATTCACAAGTAAAATAAAGTGATAATTCATCTGCTATGATATTATTTTCCTAAAACAATAATCCCTGTTTTGATGTCAGGACATAGTATTATAATTTAGCAGGGCCTAAACATTCACCTATACTTAATTTTAAATACCTTGAAAGTACAAATTTCTAGAACTCATAAAGCTGTAAGTGCACAGAAGACCATATGAAGCAGAACATGATCTCTGAGGAAACAGAGTAATAGCTTTTTGACTAAAGGTTTTGGTATTTTTTCTTTGCTTAGGTCCAAGTCTGCTCCTACTGAATTCAATGATGAAACTACAATGTACTCCCAGTTTGGACCCTTAAAAGGAGAAAAAATGAAATATTGAAAAAATAACATACCACCATATTGGAGGTCAAATATATGCTTTAGAAAATTTGTATTGGGATGGAGTGGGGATAAAAGTATAAAAGTAACATTTAAGAAAGTACATATTACAAAAGTGTGAAAGAAAGGTTCTTATTTTTTTCTTTTTAAACTGCATTCAAGAAAAAGATTAAAGCTCTCTCTTCCTTTATGAAGGCACCGATAGCCATCAACAATGCTTTTGCTTAACTTTTAAACTTGGCAACATGTTCACGTGCTATGATCAGCCTTTGGATCTGAGCTGTTCCTTCATAGATCTGAAAAAAATGATACCATTACATTGTTGTGTTACACTGCCAGTTTTTAAAAGCTTTTTAAAAATATAGCAAGATCTGTTTCAATACAAATTACAAAACACTAGAAGCTTCACAAGTATGTAAAGCATACTTTTTTATACTCAAACCATTCATGGCCACTTCCCCACTTACTTTCTTAGCTTCTTTTGTTGTTTGTCGCTCCATATTACCATGTTTACAATACCCCCCCACCCAGTAATATTGTGTTCTTTCATCTTTCACCCCACATTTTTGTATCTTCTCTGGCACTGTGTTCTCACTCTCCTTTTTTCCTGTTGCTCAAAACCACCCCTCTGTTTTAGCCCATGTTCTGGCAACAAAATGAAACATCTACTATGAAGCTCTTTGTGCTAAGACAGAAATCAGGATTTTGGTCTTTATCCTTTTTGGCAGTACACAAAAATAGAGAGGCATGATGGGAGGCAGGAAATATGACTGGTTTCAGTTCCTAACTCTTCTAAAGACTTGTACAGATTTGGTCAAGGTCACACAGCCTCAGTTTCACCAACTGTATAATAAGAATAATTATCTTCACCACCAGGTGTTTCAAGATTTCCAGAAGGAAGGCAGTATATAACTGCAAAGCATAATTTGAGCAACAAATGACCTATAAGTCTTGTTAAGGAATATCACAAGAAAGGGTTCAGTTAACACCCCATGTTTGAAAACAAGAAAACTTTAAACACAAAGATTATTTTTTAAGTTGTACAAAGGGAGCTTCTAAATAAGATCATTGTCACTGTTATTTAGATTTGTAATTGGGACTAAACAGAGAACAAGAAAGGGGGAAATAACTTTATCAGAACAGTCTATGGAAGAATGTGTGAAGTACTGAATGAAATGAAGTACAGAAATGAAACAAGAAATCAATGGGAAACAAAATTTTTTGGAGATGAAGCATATGGCCAAGAGTACATGCCATCTGTCATCAGGCAGTGATAGAGTAAAGCAGACAAAGTACAAAAAGTAATCAAGGGCAAGAGACATGTGAAGTATCATGCATCAGAAATGGGAGGATGATATAAATCTGCAATGAAACAAAAACTCTTTCAGAGGCTGGGATGCTCACTTTAAAGTGACAGTGGATGAAACACAGTAAGGCATTTAAGGACTCTTTACAGACAGATGAAGAAACAATGTGGAGTATCCTTTTCCATAAGCTCCCCAAAAGATGAAAAATAGTAATCAGTACTAGAGAAGTATGGTTAGATGGAATATTGAAGAAAATCACTCGAAAACATGCAACCAATGATCAAAGAATGTTGCAATCAATTCATCTATATATTCTATGTATTTTTTTAAAGAAAATTTAATAATGAAACACTGCTACAAATGTTAACAACAGGAGACCAATCAAAACCACAGAAGAAAATACTTTGAGGCTTTATTCTTTTTAATTCCTTAAATAATTAGCTGATGTATCATAAATATAACTTCTGCAGAGAGATTAATGGGGATAATCATAACTAGGCTTGAAAGGATTCGATTTTTATCTGTAAATGTCAGTAACCATTGCTTTCACTATACACAAACTGACAAAAATATAATTCTAGCAAAAATAACTGAAATGTACAGATAGACAAAGTAGGAAAAACACTGCTTGAGAATTTATGAGAGTCAAAATTCAGCGATTTAAAATTAGTGTTTTACAAATGGACTAGCGAATAAATAGTAAAACAGATACAATTCTTGATTTATGGATATTTACTTTGTTTATTTTGACATGTGATATTAACAATTTATGTATTAATGGTTTATAAAGCTTTAACTTTTTGAATCTCAACATCTACTGTCATTAAATAGTTGCCTGACCCCACCATAATTTCCTGCAACAGTGAAAATTTAAATCAATAAGAAAATTTAAAAATTCTTACATGTAAGCACAGACATAATCCATCATAACTATAAAAAAGATCAATCAAAATCAATAAGGTTTCAAGATGATGAATGTAGAAAATTTAGATATCTACTCAGATTTTTTCTTCCAAATAAAAATCATTTACCATTCCTGAGTCTCAAAGAAAATTGATAACAAAGTCAACAATAATAAATCTAAGTTTCTGAAAGAAAGATTAAAATAAAAATATGTAAAAGGCAATTATAGAACTAAAAGGCTGTTGACACTTTAAACAAGAAATTGTTACTTACTGCAACTGTGGTTCTTCGAAGTGGAATACATGTTTGCATTACATCTCAATGTGTGCACACCCCACCTAGATGTGGAGAATTTTGCCTAGCAGCACCTCTAGAGCGGTGGCACTCGCACCTTGTGGCCATAGCCCCATCCCTGGCTATTGAGATATTGCTACCTTGACCCCCCTTCGTTTTTTTGCACTGAATGCCCATGCAGAGGGGACAGAAGGTGGCTTGTGGAATACACATCTGCACATTTCTCAAAAGAAGTATAGTTACAGTAAGTAACCCTTTCTCCTTCGAGTAAATGCAGCTGGATATTCCACTTAGATGGCTCTCAAGCAGTATCTGTAATGGATGCGGCTCAAAATCTATTTAAACAAGGCCTGCAGGAGCACCTTCCCAAAGTTTGCATCTGCTCTGGATGCCATAGTAATGGCACAATGGTTTGTAATTATTTATCAACAACCATGTGGCAGCCCTGCAAATAACCAATAGTGAGATGTCACTGCATAGCAGGGTAATTACCCATTTCCAGATAGAAGGGATTAACACACCCAGGAAAGGCTTGTGGCTGGGAGCAAGCAAGCTCCCAGGCTGATTAGAAAGCAGGCTCAGCTGGGTGGCCACACCCCAAACAGACCAGCAGGCCCTTATAAAAGGATTGAGAGGCAGGGGCCTGAGAGAGACAGTCTCCTTCTCTATCTGAGGAGGCAGACAGGCCTGGCTGCAAGGGAAGCCTAAGGAGACCTGGAGTGGAGCAGTGCTGGGGCTAGGCTAGAGGAGCTGGGGGAGCTCCAGCCTGGAAACCCCCAGGCTGCAGGGCCTGGTAGATGGTCCCACAAGGGACACTGCAGTTGCAGGGGCAGCAGGCCAACCCCCCTTGCCAGTGATGAGTGGCAATTAGACTGCGGTCTGCCCCAGGGAGCGGAGGCAAGTGGTGATTGGCAGTTGCCTAGACCGAGGCAAGGTGGGGATAGGGGGTGGGGGTTCCCCGGGGAGGGGAGACCCCAAGACGGTGGAGGTATTGCGGGGCGCAGCAGCCGAGGTGAGAGGGCACCGAGGCCCAGGGAGGGGCACCGGCGCCAGTAGCGAGTGGGACTAAACCGAGAAGAGGGTGCTCTAGAGGGCTGGATCAAGCTATTTCCCAGAAGGACCAGCAGGAGGCACTGAGGGTGAGTTGCCGCACACTTACACACTGCTAATGATGTAGATGGCACGCTCATAGGATTAGCTCACACCTCATAGATGAAGCATAGTCCAAGCAATTTAATATGCAGTTATGATGCTGGAACTTATCCACTTAGAGATCATCTGGCTCTGCCCTTTCATACTGCCTGCAGACCTCACAAACACAGAGGCAGCAAAGCCTGTAAGGGTATAGTCCTGTCCAAATAAAAGGTCAGACATAGTCTGATGTCCAATGTGTAAAGATGCTGCTCCTCTGGAGACGAATGCTGCTCAGGAAAAACACACAAGCGAATATACTACCTATTTTAAATTAAACAAAGAGACAACTTGAGACAAACTTTGGGTGCAGCCAAAACATCACTTCATCTTTGGAGAGTTGCATGTAACGAGGCTCTGCCATCACAGGCACATTCTGCCTGCAAGTCACATAATTTTCCTCGAAGATGTTATTGCCATGAGGAAGGCAGATGAGAAGACAGGGGCAGGATGCCAGAGGCTCGAACTGAGGTCCCATAAGAATCACTAAAACCATAGTAACATCCCACAAGGGAACCAGTTCCTGCACTGGCAGGTGGAGATGAAGGACTCCTTTGAAGAATCTTTCCACCAAGGCTTTGGAAAACACCAATCTTCCATGAATGAGTGGCTGAGATTGCTGTTAGATGCACCCTCAACCACTTAAGTGTAAGCCTGACAACTGAAGATGTAGCAAATAGTCCAAGATGTCTTGGATACTAGCTAATATCAGCTGAATTCCACAGGCCAAAGACCACAATGAAAAACGCTTCCACTCTGTCCAATAGGCCATCCTCATAGAGGGTTATATACTACTGTAGGGGTCAGCAACCTTTCAGAAATGGTGTGCCGAGTCTTCATTTAATTCACTCTAATTTAAGATTTCGCATGCCAGTAATACATTTTAACATTTTTAGAAAGTCTATAATGTATGGCTAAACTACTGTTCCATGTAATACATTTTAACATTTTAGAAAGTCTATAATGTATGGCTAAACTATTATTCCGTGAAAGTAAATATGGCTTTGAAAATGTATAAGGAGCTTCATTTAAAATTAAATTAAGATGTAGAGACCCCCAGACCAGTGGCCAGGACCCAGGCTGTGGGAGTACCACTGAAAATCAGCTTGTGTGCTACCTTTGGCATGCGTGCCATAGAAATGTGCCCATGGTTCTGCACAAGGTCAGGATGGAGAGGAAGGAATAGAAAAGATAGAGATAAGAGAGATTCTGTGACTTTGGATGGTGCGGGAAGACAAGGTAGAAGGGTTCCTTAGCACAGTGAGTCCAAAGCTCCCTTCTAAGCCAGTCACAAAGCTACCCTCCTTCCGCAGTCTACCTAAAAGATGCATCCTACTTCCAGAGGTACAAAGCAAAATCTGCTCACCTCACTTTTTTTGTGTGCAGGGAGAAGGCAGCTTTTCAAATATTATTTAGTAGTCAATTTTAAAAGCAAGCAACCACTAGCTCATTTTATAGACATAATACAATCCTATAGTAATATTTTAGTTATTTGGTTTACTTACCTGATAGATTTTGGCATCTCTCATTAGTTTTTCTACAGGATATTCACTATTAAATCCATTTCCTCCAAAAATCTGGACTGCATCTGAAGCTAGTTGGTTTGCAATGTCACCAGCAAATGCCTTTGCAATGGACGCGAAGTAAGTATTTCTACGACCAGCATCAACCTCCCAAGCAGCCCTTTGGTAAGCCAGTCTAGCTAGTTCCACTTTCATTGCCATTTCAGCCAGCATGAAGGACACCGCTTGGTGCTACAATTGTTAAAATAAAAGCAGATTAATATTGCCTATTTGGGATTCTTCAGGGAATACAAAAGAAACAATGTAGCTTCTTTAATATTGTGGGCAAAGCAGCATCTGGAATTAATTCTGTTCAGAAATATGCTATGGGATGGGGATGGCAGAATCTCACACCTCTAGCTCATGGCACAGTTCCTAGTAATTAAAAATTAAAACTTATTTAATTACAAAATTTAGCTTTGCACTGCACTGTTTAGCTACATTATTAATGGGGTCTTCTCCTGCTTTACATCCAAAAGAAAAGTTGGTATCAAGTCTTCTCTTTCCTGCAGCTGCCTGCCCAGTAAATAAGGAAAGTGAAGCATCTGATGTAATTTGGCCCCAGCACATTTCTTTCAAATGACCTACTATTTACCAATTTGTTCTTTAAAAGTTTCTGGAGTTAGTACATGGTTAGCTTTATTTATGGTTTTATATGGAGTGCTCAACTCTACCTTCCCCTACCTTATATAAAGTGCTCAACTCTACCTTTGAAAAAGCAGAATGACAGCAGAAGGATACTATAAAGTAGTCCTATGAAAACAGAATATCTTAACAGCATGTGCTACAAAACTGTGTCTTGTAACTTTTTGCTTAACTTACCTCTATAATTGGTTTTCCAAAGGTTTTTCTTTCCAAAGCATACCTAGTAGCTTCATCCAATGCTCTCTGTGCTAGCCCAACAGCACCTGCTGCTACCTGTGTAGTTCAAATACAGTACATAGTAAAATCTGAATTCTCTACTTTTACCTTAAGTTTTTTTTTAAAAAAGCACCTTATTTATGCTACTTACTGGAGGTCTGGTTTTATCAAAAGCTCCCATAGCAATTTTAAAACCAACTCCCTCAGCACTTAGAACATTTTCTTTGGGCACTCTCACATCCTCAAAGACAATACCTCTTGTATCTGAGCAGCGCTGGCCCATATTCATCTCCTGAAAAGGAAGTTTACAAAAGGTATAACTAGAACTGAATACTTCCATGGCATGACAAGTTTTCTAAATTTTGATTTACTTGAAAAGAAATGGAAACAGATTTTTCCAACCACATTTTCAAAGTTACACACACCAGATGCACTCACAGAACACTCAGACATCTATATTGGGTAACTCCATATGCAAATACCTATTTGCATTGCAATTAACCACTGTATTTATTCCTGCCCTTTGTAAAACAAACTATATTTTTAAACAAGAGACAGATTAGCTCTCTTGACAGCAAAAATTTAAACAGCCCTGACATAGCTACATTTGGTGCTTTTAACCTTGAAGAGTTACTTCTGGTTGATAAACAAAAACAATTTGTTTACTTATGCTAAAAACACTCGAGTTTATTAAAACAATGATTTCTTATAAAGTAAATTATTTTCCTTATGCTTTTTAGTCCCTTTATTTTTCTAAGCACAATGAAAATCACTAGTTTCACATTTTGCTTAGCCATTTTCTAAAGCGGTTTCATTTTTTGGTTTTCATACACTAGCAACAAAACAATTAAATGACAAGCTCTTTGAGAGAAAATGTTCTTTCAGAAATAGATTCTACTGAAATGTTAAAATCAAAAATATTTCTGTTGATGTTTGTTTTGTACAAGGCTGTTAATTTTGGATTTATTTGAAAAATATACAAAAATATAAATTTCAGGTTTAAGGTGATATGACAGAGTCCCTTTGATCATCCCCAAGAAATAGACCAATCAGTAAACAAGCATTTATGATACTGCTCCACACTGTAAAACAACAAATTTGATCTGCAGCATGGCTCCACCTGCTGCACATAGTGGTGCTGTTCAAGTGACAGAACAGCCATGGCTGGGAGTCAGGAAAGGAAAGGAGACAGATGTTCCTCTTCTAATTAAATGGACATTTCAAGTTGCCAGTTAAGTTGGCAAAATGGTTTCAGGTACCACACTGGCCCATGAGTCATTCCCCTTCTCCCCCTTGACAATTTTTGTGGGTGTATAATCACATTTTTCCTTTTCCAGGCTACTTTTAAACACCCACGCAAACAGGAAAAAGAGACCTGCTCTCTATGCAAAGGATCCAATGAAACTGACTATACATGTAGTTATATCAAATACATAACAGTAAAATATAGAGGAAAAGTAATTTTTCATTTTCAATAGTTAGGTGTTACTTGAAACAACAGGTAAAATCTTTTCAGACAGAACTCAAGGTACAGGGTTTTACAGATAAGCTGCTCCTTCCTTACTCCCACCAGTCATGCTTCCTTGCAGAGACACACAGATCAGCGGTCAAAACAAAGAAAGTCCTCTGATTGCAAAAAAGAGATTTTGGGTGCAATTCTGATTTCACATATTTCTTATGTACAGTAGGGTAACTCTATGGTTATTTATAGAGTTATACCAGTGTAAACAAGATCAGACTTTTTTTTTTTAAACCATCCAGGTGACCAAACCTGATATTGACTTGAAATAAACCCACAATACCTAGTGAAGTCACCACTAATTTATTTCAAAAATCTTTAAAAATGAGTCACAACATAGAAATAGCAATGAGTACAAAGAAGTTTTCTTGTGCTAGGCACAGTTATGTTGTATACCTAATATGTTAAAAAGCATTCAAATAAATAGTACTTTCTCCTTTAACATCACTGTTTTAGAGCAGGGGTCTCCAAACTACAGCCCGGGGGCCAGATCCGCCTCGCGGTGTCGATTTGTCTGGCCCCCCAGCTGAGCAGGCACATGGAGTAGCCGCCGCTGCACTCCCTCCCGCCGCACGAGCTGCTACTGGCAGCCCCATTTGTGGAGAGATGAGTGCCCCGCCGGTGCAGCTGGAGGAGCAAAGCGGGGGGGTTGCAGCAGTGGCGTGGCTGAAGGAAGAAAGCGGTGAGTGCCCCTGCAGCGCAGCCAGAGGAGCAAAGGGTGTCACGGCAGCAACCAGAGGAGCAAAAGGGAGGGGAGGGGGCTGCCGCAGCAGTCCGCAAAGCCCCTTCAAAAATCTAAGATGGCCCTCGTTTCAAAAAGTTTGGAGACCCCTGTTTTAGAGCAGTGCAACTCCTATCATCTAACTAGGACTCTTATAAATATCTATGCATATACACTCCACCTTTCTTCCAATTTGGATTCCAGGGCTGTCTGCTTCCACAATAAATCCAGTAAAGGCTTTGCTGGCAGGGGCTTTCAGATCAGGACTGGAACGTGCTAACAAAAAATACCTAGTGCAAACACATAGTAACTGAGTGACTCAAACCTGTCTTCAGGATTAAGAGAAAAACAGACACAAGTTTTTTTTAAGATAGATACTAAGCATCATACAACATTAACCCTATCAAGAGATTCTAAAAAGGAAGCATTAAGTTCTTCTACTTCTGGTAGATGACATGAAGAATAGAGAGCCTGCTTTAAATTGGAAATATTTCTACTGAGGCACTCCAGTATACTCACCACTGTGGTATCTAAGTGCCAACAAAATTACACCAGACAAATAACTGATACAAAAGACCCTTTCCTCTTATTGCAATGTGAATTTTTATTATATTTGTTCTATCTTTAAGAATGTTATGAAAAAGCTATTGCAGAGATGGGTCATTTCACAGCAGATCAAGGATTAGGGGAGCAGGTGATTGTGTGAAGACCTTTAGAACTCTCATATGACCCCAGGGAGGGGATTAATTCTATTCTTCTATGTTTAAGTTGCAGCTCATTTCTAAAAGAAAAATGCAACAAATTTTATAAATCATCTCCTGTACTATTCATTGATAACAAAAGAGATGCTAGGTGCTATTAAATGGTTCCTCCTTAAAGATCTTGAACCGTTAAGTGCATTTATTTGAAGCAGGTTGTACAGGATATTAACTAGGTCAGAACGAGAGAACTGTACTTTTTTAAAAATGCTCTTTTCAGACTTCAAGGCAACAACATCTAGATTTGGGGATAGCTTGGAGAGTATTCTCTTTAAGTCACCACACAAATGTAACTTTTGTGATAACCATCAGTGTGGGAAGTGACATGTCTTCTAGCCGAATATGTGGCTAGAAGAAAAAAATATGCTCAATGACCATGTATACAATCTAGGCAGAGTAATGAATAATAAGACAAGTTCTTTTGAGTACTGTGAAAGTCAGTCATCCTCTGTACTTTTTCTTCCTTTAAAAATAGGTAGAATTAATTGACTTTTAAATCATACTGCTATCAAACACATTTTCAGTAGTTTTGTTATCTGGTGGTTTCCTTAGTAGATCTTGTGGGACACTAAAGTGTATATTGTTAACTGCAAAATTCTGTAGTGATATATTGAGCACAGCTCAAAATAGAATGTAATGAACATGAAGATTTAGAAGAGGGATCATAAGAGAGCCTAATACTTATCTTAGTGAGAGGAAATTTTCTGTTGTATATAAAACACGGTGAAGGACTGAACACAAAGTAATTGAAACCTTAAAGCAGATTAATAAGCAGTTAATGTACCAGTTAGCTTTGCCACCATTGGTGATCCACATCTTTTGACCATTAATGATATATTCATCTCCTTTCTTCTCAGCTCTCGTTTTTATACCAGCCACATCAGAGCCTGCTCCAGGTTCTGTTACACAGTAGGCCTAAAAGAAGAAAAAACAAAGCAAGGCACAGAATAACAAAAGTCACTTCATTTAATGATGAGGACTGCATAGACTATCACACTGCGTAGGAACCAAACTATTACTTATAATGGTCTTGATTTTCTCATCTCACTCAATGCGTTCCCACAAATCAATTAAAAGAAGCCTTACCAAAAAAAGTAGATAAAACGTGGAAGTATGTTTAATAGGTTTAAACTTCCAGGGTGAATTACTAGACATTATGAAAAATTTTGACAAGCCATACTGTGCAGTTTAATTTTTGAAATAATAGGAAAGTGGTAAGTAACGTGGGTAGCAACTTAATTTTATTTTTATATTTTAAGTCTCCCCTGTTATCTTTATATCCCTAACGCACCATAATGTAAAAATTATTAATAATTCAGTCTGTGTATAGTAATAGTGCTTTACTGAGGGGATTGAATGGCTCTTAAAGTTGTTATCAGAATACAAACCACCTCACTTTTAAGCTGCTAATTTGAATCCAGCCCAGGCTGGTAGTAACTGAAAGTTTGTATTCAATATTCAGGAGCCTATATTAAGAAAAAGTGGTCTCAATCCAGTGATGTAAGCAATTGTGCACTAGTAAAAATGGCACCTTGTTGGCAGAAAACACATGGATTAAAAAGGAATGAACCTTCTTTTTGCCTCTAGGATTTGGTCTCTAAAGGATACGCTTAAGTCACACTACTGATAGAACACAGGGAAGCTTGTAATGCAGTCTGTTTTACATCAGAAAGAAATTTAGACTCTAATATCAGTATAATTTTGAATACTGAAAGTTCCTTATTTTATACAGAAGAGTATACCAGTGTGTCAGAGCGTAGAACTTAGTCCAGTGTTTGTATTTTTTATAAGGAGTACAAAAAAGCCAATTGTAACGGGTCTCAGGATGCAATCCAGAATAGCGAGGGGTTGAGTAACTGCCTGCTCCATAACCCTGGGTGCCTCAACTGCTTTGCTATTGTAACTCCAAGCCATGATATTCACGGACAGCAATAACATGCAGGTCACACCCTGAGTGCCTTTGTATATCTGCAGATCTGGTTCTGCAACTCTGACCTCAGCAGCCTGCCTGCAACACATGTACATACAGCATAAACACATAGAAACATATTCATCTCGTATTCCATTCTCTACATGCACACTTGAATTGTTTTTCCTAATAGATCCCATCAGGGATTTAGTGAAGCCCTTTACTAAGATGACTATTGATAAAGATCATCAGAAAAGTGGGGCTCACATATAAACTTTAGTATCAAGACTGCTTTGTACTGTATCCGAAAGATAAAACTGAAGATACCACAACATTAGGGTGCGCTATTCTGTTTAGGATCTGATAGGGTGGAAGCTCACAATAAGTCACAGTGATGAATAAGAATACTACATACACGTATTGCGAACTTGTGATGAATGAGACACCATTAATAAAGCTAAATTTCTTGGACTACCAAAACTAAAATTTCCACATTTGGGATTAGGATATTGAAAAGCTACTTACTGCTGGTGCCCTCTAAGTATTTAAAAACAAAACAAAAATATAACCAAACCACCCACAGGGTCAAGTGAGTCCAAGCTACTGAGTGACTAGTGATTTACCATGCTAATAAAATTTCAGTAATAGAGAAGAACATAAGAATGATCATATTTGGTCAGATCAAAGGTCCATCTAGCCCAGCATTCTGTCTTCCGACAGTGGCCACTGCCAGGTGCCCCAGAGGAAATGAACAGAAAAGGTAATCATCAAGTAAATCATATCCAGCTTCTGGCAAACAGAGGCTAGGGACACCACCCCTGCCCATCCTGGCTAACAGCCATTGATGGACCTAGCCTCCATGAATTTATCTTATCCCTTTCTTAATGATGCCCAACACTCTGTTTGCTTTTTTGACTGCTGCTGCACATTGAATGGTTTTTCATTGAATTTCATCTGCCATTTTGCTGCCCAATCACCTAGTTTTAAGAGATCCCTTTGTATCTCTGCAGTCTGCCTGGGACTGAACTATCTTGAGTAGTTTTGAATCATCTGCAAATTTTACCACCTCACTATTTACCCCTTTTCCAGAGAATTTATGAATATGTTGAATAGGTCTGGGCCCAGTACAGACCCCTGGGGACACCACTATTTACCTCTCTCCATTCTAAAAACTGACTATTTATTCCTACTCTCTGTTTTTTATCTTTTAGCCAGTTAGCAATCCATGAGAGAACCTTCTCTCTTATCTCATGACTGATTACTTTGCTTACGAGACTTTGGTGAGGGCCCTAGTCAAAGGCTTTCTCAAAATCTAAATATACTATATCTGCTGCTTGTTGATGTTCTCAAAGAATTCCTGTAGATTGATGAGGCATGATTTCCCTTTACAAAAACCATGTTGACTATTCCCCGACAAATTATGTTTATCTATGTGTCTGATAATTTTGTTCTTTACTATAGTTTCAACCAGTGTGCCCAGTACTGAAGTCAGGTTTACTGGCCTATAATTGCCAGTAAACCTGACTTCAGTTCAGTTCACCTCTAGAGCTTTTTTTAAAAAACCTACGTGACATTAGCTATCCTCCAGTCATTTGGTACAGAAGCTGGTTTAAATGATAGGTTACATACTACAGTTAGTAGTCCAACAATTTCACATTCGAGTTCCTTCAGAAATCTGGTCTAGTGACTTATTACTGTTTAGTTTAGCAATTTGTTCCCAAACTTCCTCTAATGACACCTTAATCTGGGACAGTTCCTCAGATCTGTCACTTTAAAAGAATGGCTCAGGTTTCCGAAGACTGATGCAAAGAATTCATTTAATTTCTCCACAATGGTTTATTGTCCTTGAGTGTTTCCTTAGCATTTCAATCGTCCAGTAGCCTCACTGGTTATTTAGCAGGCTTCCTGCTTCTTATGTACTTAATATTTTTGCCTTTTTTTGGAGTTTTTTGCTAGCTATTCTTCAAATTCTTTTTTTTTTGGCCTAATTATATTTTTACACTTCATTTGCCAGCATTTATGCTTTCTATTTTCCTCACTAAGATTTAATTTCCACTTTTTAAAGGATGCCTTTTTTGCCTTTCACTGCTTCTTTTACTTTGCTGTTTAACCATGGTGGCTCTTTTTTGGATTTATTATTATGTTTTTTAATTTGGGGTATACATTTAAGTTGGTGTCTTTAAAAAGTTTCCATGCAGCTTTCAAAGGTTTTACTTTTGGTGCTGTACCTTTTAATTTCTGTTTAACTAACTTCCTCATTTTTGTGTAGTTCCCCTTTCTGAAATTAAATGCTACAGTTTTGGGCCACTTTTGGTGTTTTCCTTGCCACACGGATATTAAATGTAATTATATTATTGTCCCTCTTACCAAGTGGCCTAGATATATTTATCAATCTGGTTTTTATTCTTCAATTCTAATATGATTTGATAATATGTTGAGACTTGTTCAGGGTCACACATTCTCTGTGCCTTAATTTCCACATCTGAGAGTATAAAGTGCTTTGAAATCTGGAGCTAAAAGTACAAAGGAATATTTCATGTTTATCCTGTTCTTTTCTAATGCTCTATTTTTTGTTGCTTTGTTATGCAGCCTTTATTGACGTAGATATGAGTGCTCACTATCTTCTAGATTCAGCAGCTATTGAGAGTTTATAGTACTTACGTACTATGATGTAATGAGAAAAGCCAAAATGGAATTTGAAGAACAGCTAGCCAGAAACTCAGAAGGTAATAATAAAATGTTTTGTAAGTATGTCAGAAGCAGGAAGCCTGCTAAACAACCAGTGGGGCCCTGGATGATAGAGATACAAAAGGAGCACTTAAAGATGACAAAGTCATTGCGGAGAAACTAAATGAATTCTTTGCTTCGGTCTTCACAGCTGAGGACGTTAGGGAGATTCCCAAACTTGAGCCGTCTTTTGTAGGTGACAAATCTGAGGAATTGTCGCAGACTGAAGTGTCACTAGAAGAGGTTTTGGAACTAATTGATAAACTTAACTGTAACAAGTCACCGGGACCAGATGGCATTCACCCAAGAGTTCTGAAAGAACCCAAATGTGAAATTGAGGCACTATTAACTAGGGTTTGTAATCTGTCCTTCAAATCGGCTTCTGTACTCCATGACTGGAAGATAGCTAATATAACGCCAATATTTAAAAAGGGCTCTAGAGGTGATCCTGGCAATTACAGACCGGTAAGTCAAATTAGTTGAAACAATAGTAAAGAATAAAATTGTCAGGCACACAGAAGAACATAAATTGTTGGGCAAAGTCAGCATGGTTTCTGTAAAGGGAAATCATGTCTTACTAGAGTTCTTTGAAGGGGTCAACAAACATGTGGACAAGGGGGATCCAGTGGACGTAGTATACTTAGATTTCCAGAAAGCCTTTGACAAGATCCCTCACCAAAGGCTCTTACATAAATTAAGTTGCCATGGGATAAGAGGGAAGATCCTTTCATGGATTGAGAACTGGTTAAAAGACAGTGAACAAAGGGTAGGAATAAATGGTAAATTTTCAGAATGGAGAGGGGTAACTAGTGGTGTTCCCCAAGGGTCAGTCCTAGGACCAATCCTATCCAACTTATTCATCAATGATTTGGAGCAAGGGGTAAACAGTGAGGTGGCAAAGTTTGCAGATGATACTAAACTGCTCAAAATAGACAAGACCCAAGCAGACTGTGAAGAACTTCAAAAAGATCTCACGAAACTAAATAATTGGGCAACAAAATGGCAAATGAAATTTAATGTGGATAAATGTAAAGTAATGCACTTTGGAAAAAATAACCCTAACTATACATATAATATGATGGAGGCTAATTTAGCTACAACGAATCAGGAAAAAGATCTTGGAGTCATCGTGGATAGTTCTCTGAAGATGTCCATGCAGAGTGCAGCGGCAGTCAAAAAAGCAAACAGGATGTTAGGAATCATTAAAAAAGGGATAGAGAACAAGACTGAGAGTATCTTATTGCCCTTATACAAATCCATAGTGCACCCACATCTTGAATACTGTGTACAAATGTGGTCGTCTCATCTCAAAAAGAATATACTGGCATTAGAAAAGGTTCCGAGAAGGGCAACTGAAATGATTAGGGGATTGGAACGGGTCCCATATAAGAAGAGATTAAAGAGGCTAGGACTTTTTAGCTTGGAAAAGAGGAGACTAAGAGGGGATATGATAGAGGTATATAAAATTATGAGTGGTGTGGAGAAAGTGAATAAGGAAAAGTGATTTACTTGTTCCCATAATAGAAGAACTAGGGGCCACTCATTGAAATTAGTGGGCAGCAGGTTTAAAACAAATAAAAGGAAGTTCTTCTTCACACAGCGCACAGTCAACCTGTGGAACTCCTTGCCTGAGGAGGCTGTGAAAGCTAGGACTATAACAGGGTTTAAAAGAGACCTGGATAAATTAATGGAGGCTAAGTCCATTAATGGCTATTAGCCAGGCTGGGTAAGGAATAGTGTCCCTAGCCTCTGTTTGTCAGAGGGGGGTGATGGATGGCAGGAAAGAGATCACTTGATCTTTACCTGTTAGGTCCACTCACTCCAGGGCGGCTGGCATTGGCCACTGTCAGTAGACAGGATACTGGGTTAGATAGACCTTTGGTCTGACCCAGTATGGCCTTTCTTACTTCAGATTGTTTTTATGCCCTGAGGTGCTAAGCCATATTTTTAATCATTTTCTGAAATCTGCCTGTGATTACATAAACGTGATTTTTTTTTTAAAAAAATAAAAAAAATAAAAAAAATATTTATTTATTTTTACCTCCCACCTCCCCACTCCTCTTCTTGAAAGAATAGTTAGATTTTGAGACAACTACTTTAGGATTCCTGGTTGACTGTTCTCCACACAATGTCTATTTGCTAACTGCACATGTTCCACTTACTATCCCTGATCTTACAGTAAATTGTGATGTCTAGTTATATTTAAATATCTATTTGGATTAAGTACATATCCCTTTACATTTTCTTCAAAAGAAAGCAAAATAAGATATCATGGACCATGAGCATTCTACAAAGTAGCAGCTACACTTACACACATCAATGGCTCCTCAGTCATTCTCCCCAAATATTTCTTCTGCTGTTGCTCATTTCCTGCAATGATGACTGGCATTTGCTGCAAAAGAAGATTTATTCTTTTAAAATACTGAACAGTTTTCTTTTAACTCTAGTCAAAAATAGTAGGAAAAAAAAGATCAGACTTACTCCCAAGGAATTCGCTTCAATAGCAGTTTGGACCCCTGTACATCCATAAGCTAATTCTTCTGTAATAAGGCAAGCTTCAAAACTGCCAAGGCCAAGTCCACCTACAGTTAAATAGTTTATTTACCAAAAATAGTTTACAGCCAAAACATGCAACAATTCTTTATACAAATTTAAGGAAATATCAAAAATATATCCCCTTGGATATGTCTGTATTTATCACATTTTATCCAAAGAGTCAGTTCCCCGGGCATGAGAATTTAGAGTTTTGTCAAATAAGTGAGACTATTTAAAAAATAAAATTTCACACTCCAGGGTTTCTGTGCGCGATCTGCTTGGCAAGCTACAAAGAACGGAGACAAAAGTATATTTATTGACAACAAGAAGTTCGTATACTCTTGCGCTCCCCCCTCCATACTGTACCCTTGTGCCTCCAGATTCTAGCTGTTACCCTGGAGTATAAAAGTTCTGAGCTGAAAAGCTGGCAGTGTGGACTCCTACACCATCCCCCTTCTGGCCCAAATTTAAGACGTGCTCCAACTAGTCTCCAATTGGTGATTGGTCCCTCTGGGGTCAACCCTTCGGCTGCTCTAGCTTGTACTAGAGCCTAGGCCAAGACAGAGAAACTGAGGAGTAATCAACTCCCTGACATTTCCCCTATTACACCGAATAGATGCCAGCCATAGAGGAGAATCTGGCCCTAAATGGCTAGGTCTCAATCTAACCTCCAGTTTCTGCAGTCAGCCTGAGTAGTCCTTTAAAGCTTACAGAGGTTAGTGTCTTTTTTTGTGATTGCGTAGCATTGTTACCAGCCTTGAGACCTGCAACAAATTATTTATTCTACAACAATCACTCTTGATTAATTCCATATAATATTTAGACATTGTAGTGATAGCCCTTCAAAAATACCCTAGTTTTAAAATAAATAAATAATTAATCACTGGAGTTAACTACGTACCTTTTCCTAAAGCACACTACGAAAAAAAATCTGCTAGGAAGAGATGGGGTCCTCCTGACATGGAGGGGGAAGAACATCTCCTAGTGAGGAGCACTTTAAACTATGTGCAAAAGGTGGCAAACTCCGCCAATGCCGGTCCCAAGCCCGGATGAAAAAGGAGGAGGGTTGGGCGTGGGGCTAGCAACCCCATTCCGTAAAAATTTACCTGCTACAGAAATGCAAGCAATAGATAATTCAGAGACCAACTTCCTGGAAGATGACTCGATAGAATGGCCCAGGACAAAATTCTCTGGCAATCTATTGTTTGCTGCCCATACCCTGAGAGGGGTGGAGGGCATAATGAATGATGATGATGAAACGGTGGCAGATGACTAAAGCCCACAGATAGGCATAAAGAAGGCAACCTTGAAAAAAGGCTAGGTGTTGGGTGCAGGAAGGGTTGAGGGAAGAGAGAGAAAATTACAGTAAGGTCATAGAAGCAACAAGAGAAATCTGTGGGGGAACCTATTCAACATCTCAGATTTCTATACACAAATGCAAGGAGTTTGGGGAAATAAACAGGAAGAAGCGGAAGAGAGTCGTACATAAGCTAAATGACTACTAAATCGGTATCGCAGAAAGTTGGTGGGATAAGTCATAACTGGAATATTGGTATAGAGAGGTATAGCTTGTTCAGGAAGGGAAAAAAGGGAGGAGGTGTTGCATTATACATCAAGAATATATAGAGATATAGATACACACACACGTTCTGAGGTCCAGGAAGAGGCAGACCAGCTGAAAAAGTCTCTAGGTAAAGAAAAAAGAGGGAAAAAAGGGGTCATGGTAGGGGTCTACTATAGGCCACCACATCAGGAAGAAAAGGTGGAGAAGGCATTTCTAGAACAAACAGAAATATCCAAAAATGCAAGACTTGGTAATAATAGAGGACTTTAACTTCCCAGACACCTGTTGGAAAAGTAATACAGAAAAATACAAGGCTTGGAATATATTGGGGCCAATTTTTTGCTCCAGAAAGTGAAGGAAGTAACCAAGACAGTCATTTTAGACTTGAGGGAATTGGATGTGAATCTGAAGAGGTCAGGCAATTTGGGTGAAAGTGATCATGAAATAATAGATTTCGTGATTCTAAGGAGAGGAAGGAGTGAGAGCAGCAAAATATATGACAATGGACTTCAACAAAGCAGACAAACTCAAGGAACTGATAGGTAAGATCTCATGGGAAGAAAATGTGAGAGATAAAGGAGTTCAGGAGAACTGACACTTTCTCAAGAAGACAATATTAAAGGCACAACTGCAAACTATTCTGATGCAGAGGAAAGATAGGAAAAATAGTTAAGAGGCCAACATGGCTCTAAACAGGAACTGTTCAATTACCAGAAAATCCAAAAGCAATTCTACAAAGTGGAAAGGATGAAAAGAGGCGTACAAAAGAACAGCACAAGTATGAAAGGACAAAATCAGAAAGACTAAGGCACAAAATAAGTTACACATAGCAAGTGACATAAGGCAATAAGAGGTTCCTTAAATACAGTAAAGCAAGAAAAAAAGACAAACAAAAGCTTAAGTCCTTTAATTAACAGGGAAGGAGAGCTAATACCTGATGATACCAAGAAGGCTAGGTGTTTAATGTCTATTTCGCTTTAGTCTTCACTAAAAATGGTGATACTTCAACACGATAAATATGAACAAGGGTCAAGAAAAGCCAAAATAGGTAAAGAGAAGGTTAAAGAATGTTTAAATAAATTAGAAGTCCACAGGGCCTGATGAAATTCACCCTTAGGTACTTAAAAAACTAGCTGAAGCAATCTTGAACCCAGTAGCAATCATCAAGAACTCGAGAGGACTGGAAAAGGGAAAACATAACACCTATCTTTAAAAACGAGACAAAGATAACCCGTGAAATTATAGACCCATCAGCCTAACTCCAAAACCTGGAAAGATACTGGAACAAATTATTAAATAATGAATTTGTAAGTACCTACATGACAATAGGGTTATAAGGAATAGCCAGCATGGATTTGTGAAGATCAGCTCATGTCAAACCAACACAATTTTGTCTTTGACAGGGTTACTTGCTTAGTGGACAAGGGGAAGCTGTAGACATGGTACCTCTTGATTTTAGTGAGGCTTTTGACACAGTTCCACAAGACATTTTCATAGGCTAACTAGGAAAATGTGGTCTAGATGAAATTACTATACAGTTGGTGCAAAACTGGAAAGAAAGACTGTACTCAAAGAGTAGTTATTAAGAATTCACTGTCAAACAAGGAGGATATATTTAGTGAAGTCCCACATCTGACACTAGTAATAATTTCTTTAATGACTTGAATGGAGTGGAGGGAATGCTTGCAAAATTTGCCAATGACACAAAGCTAAGAGAGGTTGGTAGCTTTCTGGAGAACAGAATTGGAATAATTTATTGAATTTCATCCTGTTGATTCAGATTAAGACAAGCACAAAGTAATTACGAAGGAAAATCAAATGCACAACTACAAAAAGAGCAATAGTTGGCTAGTTGATAGAACGGATAGGGTCTGGGGGTTACTAGTGGATCACAAATTGAACTGAGTCAACAATGTGATGCAGCTGTGAAAAAAGCTATCATTATATTAACAGGAGCGTCGAATACAAGACACAGAAAATAACTGCCCATCTCAGTCTGTACTGGTGAGACCCATGTTGGAGTACTATGGAAATCCTGGGTACCACTAGGAAAGATGCGACAAACTGGAGAGAGTCCAGAATAGTGCAACAAAAATGATCAGAAAACCTGATTTATGACAAAATGTTAAGAACTGAACACATTTAGTCTGGCGAAAAAACCTGATATTCTTCAAATTGTTATGGTCTGCTATAAAGAAGACTGATCAACCGCTCTCCCCATCCACTGAAAGTAGGACAGGAAGTAATGGGCTTAATTGGCAACGAGGGAGAATTAGGTTAGATATCAGGAAAATCTTTCTAGCTGGAAGGATAGTTAAACTCTCAAATAGGCTTCCAAAGGAGGTTGTGGAATCCCTATCACTGGAGGTTTTTAAGAACAGGTTGGACAAACCTGTTAAAGATGTCCAAGTTTACTTGGTCCTGCTTCAGCACATGGGGGCTGGACCTAATGACTTTTCAATGTCCCTTCCAGCTCTACATTCTGTGATTCTATGATAATGCTATGTTTTTTCCAGGAGAAGCCCCCAGCCTCTAGTATGTTAGTGAATGCTGTTGTTTTCATGCATTTTGTCTTTTAATATATAAGAATTTTTAATCATGCCCTGAACAAGTCAGCCTACCTACTGAATATACCTGTTCTTGCTTTAGGTCTTCAAATTTGGAGTAGTTTATTTAGTACCAATCATATAACATTACCTTTAAAAAAAAAAAAAAAGTCCTCTGTAGCATTCTTTTTCATTTCTCTTATTTTATAAGCTTAAAAAAAGCTGCTTACTCACCACAACTTTCTGGTATGTGTGAATTGATCAGACCAAGTTCCCATGCCCGTTTTATAAGGGGAACAGGATACTGAAAAGAAAGTATTTACACCCTCAGTCACTCAGTTAATTTCTACAGAACTAGAAAATGTTTAATATCCACACCTATTTTCCTATAAAAATATGGCAAACCTACCTCTCCAGTTTTGTCATATTGTGCAGCAACAGGGATGATTTCCTCTCTAGCAAATTTACGAGCAGTAGCTTGAAACTCTTTCTGTTCATCACTGAGCTCTAGAAAACACCACATTTTAGTCACAAATTCTACACTACAGTTAGTCTTACTGCTTGTTAGAACTACTGTTCTATTCCAGTGTTCCCTCTAATTTTTCCCACCCATGTGCATAATGAATTTTGTTAAGTGCACCAATATGGAGAGGATGTGTGACATAAAATTCATGTGACGGTGGTGGGGCCAAGGAGGTCAGAGTGTGGGAGGGGGCTCAGGCTGAGGTTTGGGGTGCAGGGGTATGAGGGCTCCGGCTGAGGGTGGGCTCTGGGGATGGGGAGGGGGACAGAGATGAGTGGCTTAGGCCTGGAGCAGAGGATTGGGTGCAGGGGTGTGGGGTGGGGCCAGGGATGAGGGGCTTGGGTGCAGGCTGCCCCGGGGCTACAGCAGGGAAAGAGGACTCCCTAACAGCTCTCTCTCCTCGCAGAAGCACCTGGGCTCCAGAGCTGAGGCTGCAAGATAGGCCGTGCTTGGGGCTGCACCACAGCAGAGTTGGGGCTGGCAGGTCCCCAGGCAGCTTCCGTGAGTGACTGCACAGCGCTAAATAGGCTGCTACACAGCTTACAGTGAACTAAAATCTGCCCCACCTGAAGGGCAGGAAAAAAACCCCACCACCACACATGTTCAGTTGCCTCGTGGGGGCCTAAAAGGCTCAGCCTTCCCCTACCTAAGGGCATAAACCTCCAATTTTCACCTGCATATACAATGCACTTATTTATTGATGATGCAGTGATCTGCAGAACACTGAAAATGTCAATGTGGGTGTGATGCTTCCCGGGGTACCCAGGGTTGTGAAGCACCTCGTCACCATCTGCTATTTGTGTGATTGCAGCTCGGGCAGAGGGTCGGACTGCAGGAGGGGTTTTGGGGTGCTGGCTCCAGGAGAGGGCTAAGGGCTGGGGGTTCAGGATGTAGGAGGGGGGTTCAGGTGCAAGCTCCAGGTGGGGTCTAAGGGGGTTGGTATGGGCTCCCGCCAGACGGCGCTTACCTCAGGCAGCACCCTGCCTGCCCCACACCACTCCCAGGAGGGGCCAATGCGCCCTGGCCTGACACCCGGGAAGGATGGAGGGGGCAGGGGTCTCTGCTCTGCTCCTGCCTGCAGTCACCAGCCTCGCAGCTCCCACTGGCAGCACTTTTAGCGACCAGAGATCACGGTCAACTGGGAGAGTCTCCAGGATTGACCAGTCGATCACAATTGACCGGTCGGTGACCACTGGCTTAGACCCTTCCTTCTCAGACTCAAGGATGAGATCTAATCTCCTCTCCACTTCTTTTATGCAGTGACAGAATATGGTCCCTTAGCCTGGAAGGTCCCCTCTTCAGAGGTTTATCTTTGAGTTCCTTTGTCTTTGTAAATCCTCAGGCCTGTTTGGCCCAGGCAGCAAACACAGCCAGTCTCCAAGTTTGTTCATTTTTTTTTTTAATGCTTATTTGAATTGGCCAAGGCATACAACACACAGTGGAAAGCCAGAAAGATAAGTGTTTACTACCCACTTTCTGCCTAGAATCTGTTTGTCGTCTTCCAGTGATCTGTCTTAACTTACATACTGCAAGAACAATTTTCAATGTACACACAACTCCTTATGCATTATCTGCACATACATTTCATAATGACTATGATGACCAGTGTGACACATGCTTTCAGCAAAGATCTTACATAACTCCTTTTGGAGAACCCAGGGGATACCTATAATCCTATGTACTGTTGTGCTCTCTGTCAGTTGACACCAAGAGGTTTCTGGATCACAGTGGGGGAGATATTAAAAAAACAATTTATCATCAAAAATTAATAAATCAAGAAACGCTGTACTGATTGGAACAAAGAGGAGGGATGAGGAAAGTGAGGGCTTGGTGGATCCCTCCCCCCTAATTCCAAGGCTCCTGACATATTACACAGAATACAGGGCCTTGTCTTTAAGCAACAGTCTGCTACATAGAAGATACAGACATTCCAGACATCTTTTCTTTGGAGGTTGCTCAACCAACTATTAAATATTTACTGCAATTGCATCTACACAAATCAAGTGTGTTACTCCAAGCATATTAACATTTAATACCTGACAGAAAAGCATTGTGCAAGTCCATGAGAGGCAAGCTTGCCAATGGATAAAGCCTGCAAGTATGTGGCCTACATCTTCTAACTGACAACAGCAGCAAAGTGGGGAGTTACAAAGGCACTACTTATAATCATTTGCAGGACATGTGATCACTCCACATCTGAAGCAATTGAACTTAACCCAAAAATGACATGGAAGGTCAAACTTGGGGGTTGGAGTGTTGGATCTCTCACAAGATAGGCACTGGCTATGTTTGAAGCTTGTCCTTGCCATGTAGTACGTGCCCTGAGGGCGATATTGAGTTTCCTTAGGAGAATTGTCCAAATGGGATGCCATGGGCTAAGACGTATTTAATCCATTGAAACAATCTTTAAACAAGGGTATAAGGGGCATGTCTTGCACCTTAAGGAGCAAATTCTGCAAGGCAGCTTGTCGCCTGATGTCAGCAGGGGCAATGTTAGATAGAACCAGCAGCAGGCCAGGATGGGCAGTCTCATGGTACCTGTTATTACACCTATGGTTTCATTCTGCTGAGTGCTTAGTCCTGTGTGAAAAGAGCTGAACCATAGTGAGAGCAATACCTTGCTACAGAATAGCCCAAACAAATGCAGAATTTTTTAGTAGGGTATAATGCAGTTATGTTTTCATCATATACTCCCTACATATCCTGCTTTGGCAGGGGAAACCAAAGCTGCAACTAGCAGGCCAAGTCTTTCAGACCCTGGCCAGCATGGACCCTCAAGCAATCTCAGCAAACCAAATACTGAACAGTCCCAGTCCAGCTTAATGTTAACAATGCAACACAGATCAGGTATTTTCAAAGTGTTACATCTCATACTCTTCCAAATATCTAGCTACCCCCTCTCCAATAACAACACTTCAATTATAATTATGTGCTCATATCAGGATGAACTTGTACACCTGCTAAATTATTTAAATTTATTATGCCATTAAACTACAGTGTATCATAACCACTGGATAGGTAGTAAGTTGAAAAGTTAAGATGATTATACTATTACAGGAAGTCCTTGTGGAGCCACTTTCATCTCAAGTTAAAGGATGCCTCTATTTAAAGAGTTCATATAAACTTGATGTATGACCCTTCAAGGAGACAAACTATAGGTCCAAAACATTGTCAGGACCAAACCACTACTATGTCTTTCTCATTACTAATGAAAACTACATATAAACAGATGCAGAGAATCACACTTCAGTATGTGGTTACATTTACAGAAAGTGACCTGAGCAGACACCTGAAGATCTAAATTGCTTTAACTTTAATTACATCTAAACCACATTCTTTCAAATATAACATTTTTCAAGTTCCTTTAGGACTATTTGCATTTCAGAAGAAAGCCATCTGACTTACTTATTCAAAGGCAGAAAGATTCCACCACTGAAGAACTCCAAAAGAAGTTGAGTTTTGTTTTTTTAAATCCAACTTTACATTTATATACATACACGTTTTCTGACCTGATCAAGACAGGAATTTTGGCTCTTAAAAATATTTTTTAGAAGAAAGATATAAACAAATGAAAATAGAACTTTCATATGAAAATGTTTCCTCAACCTGAATTACAGCAACACCCTGCACTGCAATAATATGGAACACATTCCTGAGCTATTGAAGAACAGTTACTTTCTCCAGATTGTAATAAATTTTAGATATAAACTGCTTAGCAACATTTCTTCAGACCCATACAGTACTTACCAAAAGCAAAGCCAGCACCAGGTTTAATTTGATGTGATACTTTAGCAGCTTGACTAGATTGTGATCTCCAGCCACACTGAGCAATGCCTCGAAGCACCTGTTTAAAATAAAGGAATATGAGATTTAACATGCTCACAATGTAAAGTTTCTTGGAGCCTTAAGAACTACCAGATTAATTTTTAATGTGTTATAAACCAAATACAGACATACATTCATGTTTCTAAACAAATACTGCACCAAGTGTTGCAAAATAATTACAAGTGTTTTTAAAGTTTGGGCTATCTTAGGTCCTGATCCTGCAACATGTAGCACATGGGAAGACTGCTTGTCTGCACGGAACCCAAGGCTTCAGTGGGGCTGTGTGTGGGTCCAGCAATCCAGCTATGCACCACATTTTGCTGCACTGGGGCCTCGAGAAAAAAAAGTGTAGCAAGCATTGATTTTTTTCCTCTCTTGTTTTAAATTAACTTTTTACATATATTTACAATCTTCATGCCAGTTTAATAATATTCTGCCTAGAAATCAACATTTTCCAGAATATATTGTTTGGAAAATCTCAATCTGAGAAATTCATGGAGCATGTGTTCTTTTCTGTTTGCTTTTTTTGTAATGAATTACTGCCCCAGATGACTAGTGATCTATTGTCACTTTGCTCCAGCAGTTTGTGACTCAACAGTAACTATGGAGTTTATTTTCCTCTCCAATGCTGATCATGGACCTTTTCCCTTCAATTTTTCTTCTGTGCTTCTTATGTTCTTTGCTTCTTAGGTGGTGGGAGGTATATTGTTTATTATATCTTAAAGCATGCTGTGAACAGAAGTACAGTGCTTAACCACTATAAGATTCTACTATGCAATTTCTGCTTAAGACTGATGAGATAGCTCCAACATTTCCCCAAAGAAGAAACACACAGATTTTTCAGGGTTTTTGGAGGTGAGGGAGGGGGGAGCAGCCCAGGGTGAAGAGTGGAGAATAGCAGTGACTGAATCAAATGAAGCATGCACAGTGTAATTCAATTTGATAAGCCCAGCAAAGTAAGCGTGAGCTGGTCCTCAGTTTGGTAGTTTAGTGTTCAGACTTTGTGTGAAAGTCAACTGCATGAGACTTTTAAGAGCATACTTTGCAAACAGTGTTAAACTTACTGAACATTCCCTTGAGAATACAGTTATATTTGGTCAAATTCGCTGCAAACCATATGCAAGTTACTTTCAGCACAGCATTCACCTTCCAAAGAGATCCCTCCCTTTACTGATTTTAAAGATAAGCTGAATGTAAGACAGCATAGTGTTTCAATAAATGACATACTAATGACAAGACTATATATAATGACATAATTAGACACTTTCTTAGCAGCAAGGATTTTGTTTTGGCTAAATGGTCCATTATTCTCTTGATAAGTATAGAAGAAAACACATGAGCTGTCAAATACCTTGACAGAGCATAACAGTCATATAATATGCAGCATTAAAATGTTTGATTCATCAAACTAATGCAGAAAACATTACAATAAATTCATTGGAGACTATGGCAAACAATCGTCAAATCTCAGAAAGCAAGCAAGCAGATTACTCATTTGACAGCAGAAGAAACACAGTGGAACACAAAATTAAGACTAGCAACCAGACTGACGATACAAAAAGGAGTTCTACTGGATCAAATTTTCCTATAAAAACTGCCTCCCAAAAGTTACAAGTTTAAATAGAAGTGGTAGCTAGAGAGCAATTAAGAGGTATACACAAGGAAAAAAATCTTTTCTGAGGTTTTTCTGAAAATAGCTGGAAAGTTTTGAAGGTAAGGAGATACAGGAAGACAACTTCAGATGGCAGGAGAACAGAAGCAAGCTATAGTACACTTGAATGTTGCATAGCCATCTTGATTTGGTAAGTAAGCAAGTTATTAGTAGTTCCCTAATTCATTCCTTTGTAAGAAATTATTTGATTACATATGTTATAAGTCCTCACTCTTTGAGTAGGAAGTTATGAATTCTTGGGGGCTTTATCCTTTGGATAGTGTGTTCAGTTAAAATGCGACAGTTTGTTACTTCACAAACAAGCATGGAAAATTTTATAGAAAAACAATGCTGTCCTTATCCCTACCATGAAGAGAGGGGGGTGGAAGTTATGTCTATTATAAAATAAATGGTATACTTCACTTTCTTATATTTCTGTCTATGTGCTCAATGGCTGCTATGATTATTGATACAGCATACAGAACCATGCAAAATGTTTAAAAATGTCTGTGACAGATCTGAAACGCCTTAGGGACTTGGATCCTTCAAATTTTTTTTTTCCAGTGTCAATGACCAGGACATCTGTTCTTGGAAAGGCTTTTTCTAATGTTCATCTTGTCAAGAGTTTGTAACCATTTCTTTTGGATACAGCAGTCACTCATGCCTTTTGGGATCTAATGCATTTGTTTAGACTGGGGAAAGGGATTGACTTTGGGTTGGGCTTAGCTCCTCGGCTATAACAACCTGCTAAAATCATGCTAAACTCACTACCTTGCATCTACACAAGGAAAAGCAGTCAACTTTAGCTTAGATATACCAAAACTATCTTAGCTAAGTCCATCCCATACTTACCCTTTTTCCTAATCAAGACAAAAATGAGTAGTGGAGTACTACAATACATTTTACATAGAGATATATCTTAAGTCAACCCAGGGTACATCTACACTACAATGTAAACCAGGCTCAGACTCATGATTGAGTCTAATCCCCTATTCCACACACAAATCTCTCAGATTTAGACTCAGACCAAGGCTTCTGGGATGGGAGACAGGGGAAGAAGAGCAAACTGTGGGCATGACTCCCATCAATGGCCCTGGCTCAGTCAGGAAACACCCTTCTCTCCAAGCCAGCAATTAGTTCAGGAATATTTTTTATGCCTGCCACCTTCCAGGAAACCATGTGACTTATTGCCTTAGAAACCTCCACCACCACTTTACTCATAGTTGACTTTCCAACATCAAAGTGGCTGGCAACAGACCTGAGCCAGGTTCCAGACAGCTATAGTAACTTGCTTCTAGATGGCAAGCCCTCCCTCACGTAGGTGTCTTTATGCCTAAGGGTCAGGGCAAGCTGCTCACAAAGCTCCAGAAATGTAGCTTTCTTCATCTGAACCCATTGCTGGTCATCTCAGATTTGCATGATGAGGTGATCTAACCAATCTGTGCTTGTGGCCCTACACCAGAAACACTGGTCTACGTAGGGAGCAAAAGCAGCTATGTTGAGTGTATTGAGCAGTAACAGCCAATGCGAGTCTGCCATCCCAACATATTCTTCCTCCTCTGCCTTCTTCTGCTCCATCATAAAATCTGTCATGTGCCTTTGGTGGGTGAGAAAATGCCACCAAAATGTCCACCATCATCTCTCAGATGCTCCACCCTCTTCCTGACAAAGGAATGAAAGTCCACGCAAGCAAGTTCTTGAAAAGGGGTCTCCTCTATGTTGCTAGGTAGGATGTGTTGGTGGGCTGGTCAAACATCCTGTAATTTGCAGGGTGGGCAGTAAAGTTTTCCCACGATGCACACACACAAAGGGTTTAGAGTGGCCACATTTTGAGAGGACGCTAGAGAGTCTCAGATATCGTTGGTTTGACTTAGGTCTGTGTTCTACAGAGTGGTGACAAAGCAGGAGGTTTGAGTCCTGGCTAGAAAATTGTTAATGTAGGGTTAAGATTTACTATAAATGCTCAAGCCTCAGGTTCCCTAACACAAGTCAGCTGACTCAAGTCCCACTAACCCTGGGCTTACATTACAGCATAGACATACCCACAGAGGCTGAAGCTGGTGCAGAATTGGCAGACAGCTTATTGTGTGGCACAACTTACTGCAAGTACAAGACATCAGCTTTCCATGATCTGCACTTGTTGCCTATTAGCTTTGAGGTCAATTTAAGGTGTTAGGTTTGATCTATAAAACACTAAATGGCATGGGACTTTTATCCTTGCATGACATTGCCACAGCCACAGTCTGCAGAGATGGTCAAGTTGGTATAAAAGAGAGAGTTGCTTCCAGGAGCGGAACTCATCTATAGAATTTGTTTACCTTGCTAATCTGGAATACCTAAATTTATTGATCATCACAGTCAGCTGCATGAACCATCTATTTACCTAGGATTTCGGACTGGCAAGGCTATAAAAAAGGCTGGTATTTGTGGCAAACAGGATATTCTGATTCATCTTTGGAGTAAATATTTTCTGGCTTGAGGGTGATAAGTAGCTGCTAGTTCAAGTACAATTTATTTTCTTATATAGAACTGTATTCTTAATTTCTAGAGAAGGTGATTAGAACCTAGCATAAATTCTTTTTAAAGCACTATAAATCAAATTAAAATATATAATTAGAGATGTATATTTAAGGAGATACCTCCTTATCAAATATTTTCAAATATCCAAAGCTTTGTTCTCTTATTAGCAATCACTTCTGTTTAGTATGAAGCAGAAGTTATGCTTAGTCATTTTTTCCTCCTGGGATTTAGTCCCTTGGAGTCCTCAGCATTTCCCACATCAGCAGAAGAGCCCCAAGGTTGTATAACACATGCTGGTAAACACTAAGCAAAAGTCAGAGAAACAGCATTTTGGAAGTTTAACGCCTGAGCTGTTCAAACATAAATCTGTCTGGGAATGCTGAGGCACAACCATGGAACAGGGAAAGGACTCCAGGAGTCTGCATTTCTTTACTCTCCAGTGCCCCTGCTCCACGGGGCTTGGCTTTAGAAAGCAATGCCATTTCTAAAAGCCACACACCAGAGAAGAGCAAGAAGCCGGCTGAGGGAAGCCTTCTTGCATGATTTATTAGAGCCAGGTGTAGAAGGGGAGAAGAATGACTTGGTCAAACAGTGTAAATTCTATCACACACATACACACCCCCAACCCAAGTCTCGGCTCTGTGCTCTCTCTCTCCACACTACTCAGGGGCTGATGATGATTCAATGGACTCCAGAGTCTTCCACACTCCCCTCCACAGTTCTTCCCCTCTACCCAGGGGCTCAGCGTCTCCCTTGCCTTGTTTTGCTTTCTTCCCCCGCAGCATGAGCCCTCTCTCGCCTGAGCCTGGCCATTCCCTCAGCCCTGGTGGTTCTCCTACTTCGTGGTGCGGCCTCCCACCCCTCCCTGGCCCTGGTGTCACTCCAGCCCCAGCACCTTCCTCCCCGCCCGCCTCTATTTCCTTCGATCCTAGCCTCTCATCGCCCCCATGTGTCACCCCTGGGGAGCCGCAACGCGCATTTACAGCCGCCCCCACTGACCCTCTGCACCTCCCCTCAGAACCGACCACCCACCTCCGTGTGCGCATGCCTGAGCCTCAGGGGCTCCCCAGTAACGCCCACTTCCGGAGCCGCAATCGGGCTCCCCTCAACGACCCCTTCTCCCGCGGCCGGGGTGACCCATGTCCCTCCCGGGGCCGCCGCCGCCCGCCCTTCTCCCGCTGCTAAGACCCCGCGCTGCCCCAGCGCCCCGCCCGGCCTGGGTCTCTCTCCCCGCCGGGCCAATCCCGCCTCCTCCTCACTCGGGCGACTCTCAGCGGAGACATCTTGACAGGCGCTGCCGCACAGCCCACTCTGACCCGCCAGGCGAGTGGCAGTGGCCGCTGAGCCCCGCCTCCCGCGGGCGGGGCTGCAGCCGGAGGCGCGGTGCCGCAGCCAGAGGGGCGGGGCCTGCCGCCCAGTGGGCGGGGTTGACAGCCTGGGCCTGTTGGACAGCTTGGGGGCGGGGCTGGGTTCGGGTCCGAAGTTCCACGTTCAACCTGCCCCGAGAGCCTGCGTGTCTGGGGAGGGGCCAGGCAGGGCTCACCCCGGGCTCTCAGACAGGCAGCGCCAGGCAGAGCGGGGAGAGGGAGACTGTGGATGAGAGGGGCAGGCTTGGGGGTGGGGTGAGGCTGGACTAAGGGGTAAGGTATAGGGCTGGACTAAGGTATAGGGCTGGGCACCATCTCTACCCCTCCACCTGAGCCAGCTGGGGGGCTGGGTCTGAGCCCCACTTCCAATCCTGGCAGGCAAGGCAGGTTCTGGAGCAGTCTGAGCCTCTCTCCCAACTCCCCCCACATACACGAGCCAGGTTCCAGAGCGGCTTCCCTTTTCATGGGGTCTGAGTCCCTCTCTGTCCTCCCCCTCACCATGTTAGCCAAGACAGCCCTGCCTGTTTTGGGTGGGGAGCTTAGAACAGGAGCACATTCGGAGCATGCACCCCCGGCATGACTGCTTGGGCTGTGCAGCTGAGAACAGGTTTACTTAATACACACACAGCTCAGACTCTCCTGAAAAGGAGAGTGGAGAAGGGAACACCTGGCTAGAGCAGTTCACACAGCTCACAGCTATTGTTTCAGGCTGTATTCATCTCCGTTGAGGATTCTCTTTCAGAGATGAAGCTCAACCCTGTTGTAAAACCGCTCCTTGCTGCTGTCAAGTTGCCCTATGTATGGCTTCATAAGCCATGCCATTAAGGAGTAGGCAGGATCTCCCAGGATCACCATGAGCATTTTGACTTCCTCAACGGTGATCTTCTGGTCCGGGAAGAAAGTCTCTGAGCTTCCTGAACAGGCCAGTGTTCTGAAAGATGATTGTGTTTAGTGTCTGTGAAATGTCCATGGTGATCCACAAGCGCCTGGAGAACCATGAAGAAATACCCCTTGCGATTAATGTACTTGGTGGCCAGGTGGTCTGATGCCAGCATTGGAATATGCATGCCATCTATTGCCCCTCCACAGTTAGGGAACCCATTTGTGCAAAGCCATCTACGATGTCACATTGCCCAGAGTCATGGTTTTTCAGAGCAGGATGCGATTAATGGTCCTGCAGACCTCCATCAACACAAGTCCAATGATAGACTTTCCCACTCCGAACTGGTGAGCGACCGACCTACAGCAGTCTGGAATAGCCAGCTTCCACAGTGCAATCACCAAGCACTTCTCCAATGGCAGGGCAGCTCTCATTCTCGTGTCCATGCACTCCAGGACTGGGGCGAGCTCATCACACAGTTCCGTGAATGTGACTTTTCTCATCTGAAAGTTCTGCAGCTGCTGCTCATCATCCCAGACATGCACCACGATGTGATCCCACCTCTCAGTGCTTGTTTCCTGAGCCCCAAAGTGGTGTTCCTCTGTGGTCAGCACCTCCGTGAATGCCACAAGCAATCTCATGTCATAGCTACTACATGTGACAAGATCAATGTTGCACTCCTCTTGCCTTTGTAGTTTAAGGAATAATTCCACTGCCACTCGTAACGCATTGGTCAGAGCAAGCAGCATACTGATCAACAGTTCGGGATGCATTTCTGCAGCCCAAAGAGGCAGAGCACGTGGTACACCAAACATTGAAAGATGGCACCAAATGCGGACAGAAGCACAGGGATTGCTGGGATGCGAAACAATGCATCACGGGGCATTGGGCCAGGACCTAGGATGGCCTGCGACCCCCTCTGCCTTCCCAGAACTCTTAGTGGCAGAAGAGTTACTCTATGGGATAGCTGCCCAGAGTGCACCACTCCAAATACCGCTGCGTGT
This sequence comes from Dermatemys mawii, assembly GCA_007922305.1. NCBI lineage: Eukaryota > Metazoa > Chordata > Testudines > Dermatemydidae > Dermatemys > Dermatemys mawii. Next base: position 28,568,767 of record ML677352.1, read on the forward strand.
AGCATCTGGCGCTATAACTCTGCCGGTGGAGACATGCCATAAGTGACATAAATTACACCAACAGATGTGTCAGTGTGGACGCTCTTCTGAGATGCTCTGCCAACATAGCTACCGCCACTGGCTGGGGGTAGTTTAATTATGTAGCTGGCATAGAGTGACAATAAGGGAGATCTTACAGTGGAGCAGCTGTATCCATACAGCTGTGCTGCTTTAAGATCTTTAGCCTAGACTGGGCAAGTGCAGAATGACAGCTGAGTGTGTTTTTGGCTATTTAAAAGCCCACTAACACTGCCTGTATGGGAAGCTGAATCTGGGCGATGACAATATTCCTATGCTTATAGCTGCATGCTGTACGCTCCATAATATTTCTGAAGGGAAGGGTGAAAGCTTTGCTTAGGGCTGGCCCACAGAGGCTCAGCACCTGGTGGTTGAGTTTTAACAGCCAGAGACCAGGGCTATTAGAGGGGTGCAGTGCGGGGCCATAAGGATCAGGGATGCCTTGAGGCAGCAATTTGAAGCTGAAAGCCACTAATATTTGCTGCTATGCTCGGGAGTACAGTGCTTGTAAAGCTAGGGGATGATTGATGCAAATGGTACAATATGTGGGTTTAACATAATTGTATGTTGCTTTGCAGGGCTCTTTTTGTTTTCAATTAATAGAAGAAAGATGGTTTTCAAACTAACACAATTCTTTTATTAAAAAACATAAAAACAGAGTGAGGGAGAAGAGGAGGATTTGGACAATATGAGGGGCAGCATAGAAAGTTGGGGGTGGGCTGGGCCTCTCACACTTGGATTCTCCCCTTCTATGTGTTTTCTAGGATCTAGAGGAGCCGTGCCCCTCTTCAGTGGTCTGAGACCCTGTCCCTGACAACTGTGTCTTCTGGGATCTGAGGGACCTTGCTCCCTGAGCTTCTGAGCTCCCCTCCCTGTGGGCTAGGATCTGGGGTGGGAGCACTGAAGATAATGCAGACTTACACATCTGAAATCCACAAATGAATAGTTAATATATACATTTTCCCAGTGGAGGGTCAGGGGTGGGGCTGGTGAGAGTGTGTGGGGAAGGGACCTGGGTTGGATTGGAAGAGGGGCTAGAGCGGATGGACTTGGGGCATGGCTTCCCAGCCTGACTGAAGCAGCGCTTGGGCCTGGGAATCCAAGCTGGAGGTGGGTCGTGGGAATGAGGGGCCCAGCTCAGAATGCAGCTCAAGCTACAAAATGAAGATAGCATGCAATCTTCATCCTAGTAAGACGCAGCCCATGAGATGTGTACACAGCAGCATAGGGCAGAAAATAGCCAGGAGCGATTTCTTACATGTTAATGGCTTCTACTATGCCAGCTGATGGCTTAATGGGAAGGGGGAGGGAGCTGGAAATGTTGGTGGGAGGAGGGTACATATTGCAGAGAATGACTGGGCAGGGGAGAAAGAAGGTTTCTCTCATATACTTACAATTATTATAAGTGCCATGTAATAAAACTGTCATGGTTTTGGGACATAGATAGCTGAGATTCTGATTGGCCCTGTTAGTAACAATGCATTGCAAACATTTCAAAGCAGCACTGTTATCCTCATACCGCTATAACAAAAAGTAGAGGAGCGGAAAAGAGCACAGAGGACATACATAGCAACTGGGTGGCCATTTAGAAAGAACACTGGACTAGAACTATTCCTAGTCTTGCCACTGGCCTGGTGGGTGACCTTGGGCCGGTCATGTCATCTCTCTGCGCCTCAGTTTCCTTTCTGTAAAATGAGGATAATGATGTAAAGTTCTTTGAGATCTGTTGCTGAAAAGCGCTATATAAAAACTAGGCCTTTTGACTGTTATTTGGTCACAGTTGTGTATTAGCTGCAGACCTATGTGAGGACTACAACTGTCTAAGTGAGCATTCACTCCTACCAACATTTCTCTTTCTGTTTAAAAAAATAGCAAATTAAAGGGCAAAGACTCAAATGTCTGACAACTAGGAAATAGAGTTAAGGTAAATTAAATGTACAGTTATGTCTGCATCCTTAACTCTGCTCTGTATGAGAAATACACCCATATCACAGAGGTTCCTACTCTGCCTTTTCACTGTAATGGACAGGGCCACTACCTGCACTTGTCCTACGCTCCAACACTGAACTTGCCCCCCAAGAGAATACCAAACTTGTAAAATTTAACAACCGCTTTATACCCATTTATCACTGCTTCACATTTGCTCACATGATATCACCTAAATCTGTTCTTTCCCTATCCATCATTAAATCCACAGACAGCTCTCATATCCCATCAGTGACAATCCCAGTGGGAAGAAGACCCTAATGTCCTCATATTGACACATCCTACACAATTCTATATTGAAATGGTGCAGATTGAAATGAAACCCCTTTCCTTTGATAATATTCAAGGAAGGACTCAGACCCAGATCTCCTCATATCACAGTCACAGCTTTCCCAAGCTTGTCTAGTTCATTCCTTCACCATTTAAGACAATTACATTTAAAGGTGAATGCAGCTGTAGTGCATGAAGATAATTCCCAGTGGCTATTGCCAGCTCCTAGGAAGCAGAGTTAAGGTTGCATGGGCATTCTATATTACTTGGTTTTCAGAAGGCTGAATTTTGTGAACTCCACATGCTGAAAGGGAACAAGCTATCAGCAGGCAACCTTAACACTGTATTAATGTTTTTTGCAATTTAATTATATGATGGTTAGAAATGAAGAAGTCTATAAGAACTTTGGTTTGTTTGATGAATTAAGAACAAGAAAAATGGCTATATTTGTTGAATTGTTACAGGAAACAGTTATTATTAGAGTTGTGTCTTTTTTGCTCATTACATTACAAAAATAATGTGAAGAAACTGCTTGGGCACAGTTGTCCAGGGTGCTGGAACAATTTTTATAGTGAGAGTGCTGAGAGCCATTTAACCAAACTATAATGGAATCTACTTCAAGCCAGGTGATGTGGCAGAAGCATCCCCAGCACTCCTAGTTCCAGGACCCAAGCAACTGACTCCCAGATAATTATGTTTATTAACTATATGCAAACAAAAAAGATCGTCTTTTATACATATTGCTGTTCTGAGTGGTTTCTGATGGGGTGTTTTAAACTAATGTTAATTTTTACATAAATTTCCCGGTAAATATGGGCATTTGATACAAAAGTGGTGGATGTTCTATAGATAAAAAGATTTTTTAAGGATACCTATCTACCTTTGAGCTATATATTAGGACAAACGGCCCACAGACATCTTATGAGCCTGTAATAACCTACAATGAATACATCATTTCATGACTCCCAAGAAAGGTTATTGGGGATTTGAATAAAAATGCTCACTGACCACTTTCAAAAGAAATATGCACAGTGAATTCAATTTCTGTATAAATGGCCAAATCTAAAAATAATGTACCAGATAACCTGTTTCCCCCACTTTTTTTGCATAAATGTTTGACAGAATCGTCATTTTAAAGCATCTTGCTGATCTGAAGACATATATGCTGGAGTGTCATTTTTAATAGACAGATATTTTAAAACTCTGATTACTTTGATGAGTTTGATAAGTCATGATTGTCAGTAATAAAAAAAAGGCAATTTTAGATAATAGCTTTGTATGGCCCCACATATCAGATTATTCTTTTGGTGTTTCCTTCATACAGGAATCTTTTCTGTGTTGTTTCTTGGAATATGTACATACTGACTGATAAACAAAGGCTGATTCTGATCTCACACAGGATTTATATGAGTGTAATTCCTTTGACTTCATTAAGGTCACTCCTAACTTGCACCAGTATAATTGGAATCAGAATCAGGTCCATAATCTCATTAACTAGTATTTTATAACTACTTTTGGTAGATGCAGTATAGTTGTTGCCATGCTGGTCCCAGGATATTAGAGAGACAAGTTGGGTGGGGTAATTTCTTTTATTGGACCAACTTCTGTTGGTGAGAGAGACAAGTTTTCAAGCCACACAGAGCTCTTTTCCAGAAAACTTGTCTCTCACCAACAGAAGTTGGTCCAATAAACAATATACCTCACCCACGTTGTCTCTTTATTTTTGATAGAAGCATTTTCCAGGTGCAGACACTTGATTAAGTAGACAGACAGCTGGTTTTAACTTGTTTATCACTACATGTTTCTGTTCTTATAAGAAACATAATTCTATAAAAGTTTAGCCACAAATAGGACTCTGTGTTGTTTAAGTAAATCCTCAAAATTTTGGTATATGCTAACTATATATTTCTAATGTGCTAATCACCATAATATCTAGATTACAAATAAAATGATTCTAAGTATCAGTGTTCTATTGGGAGGGCTACATCCTAAATAGGGTGGTATCCCATAGGTCACCTTCAGGGCAGATATCTAGGTGAAAAAATTCATCAGTCACTATATTACTGCCTCTATTGAGGCAATTTAACTACTTAATTTATTGAGCAGTCCACCTTTCTATCCATCTAGCACCTATTTCTCTAGGTATTTATCGCTGTCATATGTGAACACCTCTAAGTGAATTTATCCTCACCCCTGCGATATAGGGAATTATTATTATCCCTATTTTACAGCTTTGGTTCTGAGGCACAGAAAAAATAATGGCCTGATTTTTATAGCTTTCTTCCTACTGAATAGCACTTTACTCCATGTATAATCAACCTGTGACTATTCATAGAGTAAGGTGTTAATCAACAGTAGTAACCCCTGTTATAACAATCAGAATATGGCTACAACAGCGGTGGGCCAAATTTTTGGCCCAAGGGCCACATTGGGGTTGCAAAAGTGTTTGCAGGGCTGGGAAGGGAAGGCTGTGCCTCCCCAAACAGCCTGGCCCCCACCCCTTATCTGACTCCCTCCCACTTCCTGCCCCTGACTGCCCCCCTCAGCACTATTGACCCATCCAACCCCCGTCCCATTCCTTGTCCCCTGACTTCCCCCTCCAGAGACCCCCACCCCTAACCACCCCCTGGCACCCCACCCCATCTAAGCCCCCTTGCTCCTTGTCCCCTGGCCTCCCATCCCAAGATCCCCACCTTAACTGAACCCCCCAGGACCCCACCCCCTAGCCAACCCCCCTGCTCCTGGTCCCTTGACTGTTCTGACTCCTATCCACACCCCTGCCCCTTGACTGCCCCCTGGGACTCCCTGACCCTTATCCAACCCCCATCCCCGCTCCCCGTCTCCTGACTCCTCCTCCCAGAACCTCTACCCTATCCAACCCCCCTGATCCCTGACTGAATCCCAGAACCCCCTGCCCCTTATCCAACTCCCCTGGCCCTGCCCCCCTTACTACCCCACTCAGAGCAGCATGTCTGGTGCCCTGGCAGGAGCCAAACACGCTGCCCCACTCTCCCAGAGGAATGTGTAGCCTCACCCCCCAGAGCACTGCCCATGAGGCGGCATGGGTCTGGGCTAGGGGGGACAGCAGGGGAGGGGCTGGGAGCAGCCTCCCCAGCCGGGAGCTCAGGGGCCAGGCAGGATGGTCCCTTGGGGCCCACGGGCTGTAGTTTGCCCACCCCTGGACTATAAGGATGGGATTCACAAAGTGATTTAGGAACCTAATTTCAATTGAAACCAGTAGGAAATTAGGTGCCGAAATACTTTTGTGAATCCCACACTAGGTAACTTTCTCAAGATGACACAGAAGTCTGTGGCAAAGCTGTGAATTGAACTCATGCTGTGCATGTCTTACATTGGGACAATTTCTATTTCAGTGACGTCTCTTTGATGTAGCACCCTTTCTTGACTGAGCATGGCCCAAATAAAACTGGAGAAAGCTGCTATAGAAGTAGAAAGAAAAGTTTTTCAAAAAGTAGCTGGACAGTCTCAGTTTTCATTTTCTGGCTCTGCATCTTGAAGGCTTTTAAAAAATCTTATGTTTACTTCTGATTTGACACAACAGTTTGTCCACACCTTTGAGTTGCAGTATAGGGACAGGCTGATGCAAATATCTTGTCACATAGGTTAAAAATAAGCAGATGTCTTTACTGACAGTCACAATCTTGACATTTCATAAAACATAAATGAGACAGCTGTAAAGAAATAATTTTAGACAAAAAAAGATACCTATAGCCTGTTACGGGTCCTATACCACTGTGTAATATCCACATTGAGTTGGTTTAAGCACTCAGGCCTAGTGTACACTACATGGTTAGGTCAAAGTAACTGTCTTGTGTCAACCTAGCTGTGGAAGAGTCTTCAATTAAATTTGGCTCCCACTGACATAAGTACCTCTCTACTCCAATTTAGTAACACCACCTCCCAGGGCAGCATAAAGAGACAGTCAATGTAATTAGGTCAACGCAGTGACAGTGTAGACACAGAGTTACTTACATCGACTCTTACTAGCTTTCAGGAACCATCTCAGTATGCCCTGCACTGACAATGCAATACAAGTACTACTAGTGAGGATGTGCACCACCTACACAAGGAGCCAAGTGTGAGTGCACACAAACGATTCAATAACTGTGGTGGCTACACGCGGATGCAAGTTAGGCCAACATAATTTTTTAATGTAGACATGGCCTCAGGATCTCCTATGGACCTATCCAACAAGGGACCTCTCCTGTTATTATTCACCCTGTCCTCCATACTTATAATTATTAAACTAAAATGGTATGTCTGTGTTTTCCCTTATAGACAAGTCCTATAGAATTTAATAGGAATTAAACCAACTGAATTCTATAGAAATATAATTGGGTTCAATAGACATTACTTTAAAATGTCTGTAGATTTGAACAGAAAAGGCTATCCTTCATTAGGTTTTCAGTCATTCTATAAAATTCTACAGCAGAGATATAATTTTTCATTAAATTCTACAGCACGATCCAAAACCCCCGTAGATCAATGACTGTTTTCTATGACATTCAACATCCACAGAGGGTTATGAACTAAACTGAACTAAAACAATTGTTTAAATAAAATCCTGTGCAAACAGTAGCAGCTAACTAAAGTGCTATATATGCTATCAAGATAATATGTTTTAAACATGATTGTTACCCTACCATGTTTTAGCATTGTTGTTTTTTTTTCTTTTATCTTATCTCTGTGAAATAGAAAAAATGATTAACCCTGAAAGGGAGGGAATTTGTTTCACTGCTTCACTTCAATCCCTCATTTCTCTTCCTAAGCCTCAGATTCTTGGCTTCACCTTTGCTAGTGACCCTACAGTACTTTTTACTTCTCGTTCCTCCTGTGATGTTTTTTCCCCTCAGTGTAGTGTCCATGCAGGCCAGGAAAAAAAAAGTCACACTATGTTTAAATGTGTCTGTGATACAGTTATTTTTGAAATATAGATGAAATGTAGAATAGTCCCATACCTCCCTGTGGGGAAAAAGAGTGCAGAGGTAGGTTTGCTGAAGAGGATGCAACTGGAGGCAGGAACAGACTGGCCAGTGGAGAGAGTAAGTACAGAGACAAGATCTGGCTTCGGCAGGGATAGTCCTGCTGGAGAAGAAAGACAAGCTGGCTGAGAGTGGGTAGAGTGAGAATAGGGACAGACTGGCCATAGACTGGGATAGAAGTGGAGACGGAAACACCAGGATGCCGGCGAGGTGATAGTGCTGCTGAAAAGGATCTGGGAGTTCCAGTGGAGCATAAATTGAATATGAGTCAACACTGTGATGAAGCTGTTAAAAAGACTTTTCTCATTCTGAGGTGTATTAACAGAAGTGTCAAATGTAAGACCTGGGAAGTAATTATCCAGCTCACTCTGCACTCTGTTGGAGTACTGTGCAAATCCTGGGTACCACATGGTCATATTGGAGAGAATACAGAGGAGAGAAACAAATGGGATAAAAAGTTTAGAAAACTTTATGAGGAAATGTTAAAAAGCACAGGCATATTTAGTGTCGAGAAAAGAAGACTGAGGGGGGAACTTAATAGTCTTCAAATATATTAAGGGCTGTTATAAAGAGGACAGTGACCTATTGTTCTTCATGTTCACTGGAGGTAACAAGAAGTAGTATGGTTAATCTGTAGCAATGGAGATTTAGATTACTGTGACGGAGTCAGACCAGAAGGATATAGGAGAGTGCTGGAAGGCAGGTATATTAGTCTCAGGATGTGCAGGTCCCTGTTCCCTGGATAGCCAAACAAAGGCTATTCCAGGCCAATCAAGACACCTGGGGCCAATTAAGAACCTTCTAGAAAGGAGTAGAAACAGCTAGCCTGATTGGGACACCTGAAGCCAATCAGGGACTGGCTGAAACCAGATGAAAACCTCCCAGTTAGTCGGGTGGCTGTGAGTGTCAGGAGCTGTGAGAGGAAGTGGTGCTGTTGGTGAGACTGAGTGTTGGACATCATATCATACTGAAGGAAGGAGGCCCTGAGGTAAGGGTGAAGTGGAGTTTGAAGAAGCGGGGACTGCTGTGGGGAAGTAGCCCAGGGAATTGTGTTGTGTTTTGTGCCTAAAAGGTCAGCCATCCTAGCTGATACTATTAGGGTCCCTGGGCTGGAGCCCGGAGTAGAGGGCGGGCCCGGGCTCCCCCTTTTTTTTCCATCTTCCATACTGGCCTATGATGAAGGTAACTCACTAAGCGGTGACTCTTGCCAATTATACTGAGAAAGGGAGGTCACTCTGGGGCCTAGATGAGTTTCTGAGGCCCCTAAATCTGCCAGGAAGTGCAGGATCCACAAGTACAAACTTGGAGCTTTGTCACATTACATATTTGGAAAACCTTTCTAATTATAAGAGGAGTTGAGCTCTAGAATAGGCTTCCAAGGGAGGTTACAGAAACCCCATCATTGGAGATTTTTAAGAGCAGGTTAAACAAACACCTGTCAGGAATGGTCTAGGTTTACTAGATCCTGCCTCAGCATAGGGGTAAATTTCATTACTTCTGGAGGTCCCTTCCAGGCCTACATTTCTATGATTCTATAAATAGGAGACATCAGCAATAGCTGAGAGGGAGATTAGAACTCCCCAGTCAGGGGCAGCAGCAGTAGGCAAAGGCAACTCAAAGTTGAGATACTAAATATCCACACCCCCAAATAATTGCTTCCCCGCTGTTACTTCTCATGTTTCCTAGTCACAGACAGTGTGGGGTGTTCCATGTCAGACTTCTCCAATGCCTCACCAAGACCCTGAGAACTCATACTTTGAGCCCCCCAGGAACAGGCTCAGCTTGTTTGTGTTGTGTATTGAGGACTATACTGGAATTTCAAGTTATCACTTTAAGAACGGGGGTGTTTCCTGATTCTGCAATCAGAGTCAGCCTGGAATGAGCTAGTCTAGAACAAGCTAGAATGAATTAAACTTCACTGCCCTAGGGAGCAGCCTGCTTTGACTATCTCTGTTTTTGGTTACCGGATGTTATTGTTCTGGATTATAGGAGTCAAAGTACTGTTACTTTGCAACCTTGCAGTAAGATTATTTTATATTTTTATCCAGCTTCTCAATGTGCATACCATGAACATAAGAGTTCACATGAGAAGTGAATGTGCAAAGAATTTTTTACATCTCTGTAGTGCAGGGGTGAGACATTTCCAGTTGGGATCCTAACAAAATGATCACAGGAGAGAGAAAGACAATCTCTCCCTCCCTCTCTCTCTCTCTCTCTCTCCTTTTCCTCTGCCTGAGCATCCAGGCTACCCCTTTGCTAATAAGTAATTGCAGTAATTTTACTTTTTCCTCCTGTGAGATTTTTTTTTTGCAGTATAGATTATATATTGCTTAGCTCAGTTCATTAATACAATAGAACATCCTATTTCATCCTAATGATCAGGAGACCCATTGATTATCGCTGAATTGTGTAAATTAGCAAGTAAACACAATAAAAAAATAAGGATAATGCATTGCAAAATATATTCAGTTTGTTTATTTTGACAGTTGCAGTCTAGGCCTAATTATGTATGTTAATATTTCATAAGATGTTATAGAAGTGCTAAGCATTTTTGTTATTCTTATTATTACTAGTAATTGTACTGCAGTATATTTTGTATTTAATTAAGTCTTAGCAATATCAGACCTCACTACAGCATCTGCTATGAAATTTTTATTAGAAGAGGGAGAATTATCTAATTTTTCTGTGTGATCATATAGTGTAGATTAGTGAGGCTCTAATGCAAAAATAAATAAGTTAATTTTGTAGCATTGGTATCCTGAAGTCAAAACCTACAGACCAGTAAAACTTCAGAATAGGGCAGCCTAACAAGCATGGTAGTTTCCCTTTAATTTTTATTAAAAAATGAAATCATTGAATGTACTATCACAGTAGTGACTATAAATAAGGCTGAGATAGAATCTTTATTCTAAGCGGCTGTTTTCAGATTCTTGCAACTTTATCAAAAACAGTATTTTCTTTAACTCAATAACAGTTCAAAAGTGGTATATGTATTTTGGAAAGTTTAGGAAAAAAAGCCTACAGTGTTTGTGAAACGTGTACAGTGTTCAGTTATAAATATTTTCAGATATGTGTTTTGTTTTGTGTTTGGATAACTCAAACATTGCTTTGCTTCAAAACTTCAGTAAGGACTAAGGGTTGTGCCTCATTGTTATTACAAAGGATCAGAGGGGTAGCTGTGTTAGTCTGGAATTGCAGAAATGACAAAGAGTCCTGTGGCACCTTAAAGACTAACCAAAGTATTAGAGCATAAGCTTTCGTGGGCTAATACCCACTTCATCGGATGCATGCAGTGGAAGTATCCAGGGGCAGGTATAAATAGGTAGGCAAGAACCAGGTTAAAGATAACGGGGTGGGTCCAATGAGGCTGAACCAGCTGTTATCTCTAATCAGGGAGGATGAGGTATTCCTCTAGCAGCTGAACTGGAGGTGTGAACAGCGAGAGAAGAGAAACTGCTTTTGTAGTTAGCTAGCCATCCAAAATCTCTATTCAGTCCCAAACTGATTGTGTCAAATTTGCAAATGAATTGCAACTCTGCAGTTTCTCTTTGCAGTCTGGTCTTAAAGTTTTTTTGCTGCAAAATGCTAACCTTTAAGTCTTTCATGGTGTGTGCAGGGAGATTGAAGTGTTCTCCTACAGGTTTTTGTATATTGCCATTCCTGATATCTGATTTGTGTCCATTTATCCTTTTTCATAGGGACTGCCCAGTTTGACCGATGTACGTAGCAGAGGGGCATTGCTGGCACATAATGGCATATATTACATTGGTAGATGTGCAGGTGAATGAACCAGTGATGGTATGGGTGATCTTGTTAGGTCCTGTGATGGTATTGCTGGTGTAGATATGTGGGCAGAGTTGGCATCGAGGTTTGTTGCATGGATTGGTTCCTGAGTTAGAGGAGTTATGGCGTGGTGTGTTGTTGCTGGTGAGAATATGCTTGAGGTTGGTGGGTTGTCTGTGGGCCAGGACTGGCCTGCCTCCCAAGGCCTGTGAAAGAGAGGGATTGTTGTCCAGGATGGGTTGTAGATCACTGATGATGCATTGGAGAGGTTTCAGCTGAGGACTGTAGGTGATGACCAGTGGTGTTCTGTTGTTTTCTTTCTTGGGCTTGTCTTGCAGCAGCAGGCTTCTGGATACACACCTGGCTCTGTTGATATGTGTCCTTATTTCCTTGTGCGGGTATTGTAGTTTTGAGAAAGCTTGGTGAAGATCTTGTAGGTGTTGGTCTCTGTCTGAGGGGTTGGAGCAAATATGATTGTACCTCAGTGCTTGGCTGTAAACAATGGATCGTGTGGTGTGTCCAGGATGGAAACTGGTGGCATGAAGGTAGGCGTAGCTGTTGGTAGGTTTTCGGCATAGGGTGGTGTTGATGTGGCCGTCATTAATTTGTACCGTGGTGTCTAGGAAGTGGACCTCTCGTGTAGACTGATCCAGGCTGAGGTGGATGGTGGGGTGGAGGCTGTTGAAATCATGGTGGAATTTTTCCAGAGTTTCTTTCCCATGGGTCCAGATGATGAAGATGTCATCAATGTAGCATAGATAGAGAAGGGGTTTGAGTGAACGAGAGTTGAGGAAGCGTTGTTCCAGGTCAGCCATAAAGATGTTGGCATACTGTGGGGCCATGCAGGTGCCCATAGCGGTGCCACTGGTCTGGAGGTATATATTGTCACCAAATTTGAAATATTTGTGTGTGAGGATAAAGTCACAGAGCTTAGCAACCACTTGTGCTGTGTCATCACCAGGGATACTATTCCTGACAGCTTGTATACCATCTCTGTGTAGGATGTTTGTGTAGAGAGCCTTTACATCCATGGTGGCTAGGATGGTGTTTTCTGGAAGATCACCAATGCATTGTAGTTTTCTCAGGAAGTCGGTGGTGTCACGGAGATAGCTGGGAGTGCTGGTGACGTAGGGTCTTAGTAAAGAGTCCACATATCCAGATAGTCCTTCAGTGAGAGTGCCAGTGCCTGAGATGATGGGGCATCCAGGATTTCCAGGTTTGTGGATCTTGGGTAATAGATAGAATACCAGAAGCAGTTTCTCTTCTCTCACTGTTCACACCTCCAGTTCAGCTGCTAGAGGAATACCTCACCCTCCCTGATTAGAGATAACAACTGGTTCAGCCTCATTGGACCCACCCTGTTATCTTTAACCTGGTTCTTGCCTACCTATTTATACCTGCCCCTGGATATTTCCACTGCATGCATCCGACGAAGTGGGTATTAGCCCACGAAAGCTTATGCTCTAATACTTTGGTTAGTCTTTAAGGTGCCACAGGACTCTTTGTCACTTCTGTTATTACAAAGACACTTTTGTTCAGCCTTTTAGATAGGATGTTGCACATGCCTACACACAGAGTTTAATTTCTTACCTTAACTTCAGAAAAAAATACTGAGGTATGTTTATTTGAATATCTAACACACACATTTGAGAATTATGGATAGTAATGGAGCCCAGTTTAAAACATTCATATTGGATTTATGGAAAAATTCATACAATTAAAGAGACTCACCCTGCATTCCTGGCACACTCAAAACTTCCATTGACTCTTCACTGGGAATTTTTTATGTACAAAAATGCAGGCTCAAGCCACAAATCTCAGATTTCTAATGACACATGATGGTACCTTGCACTCCTTTAGCATCTGCCTACTGAGGATCTCAAAACACTTTATAAAATTTAAGGAATTTAAGCTCATGTAAGTAGTGATTTGTCCACGCTAGAACAGGATGTCAATGACAGATCCAGTACTTATGCCTCATGCTCCTGTGATAAGAATATCCCATCCTAATTTGTTTTAAAATATTATATATTCTTCTCTGTTATATGAATGGTAGATTCAAACTAGCTTCTGAAGAATTTTTTTAGATACAGTTTGGTTGGACCGCCATGGCTTTAATTTGCTCCAAGAGTGAAACATAGGCAGATTAAAAACGTAAAAACCCCAAACAAATCAAAATAGCAACTGGGGATGGGGACACTGCTTACCACTGGGTTTGGAAAGCACCAGTGATTCTAATCCAACCTAGGTAATAATATTAAAATATTTGCTGCATTGAGCATTTTAGCAGCTGAAAACAACTTTCAGATATGCTGCTCTTTTTCCTTTTCAGCCTTTCAGCCATATTTTAAATATTTAACAGAGCTGCCTAGTTGCAATGAAAGCATCTATTTGTCAAAAATATATAACATTTAGAGTAGCTCAGAAGCTGTAACAGTAACTTAATAAACATATTTTATGGTTAGAGCTGCTGGGTGGGTAGGATAAAACTACTTATAAGTCTAATATTCATAACCAGTAAAGTACCTTTGAAAGGAACTCTTTGTTGAAAACATCCTGGGTTTTACCACTTAAATGTTTTGACTAATGTGAAAAATATTGTGCACAGTGAAAGAGAGAGCATATTTAGATACACGTATATGTTTTCAGTGGCCAGTCTTTTTGTACTGCGGAACTGAGACATGTTTCTTAATTTTGCATTAAGCTGAATAAATGTTAAATTTATTTCTAAACTGTTGCTAAAACTTTTTTTAATGACCCGATTTAAGAATGAGATAACAAAATCACGCTGAAACAAAGAGTTGCTTTCCGGGGCAGTAATGTCTGAGGAAAGGGAGGCACTGTGTGGGATCATCTGAAGTGGAAGATGGTTTTCTTAAATTATATAGTTAAAAATACTGTGTGAACTAGTGTCCATAAAAGTGTGAAGTTGTAGTTTTGGAGTCTGAAGTCATCTCTGCATAGAATAGTAGCAGAGCAAGCTTCTTTAAACTGTCTCACCAGTGTACCTCAACCCTGCTCTAAAGTGTTGCTGGGGTAAGAGGGGAGTTCACTATCCACTATCAACATGGGGGAAGATTATTGCCAATTGTAGTGCTGATTGTTCAGCAAGGATCGCTGTCCACAGAGAACTGAACTCAGTCCACTAAACTCATTTCACATGGACTACAGAATAGTGATCAGATACTAATGACTTTTGGTCACTAGTATCCAAGATTGTATTTGAAGTGGTAGTTTTGTCGATCAGTTTTGGAATCACTTGAAGGCTGAATGATGGTCTGCACTGAATTATAGAAAAACCAAGGCAGCTTCCATTTTTATTGTACATCATTAAGACTAACTTGTGGTTTGTCCTATCCTGTCACGGAAGTCATTATTTATACACTTGTAATGTGTAAATTCAAATTAATATAAAATTTAAATTGCAAAGCAACAGTAGAGGGTGCTGTGGTAAGAGACTGCTGTCTGGATTTTTAATAAATATTTGTATTACGTTGTCAGTAATTTTAAATAGATAAAGCAACAGAAATATTGTCATCTGATGATAAATAAAAACTACGTACTGTACTGAACAGCAAAGTATAAATGGTTGTTGGCTTAAAATGCAGTTTTAAGAATAATTATATAGTGAACCTCATGTCACATAAGGTTATTTTTAGCAGCTGCAACAAAGGACTGCAATTTACACTCTGAAGCACATTCTCCCCTCAGATACCTGGGTGCAATTCCCTTAGGAGTAGAGAAGAGTTGTGCCCTTCTTTTCAAGGAAGAATGAGATGCTGATTATACTGATACTGGTGCTAATTATTGTTTTTAATTGTATGACAGTAGTACCTAGAGACCTCTGCAGAGATTAAAGCCCCACAGAGCTAGGTGCTATAAAAACACATAGAAACAAGCATTGTCCTAAAAAGAGGAGTGTGTATATATACATATAATATGACAGACAAGGAGTGCAAAGGAAGACATCAGGGCAAAAAAGTGAAGGATGTGATTTTCAATGCCTTGATATGGTAGTTGGGTGCCAGAATCCCTTTGATAATCCCAGCTGAAGTGACTGGGCCAAGTTCACACAGCACATGAGTTAAATTTGTTTTAATACTCCAAATGATACTATTGGGATCCAGGTAGTGGGCTGGCTTGTGCCCACCCACTGCTAAAAGACTCCTCCCCCCCAGCCTAAGGGAAGGTCCACAGGGCCTGGAAGCCAAATAATTCCGTGGGACAACTAATGAAATGCTCCAAATGATGCTCCTGGGTTACTCTTTTGAGAAAATCATAGGAACCCAGTCATAATAGTTACAAATTGGCAGTTTATTATATAAACAACCAAACAACCCTAACCAAAAGGATGCTGAGTGTGCACCACTGTGTTTTGTCAGGACTTGAGCGATTAAACTATAGAGAGGTGTCTGGTTCTGGTAATTATGCTGAGTGACATCCATAGCTGTCAGGTTTTGGTTTCTTTTTTTCCCCCCTCCAGCTAGACATTCCTTTGGGTCACACCGATGCCCCAGAGGTACTGCTGTTCTGCAGAACTGTTTCCGTAAATTCCATTACTCTTGGCTGTAACCCCCCCCGCCCCCGAGAGTCAAATCCTTTGACCATTCTGAGTAAGGAGCATCCACATGAGGGAAACAGGGAAAGGAATCTTCCCCCATACTCTGTGAAGTAGTGGTGGAACTGCTCCATGGAAACTTCTTCAGCTCACTCGTTAATGTATCTCTTCATAGACCCAACGCTCCCTCACTGCAGTGTGGATAGAGTCAGAGAATCATTTTCCCATACCCTGGATTATATAGAACTGTCCCCCACATAGCCCCTCTCTCATATACAGCTCATCCCTTTGCACAGTGAATGGTTTTGCTCTCAGGGGGACCTCTGGTAGTTGAGTGGGTCAGGATTTCCCCTTCAATCATCAAACTTTTCCTGGAGTAAGACTCTTGGATGAAATGGAGCCTTCTGTTTAAGCTGGTAAATCTCTCTCTCTCTTTATTTAAACTGCATATGCATTAAGGCTGAGAGCCTATGTATACCCCTACACTCAATCTTGCAATTGCAGCAACTATTCTCATCCCTCTTCACTGTCTATTAATTTAGAAGAAGAAAAAGAGAAGGAGAAAGCTGGAAAGAAATCAAAGCAAGAAACAAATATGAAGAAATAGAGAGTTATGGTAGCTGGCCAGGCTCTCAACAAATGTAAGCTGTAACTAAGTCACCTGTTCAGCAGGTACTGTCAGGGCAGCCATATCATTGAGAATTACTAGGTGCCTGCTATATGCAATCTGCCTGCATCCCTACTATAGAATGATTGTATTTGCAGTGTGAGTGTTAGTGGCACTCGGGTCGTATGTCTACATTGCCATTGAGAGTGAGCCTCCTAGCCAATGCAGACAGACTCAAGCTAATTTGGTTCCAGTTTCTATAAATAGAAGTGTAGAGGTTGCAGCTGGGACTGCAGTACCTGCTTTCCTAGGCTACACTCAGGTGGCTAGCCATACCTACCCCGCTCAGATGTAAAACACCACTATATTGGAGTGAGAGTTTTCTGAGTGTGGATGGGACTTAGGTTAGGGGCAACACTCAAGTAAGAACCTGAGTTAACTTTGCATTGAAGACAAGCACTCTGATTCAGCAAAGCACTGATGCATGTACTTGTTTACATACTTTGATGAAATGGGGTCAACTGAGCAATTTTGAGCAGAATAAGTTCTTAACTTATTTACCATTTTGGGCTTCATATGCAGCTTTTTGTGTTATATGGACTGCATCCACACAATATATGTACTATGGCTATGGCCTGAGGATGTCACGTGGGGCGCAACTGTATGCTGATTGGGCTGCAAACAGCCCATGGGCCACTGGTTGAGAACCACTGCTCTGAGGGAATATCTTCTCCCAACGCATAGGGGTATCAATCCTTAATAACTGAGGAAAGCAAACCTCCCCTCTTACCCTCCACCCCATGTTCAGGGGCGGATTAACTCTCCTGTGGGCCAGGGGCTATTAGATTTTGTGGGGCCCCTGTATACAAGTCTTTTTCCTAATTTAAAACAAAATGATCACAATTATGGCCTTGAGGCTATTAACGATATACTCAACTTGCCTTTTAACTATCATAAAGCCACTGTGTGATTACATTTCAGTCTTAAAATATGTAGAATATAGTTCATTCAAAATAGCCTACTTCTTACCTTAGAACAGCTGTTATACGAGATTCTGGGAAGGAGTTTGGCTGCAGGAGGGGGCTCCAGGCTGGGATAAAAGTTTGGGGTGCAGGGGAGGGTAAGGAGTGCAGGCTCTGGGAGGGAGTTTGGTGTAGGAGGGGATTTTGACCACCTGGTGCAGGGGACTGGGATGCAAGAAGGGGTGTGAGGTGCAGGCTCCAGCTGGGAGGCACTTACCACAGGCAGCTCCTGAGCAGCGGTGCAGCAGGGCTCAGGCAGGCTGCCAGCTTGCCATAGCCCCACGCTGCTCCCAGAAGTGGCTGGCTGGCTGGCATGTCTCTGCCTGCCCCTGGGGGGAGGGGGACAGCATGTCTCCATGCGCTGCCCGTGCCCACAACTGCCGCCACAGTAGCTCCCATTGGCTGGTTCCTGGCCAATGGGAGCTGCACGGATAGTGCTGGGGGTGGGGGAAGCACACAGAGCTGCCTTCCCCCCCATGAAGGGCTGCAGAAATGTGCCAGCAGCCAGATGATTCTGGGAGTGGCATGGGGCCATGGCATGCAAGCAGCCTGCCTGAGCCCTGCTGTACACCTGGGCTTTATCAGCCCAGAGATTGCAATTGACTGGCAGAGGCTCCAGGATCGACCAGTCGATTGCGATCAGCGGGGTGGTGACCACTGAACTGTATATAATTATGGATTTATTTTTGCGGGGCCGCCCTTAATCCGAGGCCCTGGGCTGCAGCCCCTAAAGCCCCTGCATTAATCTGGCCCTGCCCATATTCTGGGCCCCTCTCCTTTCAGAGAAAACTTCTTCACATTGCCAGATAAACCTGCCCTGGGCCAAAGCTAAATTCAGATTTTTGAAGCAGGAATTCAGCCCCTCTCTAACCTATCCATTTTCTTACCATTAAAGGTGGTTATGCTCTGAAAAATGACTTTATAAATTGTATTTCAGGGCTCCATGTTTATTGTCTCAGTGATATTTAGACTAGCCTTGCTCAGTTTACTTGTAACAGGCACATAGACAACCTTTTTAATTGGGAGGAAGCACAATTAATTAAAGGACACATCAGAATTGGAGAACAAATTGCAGCAACTGCTAACACTTTTGCATGATATTGGGTTGGAAGTGAACATATCGAAGATGAAGTGGATGCAGAATGAGCATTGTGTAGAAGGAATCATCACTGTAAATGGGAAAAATCGAGGTGGTCAACAAGTATATTTGTTCAGCTCAGCAACTGAGCAGAGATAACTCATTCGAAGGGGAATGCAGTAGGAGGTGAAAGGCGGGGTGGACAAGTTTCAACAAAATAAAGGCACCTTTAGTGGATGATGAATTGCCCATGAAGAAAAGGAAAACTGTTTAACTCCATGATTCTGCCAGCAATGATATATGGAGCAGAAAGCTGGTCAACAATGAAAGCGGAGGAAGAAAGACTCACTGTCACCCAGAGATCAATGGATAGGCGAATGTGTAAGATATTGCTCTGGAATCATACACTGAATGAGGAGATCAGAAAGCATAGAGACGTGACTGATGTAGTACATGCAATATGCGATCCAAAACAAAGATGGGTGGGTCATGTAATCCGCAGGCAAGACAACAGGTAGACAAGCTGCATCAGTGACAGGATTCTCAGAGACCACAAGTGACCACTGGGCAGACCAAAAATGCGCTGGGCCAATCCCATGACAGAACTCTGGCCAGAAATGGAAAGAACATGCTCACAACAAAGTAGAATAGTGTGGTGTCAACATGCATTCGCGGAGGGATGGACGAGGATAAGCTGGACAAAGGTGAGAATTAAAAATACTAAAATAATATCTGTTGAATCTCATTGTGAGTAGTTTTGTACCAGGATTAAATTTGTACCAGGATTAAATTTGCCACTTTTAATAAACAAGTTTATGTTCCAAACTCATGTTTCCTTTATTTATTAATACAATCCCTAACTGCAGAGTGGGGGAGCTCAGGCCCCCAATCTCCCCGTTGCCTATGCCCATGTTGTAAATAGACGGGTTTTCTAATTGCTAGCCCAGAAATCTCAACCTAGAACAGGGGTGGGCAAATTTTTTGGCCTGAGGGCCACATCAGGGTTCAAAATTGTACCGAGGGCTGGGTAGGGAAGGCTGTGCCTCCCTAAACAGCCTGGCCCCGCCCACTTCCCAGCCCCTGACTGCCCCCCCTCAGAACCTCTGACCAATCCAACCCGCCCTAGTCCTTGTCCGCTAACCACCCACTCCAGAGACCTTCCCACCCTAACTGCCCCCCACAGGACTCTCCCCATCCAAGCCCTATGCTCCCTGACTGCCTCCTCCAGAAAACTCCCACCCTTAACCACCACTCCAGGACCCCACCCGCTATCCAACCCACCCTGCTCCATGTCCACTGACTGCCCCTGCCCCTTATCCAACCCCCAGCGCCCTTACCATGAGGCTCCTAAGTGTGTTTGGGTCCGCACGTAGCCAGACATGCTGCCCCACGGGAGAATGCAGCTCTGCCCCCCAGAGCACTGCGCACGCAGCGGCGTGACTCTGGGGAAGGTGGGAAGGGCCAGGGGCAGCCTCGCCAGCTGGGGGGTCAGCCGGGAAGGTCTTGCAGGCCAGATGTGGCCCACGGGCTGGATGTGGCCTGCAGGCCGTAGTTTGCCCATCCCTGACCTAGAATCTGTAGGTTAGATTTTGTTTTCTTTCTGGCTTATATATCAGGCCACTTTGGAAACAGGGATTTAGTGAACAGATCTGTTGATGTTACCTGAGCCAAGGAAGTATCTTATTTGCTGCCCCAATGTTGCAGTGGCTCTGCAGTGCTAAAAAGTAGCAAAATCTTATTTTTGACAGCAATATAAAATGCTAGAATTCAGAATACACAGAGGTATCAGAGCTGTTGAACAGTACCTTTTCTGCCTGTAACAGCATTGCAAAGGGAAAGCAAATGTTGCCATAAACTGGTGAAACTTGACTTCCTCACAGTGCACAGGGATGAATATACAGGAATGACTGATTGCAACTGTTACTTCAAAACTTGTAGATAAGATCATGAAACTGAAAATCATGGTCTTCCTTTTGTGTTTTTTATCCTGCTGTCTCAGAAGATGTATGGAAACAGCTCCCATAGTTTAGTGTTCACATGCACATCAGTATAAGAAGTAATATCTGGCACTTATTAGCACCTTGATTTGAGGAGCTCATCCTGCTTTTCAAAAAACTATTGACATAAGCTTTCTTCCCTTCAGGCTTTGGATAGTGTCCTTCCCCTCATTCCTTTTCTTTATATACCGACAAACTATAAATCTAGGTTTTGTAGGCAGGCTTGTCTCAAGAATTACACAGGGATATTGCAATAGCAGGAAGGGACACCAGCGATCAGAACTGTACTGCTTAATCATCTTAATGGCATCCTGCTAACAATGGACTAAACTGTAAATCTGAGACTGGGATTTGATTACAGGGCCCCTTTGCTGTCACACTGACTGAGCCACGCTGATTTTCAAAATTGATCTCAGCCCTGGATTAAGCTTTTCCCATTCTTCTCCAGTGACCCCTTCAGCTGCTACAAGAGAAAGTTCCTATTGTCAGAGGTAAAGCACACTGCTGCTGGGATGATGCATGGACTGAGATGGGTCTTGGCCCTTTACCTGATCATGAAATGCATTCTGATAGGGAGCATGACAAATCTCCATGTGTTGGCTTCAGAGTAGTTGCCATGTTAGTCTGTATCTGCAAAAGGAACTAAGAGAACTTGTGGCACCTTAGAGAATAACCCACTTATTTGGGCATAAGCTTTCGTGGGCTAGTCCTGGAAAAGTTCCACCCCACTCATCCCAGAGGGCCATTGGGAAAGCACACAGGATGTCCCTCCTACTGTCCAGACACCGCTGCCTGACTCGTGCTAAGCCACAACCCGGCCCTTCCAGACAGGCATCAGCACGAGGGGAAAGGACAGCTCCAGCAGGGCAGAACAACACGGAGAGGAAACTTTCCAAGGGCCACTCGCCAAAGGCTCAAGCAGCAAACGGCTGGTGAGCTCGGCACAGTTTCTACGCGTGGCAAAACGTCCCAAGAAACAGTCTGGCCCCGTGGACTCGACGCAACTTGCAAATCTCCCCCCACGGGCGCTCTTCCTCCCTGTGCTCCTCCGCCGGGGAGAGCGCTCCTTGCCGTCTTCAGCCGAACCCGTTACCCCGAGCAGCTCCCGGCCTCCCGCCTAGGAGCCAGAGGGGTTCGGTGACTTCCACCTTCCTAGTGCAACCCCCCACGCCCAGCCCGGGGCCTCTGAGTTCCGCCGCTCCCCGGGGGAGGCCCCGCGCAGGAGTTGCCGAAGTTCTTGTGGCAGCAGGGGCCGGACTGCGGGAGAAGTTAGGGAGGCTGGTTTTGGGGGCGGGGTTGGGGGGGGGGTGCGTGCAGCGCCCCCGGGCCGCCTGCGTGGTGCTGCCGCATTGTGGGGGCAGGCGGGGGGCTCTGAGCGGAGTGTGGGGTCCGTGCGCTGCGGGAGGTGTCACGCAGCCCCCCCCCCCTTTGGAAGGCCAGCCCGGGTTGGCTCCCTCCGCGCGCGCCGCTCCCCCTGCCCGGCCGGCTGCCCAAACGCCGCCCCCGCGGATTCGGCGCAGTGGCGGGCTGGCGCCCGGGCGGGACAAGAGGGGTCAGTGTCGGGCGCGGGAGCGGGGAGCCGCGCGGCGGCAGCGGCAGAGCGGAGCCCCGCGCCAGGCTGCCCGGCCGCCGCTGCCTCTCATGCCATCGCAGCAACACAGCGCGCGCTGAGGAGCGGGGGAGAGGCGCCCGGGCTCCAGCCCCCGCCGGCACGGAGGGCAGCGGGGGACGATGGCCAGGAAGGGGGAAGCCGCCCCGTCTCCCTGCGGTAAGCGCCCGCCGCCCGCGGGAAAGGGGCGCCGGGCGGAGCGGGGCGCTCGGGGCGAGCCGGGAGCCGCCGTCTGGCCTGTTTACAGCGCGGCTCCGGCGAGTGAACGGCCGCCGCCGCCGCCGCCAGAGTTTGTTTCCCCCGGCAGCTCCCGGGGGCTGGGCCCGGGGCGAAGGGGCCGGGGCTCTGCCGCCTGCGCCGGGGGACGGGGCTGGGGAGCGGCCCCCTCCCCGCCGCACGGGGGGCTTGTTGCTGCCTCCTCGGGGCGGTGGGACGGTTGGGGCTCGGTGGGCGCCGGGCGGGGGCCAGAACTCTTCGGAAAGCCGCCTCCGCTCCCCGGGGCCGGAGCAGGTGCATCGCCGCGGCGGGGCTCGGCTCTGGTGGGGCTCGTCTGGGGCGGCGAGGTCCGAGCGTCTGCTGCAGGGAGCTGGCCTTGGGCAGGGGCAGGGGTGCCCCAGCGAGCGGGGAGCCCAGCACTGGGAGACGGGGGTTGGCCTTGGGGATGGTGGTGTGCTGGGGAGGGGAGCTCGGAGCTGGAGTATTGGATTCGGGTTGGAGTGCTGGGGGCGTGTAGACAATATTTTGGAGCAGGGGGGGCGGGGTTGTACGCACCGCGTGGGGGTGGTGTGGGCGCGATTCGGGGTGCAGAGGTCGGAGGATGCTGTGGCTGGCGGGGGGCGCGTAGTCTGCGCAGGCACTGGGCGGCTTCGCGGTGGTCTGCTTTGGGGCGAGGCGGGTACTGGGCAGGAGGATGCTGTGGCCGGGGGTGCAGAGCCTGAAGCCAGTGTACTGGGACTCAGCGAGCCGCTTGTCTCCTTGCCCGAGTCCTGCCAGCCGAAGCGTCGCTTCCTCCAGCAGAAGGTCACCGGGGGGCACAACTTTATCTCCGTGCTTGAGCGCTGCTTTAATTGCTCCTGAGTAGCTAATTTATTTGCGGCAGAAGAGAAGGTTTAGCAGGCTCCTTAATCTGTTTAAAGGCGTCTCCATGAAACCAGTGCAGTTTTCCTTTTACAATTATGCATGAGATTTCCATGGCAAAATATTTCCTTCTTTAATCTGCAGAATGAGCACAAACCTCTTAGAAACAAGCCTCCTTTTCTCTGCATCCCAGCAGGCAGGTTATATCCAGAAATAATTTACACTCAGGAGCATAATGGAAAATAAACTCTTGCTTTGGTGTAATAATGCATATTGTGTGATATGGCTATAACTCAGAAAACCCAATTTTATGATTTACATTTGTGGATTAAAACTTTAGAACTGTATCTCTTTAATTAAAAATTGACAATTTGAGTTATTCATACTGAGGCTGTGAAGGACCACAGCTGGTTGGCTTTACTTCACAGAAGTGACTGGTAGCATGAACAAGTATCTGATCCATTAGTGCTTTGCCAGTAGTGGGTGTTTTGCCTGAGAAAGGATTGCAGGATGCGTCTAAAAAACCCAAGGAATTGTTTGCAGAAAAGGTGATATAAACAAACTTCTAGGCAGGGAAAAACCCTCACCAGAAATCATAGAACTCCAGGGAAGAAATGTATAAGCTTTCAAAATATTGATGAATGCCTCTGAAATTATTTAACTTCCCACAGGGCTTGACCCAGGAAAGTCAATAGTTTTGAAGTTAATTTAAGTGGTAATAATCTCCGATGCATAGAAAAGCAAGTAGAAGAACACTAATCTGAAGGATCACAGAAACACAGTATTTAGACATGGGAAAACAGCTGGTAGATACAATTCATACTCCTATGAGTGCAGCATATAATTGCTTCACTTATAATCAGGAAAGCTCTGCTTTGAAAATAAATGGAAAGAAGACCTGGAAACTGTATTGTATTATCACACAACATTGTTTTAATTTAATTTTTAAAACATGTTACTTCGGAACATCTGCAGTCCTTTGGCATGATACTACTACCTGTATTTACATGGAAAAATCCATTTGGAAAAATGTGTCTTGTATTTCAACTTGTAATTTTTCAGAACTACAAATTGAAATATACTAACTAGAATATTTGCTGATTTAGCAATTTCAATTTCACATTCACAACATTTTTTTCTCTCTTGTATCTCTCCGTTTGCATGTGCTTATTTTCTTAGCGGTATTATGTAGTATGTGCCACCTAAGAAGTCATTGGAAATAATTACTTTGGTCTTATAGTGAAGCAAAGCAAGTTTGAATTTTTCTGTATTATTAGCCTTGAACTATGAAATAGGGCAAAACCTTCTAAATTCAGGATCTGCAACAGTGTATGTTTCTACATGAAATTGCTGTAATAGTCACTTACCATCTCAATTATTTTTTCTGACTCTGCTAATAGTTGGTTATTTACCTGCCAATTAATATTTTTTGAAGGAGTAAGTGCCCTTAGCCTCTTTTCTTAGAACCCTACTTCACCTCACTACTGTTGGTTTTACTATTTTATAAATGACAGAGGCACACATTTTTCAAAAGCTTCAATCCATTGACTTCTGGCATCAATTGAATGCCTTAAAAGAGATATCTCAAGTCAGATTGCTGGCTGACAGGCTCCCTGGACAGCTTATTAGCTGTCTCTCTCTTTGTCTGAGCTAACAAGTTCTCTAACTGATGGTGGGTTACTAGATTTGGATTGGCTGATGGAAAGCCAAGATACTGGACAGTGCCTGGATGACTATTGGTGTCACCATAGCTGAATAGAAGGCTTTAGTAAACATGAGGAATTTTTTTGGGTGGGGTTGAGGGCATCCTCTTCTAAAAACTACAGTACATCTTTTTAGCCATATTGTTTCTCTGCATGCGCATGAAGGGACTATAAAATCATCCTTGGAAGCAAGGTGCTTTTTAGCTTTCTAAATCTAGGTAATTGGATTCATTCTTCCCTAGAACAGCTGTAAGCTTGCAACAGAGAAAGGTGGTTTCTTGCCCTCAGAATGGAGAAAATAGGAAGGGTTTATCAAGAACAGTGATGCTGACTTTATCAAGGCTCTCTCTCCAGCAGAAATATTTTTTCAGCGTGAAAGGAAAAAAATATAAAAAATCTTTCAGTTGCTATCTTCCAGTGGAAAGATATCAAGATGAAATGGAATACAGGTTTTCCATGAGTAAAAGAGCAACTGCCCACCCACAGGGTGTGTGGGGGGGGCATACTTTGGCCTGGTGTTGGATCATCTCAGTAGAGAAGATTGCCACTGGAAGTGAAAAACAAAGACATTCTTGAGCACTTGCTTTCCTGTCATAGCTCAATATTAAAAAACAAAACAAAACAAAAGCTCTCATTTATAGTAAATCACTCACCTCTGTCACTTGGCTAATTCTTGTTGAAACCAATGGCAGAACTCCCATTGACCTCAGTGGTGTAGGATTAGGCAATTATCAATGCCAAAATTATGTGTTTGTGCCATCACGGTTATTTTCATAGTAACTAATAGTGAAATAAACCCTAAATATAACATCACTGAAGAAGTGGTCTGGGGGAGGAGGATACAGAATTTTAAAAAATATTGTTTCGGGCAATATTTTAGTAAGTAGCATTGATGAGAGGAGATACATGTGTAAGGGCCAATCTTTATTATTTTCAATTCACCTTGACTTAGTCCTCTTTTTTTTTTTTGCATCTGTAAATGGCAGGGAGCAAGTCCTCTGAGGCAGTGACTGTCATCTTTGTTGTCTGAATGTAGCCTAGCTCAATGTATCCTTGATTGAGGTTCTTAGGTGCAATCATAATGCAAATAAATAATAATAATTTAGGTTGGCTAGAGATGTAAAATCTGCTTGCTTCTCTATATCAGTTAACTAAATTTCACTTTCAAAGTGCCTCTGCAGTTGTGTCTTAGAAACTGCAGGTGCAAAACAAGACACCATTATTTAAAAATATGCACTAAACATCACCCTGTAGAATCTTACAGATTCTCTTAGGTCATCTCGTCCATTTCCCTATTCTTTCCTCTGGTTTTTGAATTCCGAAGACTAATAGAAATCTCTATCATTACTTTTTGTTGAGAGTCAAACTACATATTCTCTTTAATTTCATCCCATTACTAGCAATACGTATGTACTGTCCAAAACAATTTCTCTCCCTTTATGGTATTTACACTTTAACAGGCAGGTGGCAGGCACTTCAAGGCTGAATCTCCCATCACCTTTTAATTCATACTTGGCCAAATTCAAATATGATATAAATGAGCACAATTCCACTGACTTAAATGGATTTGAACCTTATAAATTATCTAAATTTGGTCCATTTTATCTAGGGCTTCCATTGTGTATGGTATGTCAGATAAATCAATAACTCTTTGGACACCGCTGCAGTACATAAGTACAAAGAGTTCAGGTATGACTGATTTTTTTTCTGATTTGTATTGTCTTTAATAGAGGTTATTCACAATGGAATAAACTTGGGAGGTGGGAGAAGAGAATTCAAAAGGTAGCAACTTACTTTGTGTCCTGTTTAATTAGTGTATTATTTCAGATATTTCTTTTTGAATAAGAACTTTCTCCCTTAGTACCTCACTTCATCTTCTATTTGCTCCTTTGAAGTCTTGATCCTATATGTGTTAATATTTCTCTCTTGCTACAGAAATTAATTTAGGCATTTAAACTTCACTGTAGGATCAAACAGGAGGAGCATATGGATTTTGAGGACACAAACGTTTGTTCAAACTGTCATTTCTTTTATCATTAATAAAAGTAGCAAGGAAAATTAAAAAAAAACATGAGGTAACTAGATTCAAGACTTAATGTACCTTTTTATTGTTTTTCCCACTTGAAATTCCACGTTGAAGAATCTAAATGTTATTTTAGCATAATTATTTTTGGATGGGAACATGAAAACATTTAATAAATGCAATCATATTAAATAATTATTTGGTATCGTTGTTTGTGTTACAAACTTTATTCACTGCATGAGGGAATTATAAGCAACCATTTAAAGCTATATATTATATATATGTTTGCAAACCCATTTACTACTAAAATGGATGATCTGATTACAATCTAGTGAGACTTTTATAGTAATAATTCAAAGAAGAGTAAATAAATTGCAGACTTTAAGTGCCTTATTTTCAACTATACTTTGTGTTTCAGAGAAATTAGGAAAGATAACTTTACATTTGTACATAGCTGCTTCCTCTTGGGGTCTTCCAAGAGAGAAATAACCACATGGCAAATGCTGTTAAGTTTAGTGGACTGAAATATTTTGATGATTCTTGGCAGAGAAATACTCCCAAAGCCAAATCTTCATCTGGTGTAAATCAAAGTAGCTTCACTGAAGTTTGGCCTCCAGGTCTTTATAGATGTTGTGAGCAGCTAATATCCAGAGATATGTCTATCTTTTCCTGCACTTGTAATGTAGAAAGAAAGATTAAAAAGCAATCCAAGGAAAAATTGTCACTATGCTGCATCTTTAGCAGACATTGCATTACTGTAACATAATATTTAAAACAATCTGCTCAATGACTCTTAACAGGGGAACTTTTCTGCACAGTCTCTCTAATTCGCATTAGCCAATATGGTTTATGAAAGGCTCAGGAAATGCCATTTTGGTTGCAGAGTCAGGTGGTAATGTCAGAACTTTGCTACTGTTAGGCCTGGTCCTACTCCCATTGAAGCCAGTGACAAAACTCCCATTGACTTAAATGGGACCAAATTAGACCCATATTTCTCTCTTTTTTGAGGGGATGGGGGAAAGATCATTGTAGCAATGCAATGGCTCACCATCACGGTGCCTCCTGCTTGTCATCTGGGACTTAGCTCTTTTCCAGCACATGGAGCACCTTCTGCAGGCTGGTGTCTCACCCGCCACTGGCCCCGTGTCCCTCCCAGACTCTGGTACCCTTTACCTCAGGATTCTGCCCCAGTAGTACCCCCACACTCTGAGTCTTCCCTCCCAGGGGAACCCCCAACCCTCTAAACCCACCTTGCCTCAGTGGCTACTGCCAGTCATCATCTAGCCCCCACTCACTGGGGCAGTCTGCAGTCTGTAATGACCACTCATCATTGGCAAAGGGATTAGAACCTGCTTCCTCTGCCTAACCCTGGGCTGTACCTCTGCAGCCCCAGTACCTTTTGTAGGCCTTCAACAAGGCCTGCAACCTGGGGGTTTACCAGGCTGGAGCTCGCCAGCTCTCTTGCCCTATTCCCCGGCACTGTTACAGCTTCAGGTACCTGGCTCCCAGTCAGCTAACCCTTCCCACTCCAGGGCTAGAGTGAGACTCTCCTGGTCCCACAGCCCTTTTATCAGGGCCACCTGGGCCCTGATTGGCATGGCCCCCCTGTGGTTGCCTCTCCAATCAGCCTAACATGGCTGCTTTTAACCCCTGTTCTCCAGGAGTGGGGCAGCTGTCCCACTACTATCATAAAGAAGGATTTTTGGTGAGTTTTTGGATAAATGCAACAAAATCAGCAATAGCTCTTTAACAGAGTTGGTTTCCGTAGTAGTGAGAAAATACTTTTTTGTTTTTGTTTGTATCCTGTGCGATCTTAGTCCAATTCATGACAATTTTGTTAATATTTTCAGAATGCCATAACTTTAATTTTTTTTTAATTTTACCAAATCTATCGATACCCTGGGATGAGTCATGCCATATGATACTTCAGGAAGATAGTTATGTTTGGGAAGTTGCAGGGAGGGAGTAGAAAACTGGACTCCTAGTATGGTATCGTCAACTGTTGAGCAGCTACTGCTACTCTGTAGTGCTTTCGATAGATGGCTAGGGGACTTAACCATCTTAATTCATTAGGGAGGGGGAAAGGATACGGGAGAAGAGGTATATGTCGACGTTTGTATGTCCATCTTGTTCAAAAGCATTACAATTTACGTCAAAGTTTTGTTACATTTTGGAGAAAAAAATGTTTTTAGCTGGCCAATTGTTTTTTATTATATACAATATCCATGTCTCTATATGAATTCAACAATTAACCTGATCCAGGCCTCTAAATGGGAGAATTGTAGATAGTGAAAGTTCTCACAATAGGAGGAAATATGGCTATAAAATTAATACAGAAAAGTGGGAGAATACATGAAAGGAGAAATAACAGTTTAACAGGTGCTTAGGCAGTATCGTGAATGAGTATACTAGACTTTCAACTCTATGATGAAACTTTGGACAGTCACAAATGAAATTGATTTCCTATTGCAATTTTGCCCATTTAAGAAAAAACCCCACAACATAGTTGTTGTATGTGCTCAGGAGATTTCCAGACTGGATTACTGGTGGTGTTGCAGTGCAGGTCATAATTAAGGTGCATGTGGCAGAGCTATGTGGGGACCCTCACACAGCACCTGCCCACACAATCTATGGGTCTAGGTGGGAAGTTACTATCGTTTCAGCTTCATAAGCATTAAATGAACTATCACATTGGGGAAAAACATCACAAGGCCATAAATTATATCGGATGTGGGTTTGCTGATCCTTAAAATTAACATAGGAGTAAGATCCCTATCTGCTATAAGTATGATAAATGCTTAATCTCAGAACAGGATTAGGCCCTAGATTAGGAGACTGACCCTCTAATTAAGACCACTTAACTATTAGTTGGCTGCAAATTCTGAGAGTACTCATTAATTTTCTTGTGCATGGCTGTGTATCTGACAAATATATTACTTTAGACTATTGAAATTCTACCCTTAGTTTGTTTTCTTGTGCTTATGTATTCTAAAGTGTAGAAGTATGTAGCATCATTCACTGATTAATATACATTATCTAGAAAGATTTAGGAGTTAAATATCAGTTTTTCATATTTTGCATTACAGTTTTGTGGCTCAAATTTGCACTCCTTACAGTCAATAGGGAATTGTGTCAGAGGCTTCAATGAGAGCAGGATTAGGCCCTTCTATTTTTCCTCACGTGAGTTAAATTAAATGATAATATTGAAAAAGACAAAAATAAAGAGACAAATCCCTCACAGAACTGTGTGAGATTAGACACAGTGGATTGCAATTGCTTTTTAGAGAGATTAGTCTATCGAGTAAATATGTATTTCAGGATTGTTTAAAGTACGGATTATGTAAATATATATTTAAGGACTTTAAAAATGCATCATATTGACAGTCTGCTATAATAGGGTATCATGTAAATATGTGTCTATGAAATTTTAAAGACGTGTATTATATTCCCAATAGTCTAACAATAACATGTATTTAGGATTTTTTTAAAAAAAATGGAGATTATTTACCCAATAGAATGTAGAACTTTTTCAAAGGCAATATTGTTTATCATGTAAATGCATAGTGAGGGAAATTTTTGAAACTCTGGTTACTTGATAACTGCAACCTTTTTAGTCTATTGGGCAACTGTGATATTTGCGTCACTGTCAGTGATATCTTCATGACCTTTATGGATACTCATTATGGTCCTGATCTTGTAAATAGTTAAACATGTTGATAACTTTACTCATGTGAATTTTCCCATAGACTTCAATGAAACAACATCCCTGAGTAAAGCTATGAATGTATGTAAGTGTTTGTAAGATCCAGGTTCAAAAGAATTCTTGATGTGGTACAAATAATAGCCTAAATAACTTATTTGCCACATCAGACAGCATCTCAGACAGCAAACCTCTTAAGGCCAAATCCTGTTAGCTTTATTTATGAGCAAGTCTGCTCATCTTTGTCACATAAATATCCCATTTGAAATCAATGCGACTTCTGATGGATCAAATCCTAAGAAACACTAAGTATTGGATTAGAGCCCACGTAAGTAAGGAAAAAGGATTTGGCTCATAGTGCAGCACTTATAATGAGCCCAAATGGATGTTTTGTTTTATTTACTTTTGTTTCTTGAGCAAATTTCTTATGCTAAATTTCTGCGTAGATAAGTCATAAAAATTCTGTGTGAAAACAACCTGGGCCAGATTCTGCCACCTTTGCTCAGGTTGAGTAGTGAGCACTTTACTCCACGAGCAGTCTCAGTGGGGCCATTCACAGAGTAAAGCTACTACTCAAACTGAAAAAGGGTGGCAGACTCGGAACCCCATGGAAACTGGGATTTTCAAGTGGAAAAGCGGATGTAAACATTACAATACACTTTCCTTGATATACGATAATGCACAATTCAGCAGTAGTGCATTATTTGTTGCTTAGTGATTTGCCTCAGCAGAGTAAGCACAAAACCACTGAAAGATCTCCAACAAGAAAAGAGGGTAATGAACTAGATTGCTTTCTGATGGAACAGACTTGTATCAGAGCTTGTTATATTAACATGCAGGTGTTAATACATATTGGGGTGGAGGGGGGAAATTGAATACTATTTAACTGTGGAAAACTGAAACAACAATCTAATATCTTTACTCCCATTCAGGTCCCATAGATTGGAGTAGTTGCTCTCCCTTCACACTCTGGAAGAAATTAACAAAATTGCAGCCTAACAGAACTTCTTGTTTGATTAGTTCTTTGTATGGCATGTTTCAACCTACAGTGGTGGTCTTTCTCTTAGCTGTGTCCTTCTGAATATAAGGGAGTATACAGAAATGTCAACAGATACATAACTGTAGCAGAGTTATAGTTAGTGCTGTTTTAATAACCCAATGGATTAATGGCAGTTCTGTCAAGCTTGGTGAATCCTTCCATTTAGCAATAGCTTGATTGTTCTCCTAGACTCTTTTCTTAACCTCCTGCTGAGATTTCTCAACATGACTGTTAAACATTTTATAGATCAACTCCTAGTGAATGAATCAGCATTTTGTTTGTTTGTTTGCAACAATATGATTACTTTTACTGTTCAAGCCCATGTAAGGAAACATACAAAGAGATGTAATGACTGCCACTCAGACCGACATGATGATAATGCAGTAGTGTGATTTAGAGGCTGACTGATTGCTAGTTGGCATGATTTTACTGTCTGCAGTGTCGATGTGGCTGTGTTGATCCCAGGATATTAGAGGGACAAGGTGAGTGAGGTAATATCTTTCATTGGACCAACTTCTGTGGGTGACCAAGGCAAGCAGAAGAGCTCTGTGTAGCTTGAAAGCTAGCCTCTCTCACAACAGAAGTTGATCCTATAAAATATATTATTTCACCCACCTTGTTTCTCTTTATGATTTTACTGTGGTATACAGCCAGCTGTGGTCCACTCCTAGATAATACATCAGTATCTTTGTTTTCAGTTTTGAAAACCAGCTACACATTAAAATGTAAAATTAAAAACAGCCCCGCCTCTCACTCTTTCCCACTCACACATGCAGTGTACTTGTGTTTCTTCAGAAGCCTGTTTGGAATCTCAATGCACAGGGTGAAAATGACAGTGCATGATACATGCATTTTTTCTATGTGAGACAGGCATTAGAAGAATCACCTTTTTTCCAGAATCAGTTTCTCCAGATAGATGTAAAAATCCTCAGATTTTACTTTTATTTCCTGGGCAGGAAGAGAGTCCTCTGAACACTGTTTCTTCACCTTTTATTCTTTCTTCTGCCCGCTTTTCATAAGGGTCCATATAACAGCAATTCTGCTCTAAACAGAAGAAGGCTGGACAGTGATCTTTTCACTGGCTCAGCTCTCTGTATGCCCAGAGAGATGGGGAGACCTGCCAGAGCAGGCCCGCACAACATGCGGCCTGGGGGGGGCCACATGCGGCCCGCACAGGCTCACTGTGTGGCCTGCGGGGGGTGAGTAGGGGCGGGGCAAGCCAAGCGGTGGGGTGGGGGGAAGTGGATGGAGGCAGGACGAAGGTGGGGTTTTTTGGCCCGCAGCTGGGTTTTTTGCAGTAATATGGCCCTCGCTGCTTTCCGAGTTGTGCAGGCCTGTGCTAGAGTGAGATTCTCCCTCTCAGAGCCTGAGCTGTCTGACTTCAATAGCTTTCCTTGGCCCAGGCAGAGTGAGAAAAAGGGTTAAGCTCTGGACGTGGATTCTGATTCTGTGGATAGCAGTGTGTTTTGTTATCACTAAACAACCACATTACTGAAAAAGAGAAGAGGAAGCTGGGCCATAACTCCTCATACAAATGGAACTCGGTCACTGTGGCATAAGGGTGCATCATAGTGGTGGATTTGTCTCATTTATGGCTTCTGTTATCAGATTTAAATACACTGAAGGCAGTGGTCATGCATTTCTATGAAGCCAAGGTTTTGAAGCCTGACCTGGATTTATAATGTGGCTCAGGTTTTGTGCCATGGCTGGACTATTGTCTGCCTTCCACGCCTAGCATTGCTAATAGTTTCAAAATGGAAGAGTTCACTACTCTCCTTGGGAAATGGATAAAACAATTTTTTTTCAGACACAGAGAGTGTTTACTTCTTATCAGTGTCACTACAGATACAAAGTGTTTTCCCACCAAGCTTTTTGCAAAGTTTTGTATTTCTAAAAGCTTTCTAGAAGACCCTGTCCTTTGAAGCAGTTGATGTGGTTTTAGCCATACCATTTTTTCAATTTTCCTTTGCTGCTTATCTTTTGTTTTTGTGTTCTGTTGCAAAGATGCATTCTTAAAAATAATAATACATAGCATTTAGATACTGTTTTCATGTTTAACACACTGGCCAGATTCTGATCTTGGTTACACTGGTGTAAATCTGGAATTACTCTCTTGAGTGACTCTAGGTTTACCCCAGGCTGAGGTCAGAATCTGGTTAATCTGAGGTGAGAGCAGAGGTTTGGCAATCAGGAGACTAGATTCTTTGTCCTACTTTATTTTTGGATTTCTGAGTGTAGGTTTCCCCTCTGGTAATGTAGGAAGAAGAATATTTACCAGACTTTCTAAAGTCAAGGAGGCCCGTGGGGGAAAGGTGCTGTGTACAGTAAATGCAAAACATTGTGGGTAGGATTTTCAAAAATGTTCAACATTGGCCTACCTCTGCCCCCTTTGAAGTCAAGGATAAAACTCCCATTCAGAGCAGAGATAGGCAAATGATGAGAGATTCTGAAAATCCCACCCAATGTATATAGCTCGTATGAAACCACCCACTTCTCAGTCATATTTCTATATATATACAATGTAGCATCTGTGTACTAAGCTCTTGCTCATACAGCTGTTTTCAGTTCAGCCAACTCCACTGCTGTAGCTCTAATAGTTCAAGAGTCCAAGAATGTGATAAAAAAATCACACTACCTAGACTTTCTTCCAGCAAATCTTGGTTTTAAATTTAATTTTCACTCAAGGTTTGTTTTAATGGTACCTTTCTAAAAAGGAGAGGCTGTTGGTTGCAGTAGTTTTGGTCCTCTGTAAAATCAATTGTATGGCCTTAGCAAAAGTCCACACTTGCACCATCTTCAGTGGAACTCCTACGTGTCCCTTTGGCTGTGAGCTAAGAGCCTGTTACTAATATCGTCACATTAGCAACAAATATCTTTGAACACTGAGAATACTTAATGACTAATCAGAACATTTGCAGCATGCTTACTGGCCATATACAGCAATCATTCAAAATGAAATCCTGTATGATAGCTGGTGTTGGAAATGTAGGGTATTAATTACGTTTTCAGAAACAGTGTAGCGTTCATGGATGCTTGTGCCTAAAGGCTGCTATTCAAGATAGGTGTAGAGATAAAATAATTTGTTTTATTTATGATAGGTAATTATAGCCCTTTGGTTTGATACTATTTTGAACTAACAGACTCAATTTAGTCAGTGTGCTGAACATCTCTTTCCAATACGTTATTCCTGTTATAGTGTTACTGGTAGTAAGCAAAATGCTGGCTAGTTTCATGGTAGTCTGAACAAAATCCCAGGATTAGGAGTGTTATGCAGGGGAAGTGCCTTGTGCTGGTTATGAATCTGGATGTAGTGAAGTGAAATGAAAAGTCTGAATTGTTTTAGTGCATTATGATATGAAAGTTGCAATTTTCTTTATAATGAACAACTTCTTCTAATAAACGTATCCTGTGAAGAAAAACTTGACTTTACTTATGTAAGGGGTCTACTGAAGACCTACATCTGCTGGGATATCTACAAGACTAACTGGCTGATGCAAGGCTGGGGGATACCTAAGGATAGTCTATATATTTCTCTACAGTACTTTAAAAAAGAGAGAACCCACTTTCAGGACATGGCCAATGATCACCATCTGGCTGTTTTACTTGTATGTTCAACCCTTCTCTCCTTTGTCCCTCTCCTTGTTGCCTTTTCAGAATATAAGCTTTTTGCAGCAAGGATTGTGCTTCTCTTGTGTTTATACAGTGACCAGCAGATTATAGATGCTAGTGGAAACAACAAATACTACAATCAGATGTGAAATGCGGTTTGTTACGATAAATTGTCTTTGAATGGCAAAAGTAAGTGCTGAATTACAGCATGGAGGTGCAGCTGATCCAACAAAAGTTATTTTGAATAGACATCTAGGGCTAGATGGTGGCATTTAACCACAGTTCTGAGTTGGTGCAGAGTCATACTGCCCTAGGGGGACATTCAAGAGGGATGAGGCCTTGAGAGAGTTTTCTTACCATCTTGCCAAGGCCCAGAACAATCTGATCTTACCTAAGGTTTTCACAGAGGACCACTGTAACTAGATTTGAGCATCTCGTGTATCAAAATGCAAACCTGTGTCTAGCGAGAAAGCAAACAAAACTGCCTCATAAGTAACCCACCTGTTCTATTAAACATTTCAGCTATAAAGTCTATATGACATGCTGTTTGTTACCTGTTGTATCATGTATGCTGATGCCTCTTAGATCAGAAGCTGCTACGGGATGTGGCCCTTTCAGTGCTTATGCCACTATGCAGATAAATAATGTCAGAACTGGAATGGACAGTATTTCTTGGAGATGGCTAAGGACAGGGAGGAATTAAATTTGTCTATTCTGCAGTGTGTTTCTGCCAGTCCAGTTCCCAATATTTTCTAGCCTTTCTGTTTTCATTAGTTAATTGGCTTGCTTTCCTCCATGTTAGCCAGTTATGTGTCCTTATGCTTCAGTAGAAAGTATGTAGAGTAGTAAGTACAGGGCTCTCATAGATGAATGTGGGTTGATTATGCTGCTTGCTCTTGTAATCAAATCATGCTCAGTAATCTATCTTCACTTGGATATGGAAGCACTCCGTTTGCTGTGCACTCACTCCTGAAGTGTAAAGACACATAGTCATTCACAGCTGCTCAACAGTTAGTGTCTGTTTTTTCCTGTTGCTCTGGTACCTGTTCCAGAGACAGGCAGACATATAAAAGCAATTACCTAGAGTATATTAATTGGGTGTTTTTTTTTCTATATGGATATTATGCCAAAACAAAGCCAGGGAGGCTATGTTTGATGAAGACTATTATTCTAATACAATCAAAACAGAAGCATTGATCAGGATAACATAGCTTGAATTGATTTAGAACTATTAAAACACTTAACCCTGCGAGGTGGGTGATTAGTCTGTCTCTGATGTTATTGGCAGGCTGGGTTTGAGGAAACATGATTATTCCTGTGCTTTTAGAAGAGAAAAATAACTCTGGTCTCCAATTCTTTTCCCATTTTATTTGTGTTACAGCAAAGGCTAACCAAAGCATAATATTTGATTTGAGCGATGCAGAGGATTGGTGGTTCCTAAACTTGATCATACCATGGCCAGACATCGGCCACAAGCAGTTGGTCTCTCTTAGCTGAATTGCAAATTCTTTTGCACTGTTTCCCATGGTACCTCAAAGAAGATGCTGCAGGAATTTGCACCGTAGTAGATGGTATATTTTTGCTGTAGGAGCTGATGATAAAATGGCAGAGAAAGAAAATCTTGGGAGAAGGAGAGAATAGGACCATGATCACTTAAATAAATGAATGTGACTTTCTTCAGGGTCATGGCCCACTACAGGCTAAGAACTGCTACACTAGAAAAAAGCAAACTAAGAAAAATTAGGTAATAATCATATGCAGGCACTTTCTAAGGTTTCAGCCTTACATACCATAAGTGATATTTATAATCAATAGATAATGGGAAGGACTGAAGTTCACCAGAACCCACAAAGCCACCTCCTTCTCTGCCCAGAGTGGTGATTTCAGTCCACCTAATCCTAATAAATCAGTCTTGTGCAATGCTCCACAGAAAGGTGAGAACCTGCAAGGTCCTTGCCAGAGTACCAGATGGGGGAAGTTCCTGCAGAACTTCAGATTTAGCGATCAGTTTAAAACTGTAACAAGATTCAACATTATTAACCACCTAATCACACAAACTTCTAGATGCTGTTAGTATCCAAGAAATGGCCTTCTTGCCTTCTTTCCATTTCATCCCTATAAAAAGTATTTTACCTTAGCTCTATGGGCAACGGATTCCAAACCCCAATTGATTACCTTCTGGGGCAAAAAGTCCCCCTGTAAATTTAACCTAAATATTTGTTTTAATTTTCTGGTTAGGTCCATTTGTCATTTCTTGTCATTGTTCAGTTTGAGTATGTTGGTACCAAGCCTTTTGTTGTCCCCTTCTAGGTAGTTTCTTCATTGCAATGAAGCTTTTATCTAGAATTTACCTTTACTTATAATAGCTACAACCCTTATGAAAAAAACATAA
Source organism: Dermatemys mawii (assembly GCA_007922305.1). NCBI lineage: Eukaryota > Metazoa > Chordata > Testudines > Dermatemydidae > Dermatemys > Dermatemys mawii. The sequence goes on from ML677352.1 coordinate 28,606,280, forward strand.
GGCTGCTGGGGAATATCTCTATCAGGTGAAATCCCAGCAGGGCATATAGTAGATGTAAAGGTTCTGGGTCATTCCTCAACAGGTCGTGTCACAGTGGGTCACTACGGGGGCATGAGTGAAGTGCTGACAGGCCCCAGCTAATCCGGGCTGTTGACTAAAGATCTCTTGGGCCATAAGCACCAAGTGCAGATAGGACAGCCCTGACTCTGCTCTGACTTGTACTAGGGATCAAAGCAGTCCCAACAGCATGAAAATAGTGGAGTTGCAGAGAGGCATAAAATCATTTCTGCCTCCTGGGTACTTTGGCTGAGAAGAACTCAGATACCGCAATAAATCAGGTTATTTGAGATGATTGTGCCCAAACAGTCACTTTGATGTTTCAGTCCCACTCATGAAGATAAGCTGAAAACATTAAAATATCTCTCCTCATTGACCACAGCCAATTGCTAAGTCAAGGAACCATGGCCCAAAGGGAACAAAAAGAAAACAATCCCACCATCAAATTTAGTATGTTGAGCTCCCCAAAGTTGGGGGAAATTTTCCCCCTGCAGGAAGCCCAGTATATTTGTTTTATTAAAACAACTTTTAAAAAAATAATTTATAGTTTGGAATTATGTGCTTGGACAATCAACATGGTCATGATGGGAATCTATTCCAGTCTGGGACCAAAATAATTTCCAGGACTGTGGCTGTGGATTAAGCATAAATTCCAGTGAGCATGCTGTTGCCTGCAGGCAGGGGAGCTCTCATTTATATGAGCTTCCTAAGCTTAAGGCCATAGGAACAATCATATGGGGTCAGACCAATGGTCCATCAAGCCCTGGTGTCCTGTCTTTTGACATTGGCCAATGCCAAGTGCTTCAGAGGGAATGAACAGAACAGGTAATCAATAAGTGATCCATCCTTTGTTGGCCAGTCTGGCTAACAGAGGCTAGGGACTCTTCAGAGCATGGTTTTGCATCTGTGCTCTTCCTGCCTAATAGCCACTGATGGACCTGTCCTCCATCAACTTACCTAGTTCTTTTTTGACCTCTGTTATAATCTTATCCTTCACAACATCCTCTGGCAAATAATTCTACAGATTGGCTGTATGTTTTATGAAGAAATAACTTCCTTTTGTTTGTTTTTAAACCTGCTGACTATTAATTTCATTTGGAGCCCCTGGTTCTTGTGTTATGAGAAGGAGTAAATAACACTTCCTTATTTACTTTCTCCACACCAGTCATGATTTTATGGACCTCTGTCATATTTCCCCTCCCTTAGTCACCTCTTTTCCAAGATGAAAAGTCCTAGTCTTATTAATCTTGCCTCATATGGGAGATGTTCCATACCGCTAATAATTTGTGTCGCCCTTTTCTGAACCTTTTTCAATTCCAGTATATCTTTTTTTTTTGTTTTTTTGTTTTTTTTGAGGTGAGGCAACCAGATCTGCACGCAGTATTCAAGATGTGGGCTTACCAGGAATTTATATATAAACTTCTACCCAATGTGGTGTGTGTGTGTGTGTTTTTCTGTACAGCTTGACATGCAAAAGGAGGGAGAGATCTTGTTGAATCAAGTGTCCCATTGCAGAACCGGTTGTGTGCAGCTCCTGTGGTCTTGCACAAGTTTTTGTGCCATGAAGCATAGAAATATTTTTAACTGAATTAGAGTCCTTCAGAATCAATATATCTTGAAATAATTGAATACCTTGAATAATGTCTCTGGTTCTTATTATTTGTACTGGGTGGTACAGTACAACTAATTGGTTTTTCATCACTTGTAGTTTTCCATGAGAGTTAGGATTTCTTGGACGTGATCAGATTATTAAAAAGCAGCTAACAAATAATGTAGTAATACAGTCTTTATTTTTAGATTTTTGCAACAGAATAAGTAGTTTTTGTGCCACTGCTTTGCTGGTAGCTGACAAAGGGCAATGAACTATATCTGTGAATACCCCCTTCTGTTGGTTTCAGTACAATGTGATATCTGTACTAGTTTCTAGACAGCAGCTACAAATAGCAAGAAGATAATAAATGTTATGTCCCTGTGGCCAACACACTTGAACTCTTGTAATGTTTATCCCACTAAATAATTTGAAAGAATGAGAGGGATTTGTGAAGTATTGCAGTTTAAATATAGATGCTATTATTTCTTAGGAGCAAATATTCTTCCTGGCATGCTCCCTTTAATTGTGGAAACAGAAAATTACTCTTGGACATAAAACTGAAGAAAAGTTATAATCATGAGAAGTAGTTTATAGGTTGAAAAAAGTGATATATGTATATAGTGTACATGTGCATATGCATATATCATCTGTATTTGCTTCTCATTTATGCAATTCACATGCAATAGAACCTTGCTAATTTGTACTAATGGGTGGGAGACCTTTGTGAGTTACTGAATGTTGTGACAAGCAGAACACAGCAACTATTCCAAGCGGCCTACCTACCTGCACTGCGGGAGTCCGATCTGCAAGACACTATTCCGTTCAGGTGTCTTAAAGTTCATTTTGCAATCACCAAGGCAAATTAGAAAAAACCCCAAAGTGAATGTTGTGCTGGTGACAGGCGCTCGTCTGTTTTGGTTTGTGTGTAATGAGAACGGGAAAGACCTCCCTTTCTACAGAGGGGAGGGATTAAAAAAACAACAACCCCCCACAGGGATCAGCTGAATGGCTTGGGACAATGAAAAACAAAACAGGAACTGTAGTGGGTCACGGGTTCAAAAAAGGGGATACCACGCAGAGAACTCCACTGCTTTAAAAAGGTAAGAAGGGAGTTTGTGGACACTGCCAGTGTTTAATTTATAATGAAAGAGGTGCTGGGGGGGTCAAGCAATTTTTTTACAGCAACTCCTGGGGTGCCAGGGCTATGAACTTTCAAGCTTAGAGGTGCCAAGGCTCAGCCCTGGCAAGGCCTGGCACAAATCAATCACGGGACACTGCCCAAATGAACTGTGCCTGGATATGTGAGTTGAAAAGTGGAAGTAAGTAGGCCCCACAATCACAGCAAGTCATACTGCCTCAATCCAGCTGCTTCTTCCTGTGCTGCTAGATGGCCACTTCGGCTAGTGCAAGAGAAGGTTGATGAGAAAGTCTCTGGGCTTAGTAGGGCAATGGACTGGGTGTGGATAAACAAAAAGTGGGGGAAAGTACAGCTAGAACTTCAGCAAGATGTTCTGGAGGTGTTGGAGAAGGGGCTGCAACCTCGAGCACTGGAGATACGTGTGCATCAGGATAACCCTTTGACCACAAAAAAAGGCCAATATTGGTCCTAGGTGGAAGGAGGGGAATAACCCCAGGGGAGGTGAGTGAATCTCATGGTTTTTGGTGGGAGAGAGTCATAGTTATTGGATGCTTGAGGATGATAATACTGTTTTGCCAATACCAACCTGGGCGGGATGTGAAACAGATAAGGTAAAGGGCTCCTTATGCCACCATTACCAATCCTCTGAACCATCCAGTCCCTTGTCAATAATGACCAAAATAAACAATATCCATATATGCTTTTGCAAACAAAGCTTTTAAAGATTTTAAAAACAGCTCTGGGGACTCATTCTTTTTGATGAAGGAAGCCAAGAGCTAGTATTGCAGAATTTTGCTGATCGCTTGGTGTAAGTACCCTTGAGATCCGTGGATCAACTACAGTTACGAAGTGATGGATTGTGGCTCCAAAAACACTCCCTATTTTAGGGTTTGGGCATGACTAAAGGGAAAATGAAGAGGGGTTTATAAGGAGGAAGATGCTGATGGAGTATGGAAAAGTATCTTAGTACCTGATCCTGCGAAGTGTTGAGCCAAAGGGACATGCAGTGAATTTGAAAGGTGGCTCTTAGCCACTCACTTTTTTTTCTCAACCTTTTCTCTCTTTGAAAACAGTCCACAGGCTTTTCTTGGTCTGTGAAGTATGCTCCTATCAGGATATGGACTATAACAAAATGTACTTAATTTCACAGTGAGATTTTAATTATTTGCTCTAATGGGATGTGTTTATATTTTCAAGATGGTGGTGTGATTTAGTTTAAATACACGAGATTGAATGAATTAACAAGTTAATACTTTTTAATTTCTCAGTTTGAAAAAAGAATGAAAAGAAATAGCCATTACTGGAATGTATTTTTATCACAGTGGGTTAATAGGCTTTAAAAGAGCTGGAGATCAATAACAGAAGAAAGCAAACCAGTTGAGATCACACAGTTGTGTACAATAATGAAATCTTTCCTTCCTTATGCACTGTTATAGTTAGCATTAGAGGGCATCCTCAATTTCTGAAGAGTAAAGAACTCAAGAGGGGTGGGTATTCTTCAATGTCTGGACTATTAATTACAAGTATATTTTATTCTTCAAAAGAGGTGTTTTTTTAAAATAAAAAAACCCTTTGTCATGAAAGGGGAATTTATTCCGGCAACTTGAGCTTTATTGAATATTTTTCTGCAGAAATTTGAAACATGGCATCTGTGTGTCTATGGACACCAACAGTTGTTCTCAGTATATATCTGTATATGAAGGAGGGATTTAGGTGAGGAAATGCATAAAACTATATAATGCCAGCAGTCTGCAGGCAGATTCCTATTGGTGGCAATCTGTAGCCTGATTTTTGAAGTCAATAGTTGGTATTTATGTGGGATGTAATCTTTAAGAATACACGGTGAACTGACGGTATGTCTGTTTAAAGAGCAGTGAAGTTAAAGCTATAGATCCCAACCCTCCAAACATTTCCACACATGAGACGTGTGACTCAGAGGACTTCTTACATGCATTACATTAAACACATGTGGAGGTGTTTGTAGAATTGGGGCCACAGTGGCATAGTCTTTCAAAAGATTTGATTTTCCTTTCCAATACATCAGCAGAATGGGAGCCTAGTGAATTTAAATTTATTTCTAGCCTGAATACAAAACAGAATCAAAGATCAGAGCTGATAACACAACAGGAGGAGAGCAGAGGCAGCATTTTAGAGAAACAGATGCACTGTTCCCAAATTACTGCCTGGTTTTTTTTTTTTAAATCTTTAGTCAATACTGACAGCAGTTCATTAACATTAGGTTAAAAATAGAATGGGAAAATATATTCCATGCAAAGGTTAGAAGCATAGTTTTCAGACTGCTGATTTGGAGTTGCATATTTTCAAGCAGTGGCGTATGGGAACAATAGAGAGACATAATGGAACTAGGAAAGTGAATTGGGGAATTTGAAAATAAAGGTTTTGAGTTTGCCACATGACATGAAAAATAAACTGGGAGAAGGAATTGCAAATGGAGCTGAACCAAGACTTCTGGATTTTATCTTGCGAAAGGTTGCCACAAAATGTTAAAAGTTTCCATTGTGAAACTTTTCCTAACTTTGACAAATGTCTTGAAACATGCAGAACTCTTTATAAAATCTATTAATAAACAAATTTGATCAATTAAAAATGCCATCATTATTAGTTTATCGCTTGTGAGCAGAACCAATGTCTAGTGCTCAGAGCAAGACTAGGAGCCAGGGCTTCTAGGGTCTGTTAAAAGTTTCCGCCATTTTGACATGTTGTGTGACCAGAGGCAGGTCATTCCTCTGTGCTTCTGTTTACAGATTTGGTTGATGAGACTAACGATAGTCTGTTATCTTACATAGTGCTGTAGTTAAGCCTTGAAACATGAGTCTGTAAAGTGCTCACATGAAATGCCCTGTAGAAGTTTCAAGTATTATATTAATAAATACATTTATATAACTATATCTATGTTTATTAGTAGTACAACAACTTAAATTGTAAGTGCTCTGGAGTAAGGATCATCTTTTTATCATGTTTGTAATAACACCCTCATCCTAGCTTGGGGCTTACTGGTGTTACTGCTATGCAAATTATACACCTCCCAAGTATTAATAAAATAATAATCTATTAACATCACTGACCACTATTGGTAGGTATTGCATGACAGTCATGGTCTAGGCAAACATAAATATCAGTCCTGCAAACACGTTAGTACATGCTTAATTTTATTACCATATGTAGTCATGGTAGTGAGGCTAAGCATGTACATCAGTCTGCGGGACCAGTTGTAGTTATAAAGCTAAACACATGCATGAGTAGTACCATGAACTTATGCACATGCCTGATTTTACTGCTGGAACTATTCATGGTAGAAAAGTTTGAACACCTGCTGTAGTGTTTGCAGGACTGGAGCCTTAGGTCATAGCACTGCCACACACTCCTCTATTCCCCCCTCCCCACCAATATAACAAACAAACCAACCCAGTAACAACCCAGCAGCGGTGCTCTGGTAGCAGAAAGTGAACCTTGTAATGATGGGTATTGCTGGATTATGTAGCAGGCAGAACTTTAGAATGGGAATGGAGGCTCCTCATGTTTATGCCTGCTATACTTCCACATGCTGCTGTTGTAAGCTGTGGGGGTGGGAGATGAGGTCGTCCATTGGCATGTTTGTTTGCTGTTTTTGGCTCAGTCTGTTAAACTGTTGGATTAATTCCGTTACTAATAGCTTTTTAAAAAACGTAAAAACTAAAATCCCGTAGACATTTACTAATCTGTGCTCGCTGTTATCTGCACTGTTCCACAAAACTGGAGGTGTCGCAATCTCTCAGCAAGTATTTGAAAGAAGAATGCTATAGGGAGGTCTCATATTATTAAGGCTTCATTTATTAATACTTTTTCAAGAGATATCACAGTGCATTTACTAGCAAATTTGAAGTTGCATGTATAGTTAATACTAAGCTATATTTGTCCAAATACATGAACAAGTACAGCTTGTGATGTCTGCTTCCTAACCTGTATTACTGAATTTTCTCTCTTTGGCCAAAAGTCTGTGTCCAGCAAAGTAACTGAACTGGAGGTACAAGAGGACAGGATTTTCCCACCTGCAGCCCAGACCACTCCTTCAAGTCTAATTGCTGGTGTAGCCTCCAAAGCCTTTGAACCTCTCTGGGATAGGATCCCAGAGAGGAGGATTTGCGTAACTGCTCTCCTCTTGCCTGTCTGTTTCTGTTATCCTTCCCTGCCCTCACACAACTGAGCGGTTCCCCCTCATCCTGGAGGTGGGGCAGGATTTGCAATGAGTTTTCCGGTTCCAGGCCAAGTACAAAGTAATTCTGGTTTCAGTAGTTGATGTCAGAAGATGGAAGGACCATTTTTCTGTTCCTCCATGTCAAGAGGAATCCAGGGCTGGATTTCCAATTAGGCACAGTAGGCATATGCTGAAGGGTGCTGGCATTCATGGGGCTCCTAAAAGTTAAAAGTGGATTAAAAGTTCAATTTTTTACAGAAAACACAAAGGTCAGCTGTAGGCAGGGCAGGAGTGTTGGGGGAGGGTATTGAAGATGCTGTGCCTAGGGACTCCTATGGTATATATCCAGGCCTGGGAAGGATGCTGTCCATTATTATGTGATTTTTCTTTGCAGTGTGTGGTTGGTTTGCTTTTAATCCCATTCCCGCCTCCTCACAAGTGCTTTTTTAAAAGCCAAACATTCAATCAGGAAGAGTGGACAGACTAACCTGCCTCTTTGGATGCTAGATTTTACCCTCTGAATGGTAATTGCTCACAAACTGTAGTGTATCTTTCACTGTACTCCAATGGTAGCAATAAGTTTCCCCTAACCATCTGAGGGGAAAAAATCCTAGTTGGGTGCTACTTACATCAATGACATAAGAGTGTCTCAGTAATCCTGATGGAGAACTCCAGCAAGAATAAAAGAAGGAGGAGGCGGAGGGGAGGACAAGTAGATTCTAGTACTGTAGTTGTTGCTATTAATGCATCTTTCTTTGCCTCTTTTGTTGTTGCTGCAGACTTTGCATCTATTAAACTTATAAATGAAAAGGTGGTTGTCTAGATCACAAAGGTATTTAGGCTCCTAATTTCCATTAAAATTAATAGAAGTTAAGAGCCTAAATACCTCAGTGGATCTGGGTCTTGGTGCTAATAAAAGGGATACATCCCACTTCCTCTGCTCTTCCTCATCTTTCTCTGTCCTCTTTGATTTTGGGGAATTTGTACACTCCACCCCCATTACTGATTCCAGCTCTCCAAATTTGACTATCTCCAGAACAAAAACTAAATAAAAATAAAAGAGCTTGGGGGAGAATGGAGAAAAAGATCTGGTGTCTTGTTCCATGTCCCTACCCCCTCATCATCTGCTCAATATCCTCACTGCCCAAGCTGTCACTGTTTTGTTTGTGATCATTGATGGTCACATGGGTAAAAACAACAATCATATTTAGGGTACAAGTTTCATAGCAAGCTGATTTTACCCTTTTACCTCCAGCTCTACATCCACTGTGATGTAATCAGTAATCATTTAAAGAGGAAAGAACTTCTTGCTTATGGCAAAACTTCACCAATGAAAAATGATTGTTGGTAGACTTTTTGCAGAAACCCACCCCCCATTTGTTCTGTGTCTTTCATAAAAGTGGCAGAAAGCCACATTTTAGCAGATTTTCTTTTAAAGATGAAAATTAATATTTGCAAACCCTTCCAGGGTCTGTTGATGGGTAGTGATATTTGAATCTGCACACAGAAATAATAAATATTTGGGTGAAAAAATTCTTAGTACAAAAGTAGGCATGTGACTAATGTCATCATAGACCTTGATGTGGATTATAAAAGGTAGATCAGGAAATGTTTTCATAGACAAGGAAAGCCGCGAAGTTTGTTGGATTTCAGTGACTCAAGTAGTGATCAGGAAAACAAACTTGCAGAAGTATGGATGGAAGATCATGTTTCAAGAAATAGAACTGGCCTATTTTTTAATTTAGTTTGAGCAGAAAACAGTGCTATTCTAAACTGAATTCTAGGAGTAGAGGTCAGTGATGACAAGTAAGATTGAAATTGGGTGCATCTAGCTATTATCTGGAGATCACAATACCATTTCATTTGATGTACAGTACTTACTACTGGCTATGAAAACACCAATGTTTTTGACATCGAGAAAGATGAGTAAGAGGGAATGTGAATTACAGTACAAAATCCTGTCTGAATTCTCTAACAAGTGGGGCATATAAAGGGACAAAATCCAGGGCTGGAGGTCCAGTATTCAATGTTGTGTCCTTGTATCTGCATATTGATTTTTATATGTATTTTGAAAACATCACTGTTTCAGTTCTCCAACACAGATTGGTTAGTAAGTAAAATAGGATTCAGCACAGAGAGTATCTGGCCTGGAAGTTCAGTGAGTGAGGCAGAGGATATATGAGGGTGATCAGACAGCAAATACGAAAAATCGGGACAGGAGGTGTGTGGGGAGTGGTGGGGTGGGGTGAGGGAAATAGGAGCCTATATAAGAAAAAGACTCCAAAATCAGGATTGTCCCTATAAAATCGGGACATCTGGTCACCCTAGGGTATATGATAAATGAGCGTGGGATGCTGAGTAAGGGGGGAAATAACACATGAACATATAATTAAAGACTGTATCATAACATGTGCACAAGACTACAGAGGTAACAGGCAGGCATTCTTAACATTAAGATGCCCTGATTTCTGAGTGCGATATTCTATGACTTTAAAATTCCTTTAATGTAATTTTTTTATGTAATGAAACCAGGAGAAAGGCTGATGGCTGGAGTTACTGATTAGACATGCTTCTGGGAGTTGAACACTGGGTTTCTATACCTGACTGCTACAGATTTCCTGTGTGACCTTGGCCCCTCTGTGTCTTAGTATCCCCCCTTTGTAGCTAAATGTAGTGGTTGAGATCCTTGAATGGAAGGGCTTGTTTAAGAGCAAGATTTTCTTTTTATTAATTCACTGTATTACTCAGCCCTTCTTGTTGTTTTAAAAATGAAAAAAGAAATATAAATGACTGTTGCTCAGTTCACTTATTTCTGCAATTAAAGAATTTCTTAAAGCACTGAGGACTTATTTGCATTAACATCTTAACTCTGTGCTGTGCTAACAAATGCTATTCCTTATCCATAAGGTTCTGTTAGGAAATCACCTAGAGAATTGTATATTTCTTTGCAAACATTTAGGAATAATTTCATTAATGTTTATTTCCAGAAACCTGAACAAGTTCAGTTCAAGTACATTCTGTCAAAACTGTCAAATTCTTATAGATACTGAATTTACCGAGTTATAATCTAGCATAGTTGTATTCACTTGAGGGGAAAATAACCTTTAAATACAAAAAAGTACTATTTACATAAGCATATATTCCTGTTGGAGATTATTACAGTTATGGTTAAAATCAAATAATATTATAACTTGACATGAAATATATCTTCAAGTCATGCTTGAATTTGATATTCTTTCTTGCTTTGTAATTCATACCATCTGTATTGCAGGAAGTAGCAGTTTTCTACATACAAAGTGTTAATCTAGAAATGGATTTTGGAATATTTAATCCTCCTCTTCAATATCATTTGCTGTCAGTATGACAGAAATCCTGTTTTAGTTTGATGCCACATGGCCACCTACTGAGCATAACTGGTGGGCAACAATTTTTTTCTGATGGACATATGGACAAGCCTGCTGTTGTTCTTGGCCACAAGATCACTCCTGTCTACCCTCCCACACTTACTTTGAAATGTGTCCTCCAATAGGCCCATAAAGCAAGCCCCTAGCTGCACCATTCCATCCCTACTTGGCTGCATGAATAGGTGTCTTGGTTTCCAGCAGCGCTGAGGTGCATTCAAAGCTTTTATGAGTACTATCTTCACTCCAATTAATCATGCTGCATTAATTGCAGTTTAAAGGGAGGCCCAGTTTTGTCTTTCCAGCCACAGGGCAAGTACAGCACTGCAATTGCAGCTGCAGCAGGGGAGAGAGGCTGGGGAAATGTTCTGAAACATGACAAGATACAGGCTGCAAGGGGAGGATTAAAGTATAATAAACACACATTAAAATTTTAAAACTTTAATTAAAAAAACTTAATATAATTAAAAAAAGAAGTGAAAAGGCCTGTCTGTGCCATTCTGTAAGCAGTAGATCAAAAAGAACAGAAGTACTCCGTTGCACAGACTACATCTTCTTAGGAAAAATGTCTGGCTTGTTAAGCTAATTGAGTAATCTGAGTGGATGAGCATTCGTTTTTGCTTCACAAGGTTAAAATTCAAAGTTACGTGTAGTGTATCTTCTTCCCACAGTCAACAGCTAATACACCTAAACTTTATCTTAATCAGAGCATTTATTCCCTCCACCTTTCCTGCAAAGTCTTAAATTCCAGACATAATGTTGACCCCACTGTTTATGTTTTTGGTGTGTAGCTTCAGTATCTTTCAGACTTCTTAAATAAGTGAATGGGCATTGTGGCTGGGTGCCTGAGATAGACCATACTGATAATGCCACATTCAAGGCAGATTGTCTGCCCTATTTCTTACAGTCTCCAAATATGGTGGTTTACTCTATAATTAGATTCACCAAGCCAGCCACAGATGAGCTTCCACAGTACCAAACTGGTTAACTAGAAGCCAGTCTCTTTTAGGCATTCCAGTCTTTGGCTTCCATCCAGACAACCCAGTTTAATATAGTGAGAGGTTACTGAAAACTCATTTCACTGTGTGTGAGGGTTTTTTTTTAATCTAAAAGGATGACATACATCCCAGATAAAACACTGCTTTTGAAAGGAGAGTGACAGTTTTAGAAAAGTGTTTTAGAAAAGATATGTTTTGGAAGTCACACCTCCATATGTGTTCTTCAGTTTCTAGGATACCGATTATGATGCACAGGGAAGTTACTTCTTATTTGGGGCAATTTAGGAATTATAGCCTAAGAAATTCCTTTATATCACAAAGGATTCTTTCATTTGACACTAGGATTCCCATAAGGAGTATTTATACTGATTTTGCAGTTAATAAATTAATCTGAGAAATTTCAGTAGTCAGCTGACAATTGTTTAGCTCAGTGATTTTCAACCTTTTTTCATTGCAGACCCCTAAAAAATTTTGAATGGAGGTGTGGACCCCTTTGGAAATTCAACCTGTGGTCTGCAGACTCCTACCATAGAAGTCTTAGATTGAAAACTGACTAAACAGAATTCAACTATAAATGTTGCACGTACTTGGCGTGGCATTTGACATAGTATGAGATAGAGTACTAAACTGTGGGCTTCTATGGGAATGACAACACTTCTGGGTTTTGACCTGTAGTTGGGGGTATTCATATACTTTTCATTGATCAGAAAAATCAAATGCCTATTTTGGGATCTGAAAAAACTTTATTTTCATAGTCACCTTATGCAGACCCCTTAATATAGCCTGTGGACCCCTCAGAATCCATAGACCACAGGTTGAAAACCACTGGCTTAGCATGTTTGCAATTCCTGTGAAACATTAGTCTTTATGTATTGGCGCTAAGACCTACAAATATACAGAGAATTGCTTTAAATCTTCAATCTGCATTGGAATTATTGATTTAAATTTAATACCAGTGTTTGTTTACTGTGACCTCTGTTTATCGTAAAACAAAATTCTAGTGGAATCTGCTCAAATTGGACTAGATCTGACCGGACAATCTCACCTAAAGATGGCTTCAGACCTAATCCATTTTCTATGTGTTTTTTGCTGAACCGTTAGGCCATACTAGTACTATTTGTTTTTGGACTGCTTTCCTGATTCTCCACGCTTTGTTGCCTCCCTCACTGGTCAAAACTGCCCCAAAGTAGATACTCTTAGAACTAATGTCTTATGAAATAGATAAGTCAAAATAGCCCTCCCTCCCCCATCAGATTATCTCCAGTATCTAGCACTGTAATGGAAATTCTGTGGGCTGGATCCTCAGCTGAGCTGGGTGGGGTGTGGGCAAAGATGTCTCGAAGGGCAGGTCTACATTACCGCTTATGTTGATATAACTTATGTCACTCAGGGGTGTGAAAAAGCCACCGCCACCTCCCCCCCCCCCGGATGGCGCCACCATAACAACAGAAGTGCTGTCCACGCCTGCACTATGTCAGTGGGAGATGCTCTTCTGCCGATATAGCCTCCACCTCTCGTGGAGGTGGAGTAATTATGTTGACGGGAGAGCTCTCTCCCATCGGCATAGAACGTCTTTACCAGATGAGCTACAGTGGCACAGCTGTATCAATGCAGCCGTGCCGATGTAGCGCTTCTAGTGTAGACTAGCCCTAAGTCATCTGTGTGCCTCTCCATTCCAGGGGCTGGCTGCATGCTGAACCAATCTCTAGCATAATTTAGAGAAGCCACAGTGCCTCTGTCCTACTCCGGGGCCTGGCCTGCACCAGAATGCCTTCTGCATACATGGAGCAAGTGATGCAAGGGACCATAGGGAATTCCCTTATCAGACACTCTTTGGCTTCACTTGAGTGTCTGGAACCTGAGTGCACTGTCCTAATAGTGGGGTGAGGGAAAGTGCATCCTAAGAAAAGTTTACTAGATCAGTGGCTCTCAACCTTTCCAGAATACTGTAACCCGTTTAGGAGTCTGATTTGTGTTGTGTACCCCCAAGTTTCACCTCACTTGAAAAACTATTTGTAATTTTATATCTGATTTTGTAAACAAGAGTGTCACAGCGCACTATTATTGAAAAATGCGTACTTTCTCATTTTAACCATATAATTCTAAAATAAATTGGAATATAAATACTGTACTTGCATTTCAGTAACTAGTATATAGAGTACTATAAACAAGTCATTGTCTGTATGAGATTTTTGTTTGTGCAGACTTCGCTAGTGCTTTTATGTAGCCTGGTGTTAAACCAGGCAAATATCTAGATGAGTTGGTGTAACCCCAGGGGTGTGTGTACCCCTGATTGAGAACCACTGTACTAAGTGATACCCAGTGCTGGCACAGAGAATAGAACTGTTAAAGAGTGAAAGACACAACAGAAGCCTGGTTACCTGCTCCAGGATAGGCAGTCAATGCGCACTTAATGAGAAGGAGGAATTGTATTGCTTAAAAGCATGAAGAAATAAATACCATTGCAGAAATAGCTCTCTCTTTCCATATAGCTGTTTTTCCTATTTTCTAGATTGTTAAATTTTTCAAATTGAGGCTAGCAGTGTAGTGTATTGTTTTTAAAAACTTTGCAAAAAGTATAGACTATTGTTCTTGCTATGAATATGTAAAATAAATGAAGGCTACAAAAAGTCATGAAACATAACGAGTAAGTCCCACAAAACCACGCCTACTTCTGTCTCTGGTTTGCACATCATAATGACTTTGCTAGAACCCTACTCAAGCACCGTAACCCTTGCAATTAAAATTGTTCATAAATATTCCCTTGTTAAATTAAATTTCTTATTTCTTTATAGCAGTGGTAGCTAGACAGGCTTCTTCACTGGTGAGAATATTGTGCTTTGCTGTGCTAAAATCCCATTGGTCCTGGTGTTGATCCTACAGATTTTTTATTAGACTTTTGAGAGCACTGACTGTAGCTTAATATCTCTTTGGTATAAGAAGAATCATTAATCTAAGAAGCCCTAATTGCTGTATGAGATTAAAACTACTAGACTGAGACTTATGCAAATTTATTTCTTCAAGATGCTTTTGCCTTTCTAAACAAAATGTTAGGAATTGTTTATACTGATTTAAATTTTTTTCTTTAATGTTTTGCCTTCTGTTATGAATATAATGTGATAGTCATCGATAAATGAAGAGAAAATAGAAAAAAATTCCATTGGAGGGTATAATAAGATGGCTTGCCCATGGGTCAGAGAGTCTGGGGCTGACCCCACTATGGCTACAGGATGAGCCCCATCTGAGGGGGATCAGGTGATTCCCCTGTAAAGAACAACTGGAAACTAGGAGGAGTGGGGACTGCTTAGGGAGAACAGAGACTATGAGGAATGATCAGGTTCCAGTGATGTCCTGGGATTTGGAAGGATTGTGAGTAGCCTGGTAGTACAGGAGAGACTCGGAGTAGGAAAGGGAAAGAGTGCCAAAGCTCCTCAGGCTGGGAGACCTGGGAGTAGAAAGAAAAATGTTTGTTTGTGGGACTTTAATTTGGGATTTTGAGTTCTAGTTTGAATAATTTTCTTTTAATAAATGCAAACCCCAAATGAAATATTGTGACCTCAGAAAAACTGTGGATTCTGAGTAAGGAGCCTTTTGAGGGAGAAGTTATTAACAGGGTAACCCTGAGACATTCCTGTCCAGGAGGGAGTGTATGGAAGGCAGCCAAACCCTGTTACACAAGGGAAAACAGGATCAAGAAAAAGCTGTATCTCTGTGTGACGCTTCCATGTGTGCATCACAAGGTGCAGGATTTGGAGGGAGAGACTAGTGCAGAGACGGATGTGACTTTCTGAGGAAAGGAAGCTGCAAGCCTGTGTATAATCTCTTCTTTTGTGCTGCCCTTCATGTTGACTGTATTCATCATACCCTGTACAACAGCTTCGTGGCTCTCTAAAGAGCTGTACTACCGATGGCCAAGTTCTGCTCTGCCCAATGCGGGAGTAGTCTGCCTTTACAACATTTGTACGTTCATATTTCTAGTGCTTCTAGGAAGCTTTTTTACAGGGGAAGCTTGTGTTTCTCCTAGCACAAGTTGAGTTGAATGAAAATGTTCCACTTACACTTCAAATCCATTGGGCCTGTTTCTTTGCTTTCTTGCACCGGGTGCAGTCATTTGCACCTGTGCAAAGTGAGTGTAAAATACTAACAAATCAAGATGGCAACAATTTCAACCATTTCACATTGGGGTAAATGACTTCTTAAGATGGTAAACACTGGAGAAACAGACCCATTATTGCTCGTCATGTCATCTTTGAAGAATTGCTCCCTGTCATCTTAATAAATCCTCCTTTGTGCTTGTAAATCAATATCGGCTGCCCCTCAGCCAGCTGTTCTCCAGTCTACACCTGTTTAGCTCTCCTTGCATATTTTATTTTCTAAATCTTTTATTCTGTTTCCCTTCTTTGAACTCTCTCTCCAGCTTGTGTGGGTAAGGAAGCCAACCTTGCAAAGGTGCTTCCTTGCCAGAAATCCTATGTTGCCGCAAATATTGAGAGCAGCTAAAGACTTCTAGGAAAGATAGGTCAGAAAAATGTGGGGGCGGGGAGGAAGGATAGGAAATTATTTAAAGATACATTTATGTCCCCAAAGGAAGGATATACTGAACAGCTATCAATACATCAGGATTATAAGAGGCTAGTCTGATGAACCAAAGAATCACTCCGTTATTTTTGGCAAAGAAATTACCAAAAGTACAGAAAAGTTAATAGGTTATGTACGAATGGTAGAGAGGAAAAATGACAAGAAAAGCATTTCTTCTCCTTCACTCTTCACCTTTGCAAGATTAAGAAAAAAGATTAGTTTAAGAAAAAATGCCTTTTAATATTACAAGTATATGAGGCACAAAAGGTCAGTGAATGTGGGAGAGAGGCCTCTAATGGATAGACAGGTAATTTATTGACAGGGTATTGTAGACATTGATTTGGAAAAAAATATTAAATTAATCTTTGCCTCAGTGCTCACAAAGGAGAAGGGAGTAAAATGCCTAAAGCAAGCAGGGTTGTAACAGAATAGGTGGTCAGGAAATTAGAATGAAAATGCACAAAATTTCAGGGCCAGATGGGATCCATTTAACAATTCTGAGGAAGGAAGGGAAGAAATTAGAAGGTTTAGAAGATATTTAGAATGTCTTGTGACAGCAAGGAGATAATGGACTAGAAAGAAAATATCTATATGTCTGCAGCTGGGTGTGTCTCTGTCTGTGTGTGTGCTGGAGGAGGCTTGAGGGCCTGGCTCAACAGGATAGTGTAAGGGATCTTGGGCTGGTGGAACAGGCGTGCTCAATGGTAACCCAGTACATCAGGTGGCACCCCGGAACGGGAGGTAACCCATCACAGAGGGATTGTCAGAATGGAATTTTACGATGAGCTTATGTGTATTAGAACTTTGTGCATTAGGAAAAAAAAAGATGGAGTGAATATAATACAGTGGAGCCCTGCTATAACGCGACGGATGGGATCTGTAAAATCCCATCGCACTAAATGCGGGGTCGGCAGGTGGGGGGCTGCACTTCTCTCCCCCTGCCCAGCAGGGGAGAGAAGCTGCGGCCCCACGCCTGCCAGGGACAGAGAACTTGGGGGCTGCAGACCGCAGCCTTGGAGTTCTCCGGGAAGGCGCGGAGCCGCAGCTTCCCTGGAAGCTGCTGCTCCCGGCCTGCTGGGACAGGAGGACTCCGGCAGCCTGGAGTCCCCCGGTCCCGACAAGCAAGGAGCCGCAGCTTCCACAGGGAACTCCTGGGCTGCAGGCTGCAGCCCTGGAGTTCTCTGTCCCCGCAGGTGGGGGCCGCAGCTTCTCTCCCCTGCTGGGCAGAGGGGAGAGAAGCCGCAGCCCCCGCCTGCAGTCCTGAGTTCTCTGTCCCTGGCAGAGGAGGCTGCAGCTTCTCTCCTCGCTGCCCAGCAGGGAAGAGAAGTCCTGGCCCCAGCGCCTGCTGGGGACAGAGAAGAAGGACTTGGGAGCCATGGTATAGCCCCGCTATAACTGAGCTCGTGTTATAGCGGGGCATGTTATACTGGGTCTCCACTGTAGTTGTATAGGAAGTAGATTGTTGCACAAATGATTGATGTGCTCGGTTGATTGGCATGGTATATGGAGTGCTTTGCTTAAAGTGTGAGTCTGCTCTGAAATGAGACTACGAAAATGGCACCTCCTTACTGAGCAGATATACTCCCTGTGTGTGTTCATAGTCAGATCTTCACCAATGAAATAAGTATTCATTATTTTTTACTCCCATGAGCCTGGCAGAGATACTGCAACCATTTGAAAGTGAGCTAGATTCTATTCAGGTTCCCATATCATCAACAGAATGTTCACTAATGTCTGGTCTGCACTTCAAAGTTAGGCCCACATGGCTACATCAGACAGGGGGCATGAAAAATCCACACCCCAGAGCACCGTAATTTTGCTGACCTAGCACCCCAGTGTAGAGACAGCAATGCGCAGAACTTGGCCAGTAAAATGACTGACTGTGTACAGGTCAGAGAAAACGCAGCTTAATAGTTTTTCCGGTCCTAAGCTGTACAATGGGCAGGAAGAAGAAACATCTTTCTGCTAGTAAGCTGAAGAAATGTGATTGGGAAGCCACTGAGCAACAATAAGACATGGAACCCCAAAATGCAGTTTTTTTTCAATCATCTTTCAGAAAAGAACTGGCTTAGACATGGCAAACTGAGTGACCTGTTGTATTAATGTTGATGGAATATAGAGGCCCAGAGAGTCAAAGGGGTTATAATGACCCTAGAATTGCTGAACATTAAACAGTTCTAAACATGGTTCAGGCTTAGGATACAGAGATCTCAGCCTGCTTAGTATCATGGAAAATACACCGCTAAACATCCTTTTTAACCTTTTTATTCAAGATGTGGGGGGAGGAGGGAAAATCAGCTAAAGAATTTGAAATAGAAAGTATTAAGGCTTTTATTTTAACCGTATCCCTTCATCCCTTTCGCTTTAGCTGGAGAGAGTTTTGTTTGTTTTTTAAATAAAGAAAACCTCTTTGTGTGACAGTCTTTTAGATTATATTGAAGATGGTAATAAGTATCCTTTGGGAAGAAGAGAAAAAGTTAGTTGAGATGGGCTGGAGATGTTTTTGTTAAAGTGTAATCCTATTTTAGGGTGACCAGATGTCCTGATTTTATAGGGACTGTTCCGATTTTTGGGTCTTTTTCTTATATATGCTCCTATGCCCCCAATTTTTTACATTTGCTGTCTGGTCACCCTATCCCATTTCCTCAAAGGCAAAACGAGACCAATTCATACAAAAGGGGAAAAGAGAACAGCAAAGACAGAAAGTGCAGCTTCTGTCTCTGGTGTTGATTTTTATTTCAGCCTCACTGCTGGAAAACCACAAGCATAACACATGCCAGTCAGCCAGTTAGAGACCTCACAAATTTGTACCAGCATCAGGCTCTTTCGGATATTGCTTTTAGCTGTTTTTGTTTTTTGTTGCAGGTTTACAGCAGTGTTGCAAAATATACAGTGTTTGCTAAGCCAATCTTATTAAACAGAAAACAAAAGGAAAAGTGAGAAAATAAGGTAGGGAAGGAAAATAATGTGTGGGTGGGGAGAGGGAACAATAAAGTCTCAAATCCAATTTGGGTGTTTAGGATTTATCCAGAACAGGTAGAGGTGTCATCTGGGTCCTTCTGTCTGTCCATCTGGTCAAGACATATTTCAGGATTAGGACAATGAAAGCCCAATGGTGTGATAATGGGTCCCAGGAGAAGGCAGGAGTGGTACCCATGATAGTGAAGCTTTTTCTCCTTGCCCCTATGTTAATTAGCAATTGTTACATTTGCTCCTCCAATTTTTCCCATAAGACTTTTCTTTTAAAGACCCCAAAAGGGAGTGATGGACAGAACAGCTGATTCCTTTATTATTTTGTTCACCAATTAGGTCTAATTTCCTATGCACCAATTCTGGTTTATTAATTTTTGATCCCATACCTTTCTTGTTTACCAGGCATGATTTGTAAAAACAGTCCTTGAATTATACCAGTATACCAAATTCAGTCTTTATCTCCCTTTTGCACTTTTTCCCGTAGACACTTACTATTATGTGTTATTGTGACATTTTATGAACTTTCACTTATTTCTTACAGTTGAGCTCACAATTAGGGTAAATTTGTAGGCCCAGTTATTACAACAGATCCCTATGTCCAGTTAGGAGAGGTGTTAATGGACACCAAATGGTCCTTGGCCAGAATTATAGTGACTGTAACAAGATGCTTCAAAGTTGTTAGTGGAGCTTGTAACATAGAGAAAAAAGGGTATGGGGCAATTGCAGAACTGCAACAGGAAATGTAAGGTTTTGCAGAGAAGGGATGGGAAGGAAGTCAATGGGAGTTAAGTGCCTAAATGCCCTTGAGGATCTGGGTGTAAGAGGTTAGATAAGTATTTAGAAAATAGATTGAGGAATACAGCTGCCTAGTTTTTATAATAGATACATTTTATTGCTGAAAAGAATGACACAGAAAAGGCAGATGGGAAAAACCCATAACTGAGACATGATTTTAGTAGTTCTCTGTAAATGCTGGGCACGGTCCTTGTAAAAATCATTTCTCCTTGTTCTCACATGGCCTGACATTTTGGGGGGCTAAGAATCTACAACTCCCTTAGAAATCACTGGGAGTTGTAAATGCTCTGTACCTCTGGAAATCAGGCCACTTGTCCCCAACATCACATGTACAGCTTCACCTAGGATGGCATGAACTATACTGTCAGCTGCTTCTGTTCTGAACTGAAAGCTCAACTCTGGAGAAATGTTGCTGAGTCAGAATTCACAGAATTTACTCCCTTGCATTCTTCCCATGCAGAGAAGAACACTTCAAAGCAATCTTGGGCATGCAGCAGTATGGGCTTCAAAGAGCACATTTAAGGATCTTTTATAAAAAAAAATTATATTCTAGATGATTGAGACTGTTAAAGCTAAAAATGTAAAGGTTTTGTATCCTACTGCTCTGATAGAATATCTCAGAATTTGTTATAGATGCCAGAGGTAAGCACAGTGGTTTTCAAACCGTGGATCGTGACCCAGGAATGTAAGGCACTGGATCACGGGGGCTCTGGTCAGCACCTGCGACCGAGCTGTTAAAAGTCCCATCGATGGTGCTGCCTGGCTAAGGCAGGCTAGTCCTTAGCTGAAGTGGCCAGCAGCAGGTCCGGCTCCTAGGCAGGGAGGCCAGGGCTCCGCATACTGCCCCAGGAACTGGCTTCGTACTTTCAGCCAGTGAGAGCTGGACCTGCTGCTGGCCACTTCTGGGGCACAGCGTGGTCTGCGGTGCCAGGACAGGCAGGAAGCCTGCCTCTGCACCCCCGCTGCGCTGCTGACTGGGAGCCACCCGTGGTAAGCTCATGCCCCAACCATGTGTCACAATCCCCTGCACCAGCCCTGACCCCTCCTCCAACCTTGAGCCCCTTCCTGACTCCCCTCCCATACTCTAACCCCCTTCTCCAGCCCAGAGCCTCTTCCCACATGCTGAACCCCTCATTCCTGGCCCCACAGCCCTCATCCCTGCACCTCAGCCCCAGCGCTGAGCCCCTCCCACGCTTGAAACCCCTTACCCCCAGCTCCATTGGATTGCAAGCATCAACAATTTTCTTCAGCTGTGTCACCAGAAAAAAAGTTTGAAAACCACTGGTATCTTTTTCACATTTCACATTTTTTTTTCACATTCACACACACTTTTTTTTCCTGTACCAACATTTCTTAGTTACAGTGAGCTAGGGAGCTTCATATCTCTCAGCTGTGCCTTATTACTTGACCACACTGCCTTTTGTGAGCTGGTGGCCAAGGCCTTTGGATTCTCATCAAGGTTCTGACTCAACATATGTGGTGGAAAGACACTTAATATCTTTAGCCAGCAAATTACACATTTTTTTTTTGACATCGCTTCTCGTCTCTTTTGAGCTAAGATCAAGTGTAGTATCTGTTCTTATCAGTTTAATATCTGATACGTCCTCTATCTGAGGACTATATATTAAATGGATTTTTGAAACAGGGAGATGGAATAGGAGCTTGCTCCATTCACTCCATGCATCAGCCTGGTATTGCAATATCTCCAGGAATGGTGCACCTCCTCTAGGGGAGACTATTGTGGTTAAAGAATAGAATCAGTTAAACTCCTTCCTTTACTCTTAACCAAGCTTGGGTTAAACAGGATGTCAAAAAAAAAAATATGTGTAATTTGCTGGCTATGGCTTTGTTACCACCCCAAGCACTAAAAAAACCCCACACTTAATATCTTTGTGTGTCTGCAAAATGAGGGTCACGGTAGTTACCTAGTATGGAGGTTGGGGGTATTAATTAGTGAGGGCCAGATCCTGAGATGAATTAAGGTAGTGCAGCACCACTAAAGTTAATGAACCTACTCTGATTTACACCAGCTGAGGAGCTGGCCCAGAAGACCTAAGTATACCAGGTGTTAATTATTATTGTTGAACTAGATTTACCTTTGTCCCAAGCAAACCTGAAGTCTGGTACATAGAGAAATAAATTTATGCGTTTGCAAGCCCCTTGAGTCCAGAGGGCATTAATTCAGTGAGTTTAGGTGATGTCAGTTGTTAAGGCAGATTGAGCAAGAGGGGAGCCTGTATCAAGCCTGGGAGAGGAGAGAAAGCTCTCCCTCTGCATGAAGCAGAGAAGACGGAGCTGTGCCCCTTTCCTCCGCACCTCATCTATTTAAACTCTTGGTGGAGTTTCTAT
Organism: Dermatemys mawii; assembly: GCA_007922305.1. Lineage (NCBI taxonomy): Eukaryota > Metazoa > Chordata > Testudines > Dermatemydidae > Dermatemys > Dermatemys mawii. The sequence continues at coordinate 28,628,355 of ML677352.1, forward strand.
TAACAAACCTCACTTGGGATTTCCCCTGCAAGGCAGTTTTATCTTCTGTCAGACTCCAAAAGAGCTATGCTGAATGGAGCTAGCCACTAATGTTACACTCACTACCTGTCCTGATCATGTGTCCTTCCTAATCGCAAAGGGACTCACTGCCCCCTCCCTTTCACCCAGTGAGCAGCTGCATCCTTCTCCCTTGGAGCAAGCTTTTCACCACCAGACCCCTCTGCCAAAGTGGGATTTTCAAAACACTTAATGGAGTTAGATGCCCACTTTCCATTGAAAGTCCATGGCAGTGAGATGTCCAACTTGCTAAGGTGCTTTTGCAAATCTCAGAGTCTAAGCTAGCTTGTGTAAGCATAATGAGGGTGAATGTGGCCCTTGGTGTTTCTTGCTGTTAGTTACTATCTGCTGTTTAACATCGGGGATAATAATAAACAATGCTAATAAATAAAAATCTAATGTTATAGAGAACGTTAAACATATTACAAAAAACTTATTTCCCACATCACTTCAAGTTTCCTGCTCTCGCGCACTAAGAATATATTTGTGCTAAGCTCTTTTTCACTCATTTTAAAGGGTAGCATCTCCCATTTGGGTTTTTGCTGAGTGGGAGCTATGGAGAGGCTAGGTTAAATCACAAATGAACTAAATAAAGGGAGCAGGCTGTCTTTGTCACAATCACTTCTAGTCCTGTTCCCTGTCAGAGTGGGATTTAGCTCCCTCCCTGTGAAATTCAAGAAAAAAAAATCTTCTGCAGTGGCAGGTAACTTTTAAAATTACACTGCCTGCCCCACTGACTTAGATATATGCATAATGGCAGAAAGATTTAAACCAACTTCAGTTAGCAGCAGCACCAGACACTGTCCTAAATTAGCAGAACTGTGGGATATCTTTCAAGAACATATTGCAAAGATGTAGGAGGTGCTATGTATATGTTAAAACTCAGTAATTTAGAAGCTCTGTGTCTCATTTCTTTCCTTTTGTTTTTTCTTTCTGGATCCAGCTCTTCTTTTTGTCTGTTCTCATTAATGTGTGCCTCTCTCATCTCTCCTTCTCTCTCCCACCCCTTTCTGGCTGGCTCTGTCTTTTACCCTTTCCCATTTTTTGGATCCCTGTCCCCTTCTATTCTTCTTTTTTCTCATGTTGGCTCCCTTCTGCTGTAGCTCTCCTGTGTCTCCACTTCCCTTCTCTGATTCCCTCTCATGCACCTCCCCCCTCCTTTCTGAGTACACAGCTCTGCGATGTGAGCCAGTAAGTTTCATTGTGCAGTCCACTTATAGCAAGTGGCACTGGACAGACAGCTAAAGAAGGGAGAGTGGAAGCAGCTACTGATGGATCAGCAACCAGGAAAAGGTATACATCTTGCGGGGGGGGTGGGGGGGGGTGGGGGAGAGGGCGGGGGGCAGGGTCTCAAAAAACAAAACAAAAAAAAAGCATCCCTGCTCAAAAAGGCCATGCCCTGGGTACCTTAATTGATAGGAACTTTGAGCTTTGAAAAATGCCCAGAAGTTTGAATATGTTCTAGCCATAGGTGTTAGGGTGGCTGGGGTTGATAATTTGACTTTTCTGTTTGCCTGGTACTAGTCTCATTTGTAAATGGGGTTATGAAAACCCCTCAGGGTTCAGTTTATGAAAAGGGTCAGGAGTAAGGGAGGCTGGTGCCGAGTTGGTGAGTCACTAAAACGGCCACAGATCATGTGTGCCAAACCTTAGTAAGCCTGAGCTAAAGTTTGTGAAGTGACACAAGACTAATTTTCAGTGGTTTTGTCTGATTTGAATGTTTTTGCTAGTACTAGTTATGTCAAGGGGTCTGATGAAAAAAACTCCTTTCAGAGGCTCACATTCTGATGGGCAGCAGTACACATTTCTTCCTTCCTATGCCCAGGTTTTCTTATTGTGGCTTCCAGCCTCTGCTAGACTGGGGAGCAAAGGACTCAGATTCTGATACTTTGCATGGTACTGCAGGTCCTCAGTGTCAAAGCCACTGAACTGCATGTTGCTTGCTAAGAGACTGAAAACACTCCTGAAAAAACATGGGTTTGTTTTCGAGTTAGATCACTGCTCCTCTTTAGCCATGAAAAGATATTTTACAGGTGATAAAAACTGTAACTCTAGTTCTGTCTGTCAAACTGTGCACATAGAATTTTTAGACCTACCTAGTGTACTGCCTGTGATTTACACTAATATTTAGGGCTCTTCTTCCTAGACCAGTGCAGTTGGTTCAGTATATTTACTTCAAGGCCAATCAGCCTTTATTCATAATCAGACAGTTACATCAAAAGTCTGTAGTTGTTTTTGTCACATACATACTGAAATGAACGGCTTAGTTATTACAATCAGTGTGTTTTTTGCATTGATATGTGAGCATTTGCAAATACAAATTACCTAATTAGGTACTATAAAAAATAATCCAGCTCCAAATCAAACTCTTGTTAGTAGAGGAAAGAGATTAATGTGCTTGTCTTACATCAGAGAGGAAGCAAAGGAGAGAGAGAATTGCTTTAGAGACTATGTGCACATTCCCTGTGTCACATGATAATCGGTGTTGTTAATTCTTCACATGCCAGCTGCACTGACTCATTTTGAAACATAACACATCCATAGAGATTGCTCTTACCCTCAAAGTCTTGGTGCGATGGGCAGCTGTTGTCTGAAAAGCAAGCATGCGAAGAGTAGATCTGGCCCCCAAGTGCATAGAGATCAGCGTCTAGGCAGTATCAGGCAACCTAGGTGTCCTCTAAAGAATTACAGCTGCAAGCTTTCAGCTCTATCGAGGAAAAGGAAAACAGGCAGCACAACAGAAAACAGACGAGTTCCAGTAAAATACCTCAGAATTACTTCTAATATGGGGCTGGGTGGTACAGCAGTTAGGAGAAGGAACGGTGTGTCTTTGACTCTGATCTCAATCCTGCAAAGTATTTAAGAATATCTGTAACTTCAGTGGAACTACGAGTGCTTAAAGTTACATGCTGTACTGGAGAGGGGTCTCTGTCACTAGCTTGCTGCTAACCTTGGGCAAGTTGCTTGGTTTCTTTGTGCTTCAGTTTCCCTGTGAAATGATAACAGTGCTTATCTACCTGTGTGTATTAAGACCCTTTGAGACTATCACATGAAGTGGGGCATACAAGTACAAATTATTAATAATAATGTTAGTTAAGAGCTTTTATTTGAATGAAACAAATTTCAGCCTCTGAAGAATACCAGGGATCCTTTTCATTTTATGGAAAGACAGTAAAGGCAGAGAACCTGATGGGGAAAATTTATTTTTTCCCATGTTGGCCCTTTTATATGTATTTAATGGAAGATAACACTTGCTGCAGTGTTCTGAATTCATTTGTAAAATTTAGAAGGCATCGTTTAATACTAAGCAGATTCTTCCCTTAAGAGTTAAGATTTGTGAAAACTCTGGGATTAATGAATGTCGTCTGCAGAAAAACAGACACTAGAGATCCAAGGGTAACAACAAAAATAGGCTTATTCTGATATGGTTCAGTTTATATTGATTTAAGATAAACTGTAATAATCCACTCTTAAGCCAGAGTAAGAGTGAGTGTCCACACAGAGGTTGGCATTAGTTTAACTACATTGGTGTGAAAACTAATATACATTAAATGGATTCGACTTTCTTGTGTAGACAAGAAGAGGTGAGACTCTATGCTTAGCTCATGCCTGCCCAGAAGGAACTGGCATTATGCTCACAGAACCAGACAAAGAAATGCACAGAAAAATCACAAAGGGGCTGGTCTCTAACAGAGACAAACCAGACACTACAGAGAAGTAGACTGTTACTGCTGTGAACGTTTGAATGAAGATAATGGTGTCATCTGAACGCACATGGACAATGACTAATACAACTTTAGGGTTAACTATGGAGTGAGTTCACCATGATTCCTTGCGTTATACTTGCTAATCACTTTTGTACTCCCTGACTAGCTCTAGTTGTTATCTAGGGCCTGAATATCCCCATGTCAGTTCCTAACATGTTTCTTTTTAAAAAGCAAATATGCTAACATAATCTATTTTGCTACTGTCTAGGCTTCTCTGCCAACTGTTAAGCTGCATATTTCTGCTGTGTTAATGTTTCTATCCAAATTACACTGATGATTCCATTGCTTGAACTCGGTGTAAGCATCAAAAGATGTACATCTAGAACCCAGGGTTGCTGGAACCCTGGATCTCTGACATTCCCTCCTCACCACCAAGGGAGATGTACAAAGCACCATCTCACTAAGACTGGAAAGTCAGGCCCCACAGGAAATTGTATCAGCACACCCCAGGCTTGTGGCCACCTGAGTGGCCATACTGCTAGTTAAGCCAGGAAGTGACGTGGCTGGGCTGTCCAAACAACTCTGCAGACTTCCTCCTGCTGCTGCTGCCGCCACCATATTAGACCCTGTTCTTGCCTAATTCCACCCTGTTTCTCATTCCTGTTCTGTTCCTACTTCATGCCTCATCTTTGCCTCTCTCCGGTTCCTGCCCTTTCATCTTGCTCCCGACTATGAACTCTGACTGGCTCAGCTCTTGGCACGTGATATCAGACTCAGGCTCTGATCCTTAGCTTCGATTTCTGGTCCTGACTTTAGCTTAATCTGCTGGCTCTGGCTCTGACCCCTCCCTTTTGTGCCCTGACCTGGACCCCTGCACTGCTCACTGGATCAGACTTCCCATGTCCTAGTTTCTAATATTGAAATGGAACCAAAGTGATCTACAGAGCTGGAAAAACAAAGGATTTACACACCAATTTCCTTACAACCCACATGCACAGGATGGCAGGTCATAGTTCTTGTGTGTCAACGTGCTATATATTTTAGCAGGAAATGAAAAGGAGTTTTGACTTGTATCAAACTGTTGTTTTCTTGGACATAGAAAATCTTTCTGTTGGGGAGTGGCTTTGAGTGGTTTTATTCATTAAGTCAAATCTTTATGGCCCAGGTCTTTGCATGCAACCAATAAGTGCGCAGCACAGCTCAAGCAGGACTGATATGGAAATGTCTCTAAGCCAACACTATACCTCCCCAGTCCTGAGCAAGCTGTGTACCAGCCTGGTCCCTCAGTGTAAGTAAGCCCACAGGCTGCTCTAACTTGTGCTGACTACAAAGGGCAGATACAGTGGTGGTTGATCACTGGAGTGTAAGGAAGTACCTGTCATGCCCCTTTTCTCCTGGTCATGCCCCTAGGATTGTTGCAGGGATAGGAGATGGTGCAGCAATTGCGACATAGCTTTAAGCCATTGGAGCACCTCTCCGCAATAAAGTTAATTTGCTGTCACTAGCATTCTTTAGGTCCGGTGTCTACTGATAAAATAGCATAAAGAGGCTGTAATATGGGGAGGACATGAGCTGAAGTCTTTGAGAGAATATTCTTCTGATTGATGTGAGGGACTTTGCATATGTGACTATGAATTCTCCGTTTGCTCTCAAATTTTTCTGAAAAATATTTTGTGCTCAGATACACTGTGTAATTCCTTTTGAAAAAGATAGAAACTGGCCTGAGTATCTAAAGGCAGGATTGGCTCCTTAATGGACTGTACCTTGGTTGTAATATGCACTTCAGCTTTTTAGTGTCTCATAGATGCTGTTACGAAGCTAATTATAATACCTTATTTGTTTTTTTTTAGCTTCTGAAATTGATTACAGAGAGTATTACAAATAATTGAACGTTGGGTTTATCCATATACTGTACCATGTGTTAAAGGCATGTGATTCTTGTGCATCTCTATGGGTGGATGGAATTCTGAAATCCTTTTAGCTTGTATATTCTTCAGGGCATGGATTCCTTTGTGTTTGTAAAACACATTTTGGGTGCTATAATTGTACAAATCAATAACAATCCTATCTATTATAATTAAGAATATTTTATAAATCTTTGTTAGTTTTCATAGACTGAGGTATGTACAGATGCTACAGATAACCACCATTCATTTATCTTATTCCAGCATGAGCTTCCATGATGCTGTTCTTTCCCGGTTCTTCTCCTAGCTTGCTGATTGCTCCTGTAGAGTTTTTTTTCGCTCTACATTGCATTTAGGTTTTCTGTCACTTTCTATAGGTCCTCCAGGGCCTACCCTGATCCTTTCAATTTCTTTCTTAACACTCATCGTCTGAGTGAGTTTATCTGCTCTTGTGGTTTCATGAACCACTTTTATTCTCTTGACTATCACATCTGGATCTCTGCCATTGGGCCTAGATCCTCAGCCTAACTAAGGGCCTATTTCAAAGCCTATTCAAGTTAATAGACTCCAACTAATGTCAATGAACTAAGGCTCAAGCCCTCAGTCCTCTGTGCCACTCTATGGCTGTCTACATCGTGGGGTAATGTGCTCTATGGAGGTGTGATTTCTAAAGCTTGCTAATGTGTCGAACATTAATTGGTTCAAAAAAAAATCTGTCCAGTGACTGAAGCGCCCCAAAACGAGTGGAGACTTTTGCATGTTTTATCCCTAATCTCTCTCTCTGTTCCCTCTCTATAAAATAGGAATAATGAAACCTCTCTGCCTCATTGGGCACTTGTGAAGATCCATTCACAAAAGTTTGTGAGGTACTCAGATAGCACTGTGAGGAGAGTCATGGGAAACCCCATGAGGAAATTAGTAATTCAGTGCAGCAAATAAGACTTGGGACCATGCATTTAGGGCCCAGTTGAGAAACTTGTTTAAATGCATGTTCAAGTATGTATTTTAAAATTAAGTGTTTTCTTAAAGTGCTTTCCTGAATTGCATCATAAATAAATATTGCAACAGCTGCCTCCTTCACTGAGTACCATCCCTCTGGTGAACTAAATGAAGTAGGGTCTTGTGGGAGAAAATAGTATGTTAATATTATGTACTTAAAGATGGTATCATATGCATAAGGAAGGCTGAATTAAAACTGCAGAGGCAACCTTAATTCTGACATTCCCTAATTTTCAGTGCTTGGCTTTTTAGCCTAAGTGTGTTTTGGAGGGGAGGGGTTGGTACGGGATTTATATACATCTACATATTAAGTGTGTGTCTGTGCGTAAACATTGTAAACAAGTCAATTGATTTTTCTTAGTAAGTCTAATTTTATTAAGTGTTCCTTCAGACACCAGCAGCATGATTCATTGGCTTCTGTTTCTCTGAGCCATAGCCTCTGACTAAGACAACAATTGATCAGATGGAAGAATTATTTTACAGGGCCTTTACTTAATAACTTCTGCTGTAAGTGTTATCTCTTACTAGAAGAACCGTGTTGTGCAGTGCAGCTGTATAACAGTTTCTTGGTTACTGTTAGGGAATGTGCCCAGAGCCTGAATGACATTTCGGAAGCAGTGACACAGCACACCCGTACCATGCAGGTATCTAGTCCTAACAGAGGTGCCTGCATGACAGAACTACACTGTGTTATCACCATTGGTGGTAACACTGTTCCGTAATGAGGTTATAACACTCTTTGATCTTGCCTAGTGGGACAGAACCAAGTGAGGTTCCAAGACGTACTTTCAGTGTAATAAAGTCTAGGCCTTTGGGGTTGAGGTTTTTGACTGGGACACCTAATACATTTTTCTACCTTGTAATTCACTTTGGATACAGATGGCTTCTGAAATATGTAAGTGTTAAAGTACATTTACCTTAAAAATTTGCAGATGAAGAAAAAGGAGAAGTGAAATGAGTTCAGGCAAGAATAGTAGGTCATGCTTTTAATTAGCAAAAGTGCTGCTTTGAATTACTGCATAGAATTAATAAGCATAACAGAAAAAATTGAGCATTTCTTTCTCTTTCTCATATATGGGTGTTGCAACTTACTCCAAATGCTATTTAAAGACAGTATGTTAGAAATAGACATTAGACTTTGGCATACATGAGTCCAGATCCAAAGAAAAATGTATTTGTAACGTTTTAATTGTGTGTGTATTGAGTTTAACAAAAAACAGAGATTTGGGGAAATAATTTAACTGCAAATAATTAAACATTAAAAAGCAGTATCATTCACAGCTATACTGAAGCTCTAACTTCAGCTCTCCTTCAAAAGAAAGTCACAGGGTGCTAAAAAGGAGTTGCCGAAAGCAATCCATTTGGTGTGAAAACATAAATAAAGTTCCTCCTCTTCCCAAGTGGTGTCAAGATTGGGGATCTGGATATTTATCTGTTTCATAAACATAATATGCCTTTGTAGTATTCCATTGTGAATGTTTATTTTTATTGTATCTCAGTGACTTCCAGAGCAAATCTGCTCAATTTAAAAAGGAAATAAAAAGGAAACAGCCCTTATATAAATATATCATTGACAGAACTGTGATCTGAGAGTCAAACTGGGTCCATTGCTTTCTGCACATATTTATTAGCAATAAAGCAGACCGGATCAGACCCTCCCTTTACACTTGTGCCACATTATTTCTTCCTGTTAGGTCCCCAGTGATACCTATAGCAGATTTGTGCACTTAGCCATTTTCTTTGCCTATACATCTACCAAGTTTTATATTAGAGTTGGAAAGTGTACAGAGAAGGGCAACATAAATGATTAGGGGAAATGGAACAGCTTCCATTTGAAGGGAGATTAAAAAGACTGGGACTGTTCAGCTTGGAAAAGAGACTACTAAGGTTGGGAGATATGATAGAGGTCTATAAAATCATGATTGGTGTGGAGAAAGTTAATAAGGAAGTATTATTTACCCCTTCCCATAATACAAGAACCAAGAGGTCACCCAATGAAATAAATAGGCAGAAGCTTTGAAACAAATGAAAGGAAGTACTTCAGACAACACACAGTCAACCTGTGGAACTCATTGCCAGGTGATATTGTGAGGGCTAAAACAATAACTGGGTTGAAAGACTAATTATATAAGTTCCTGGAGGATAGGTCTATCAATGGCTGCAAGTCAAGATGGTTAGAGATGCAACCCCATGCTCTGGGTGTCCTAAGTGTCTCTCTGCCAGAAGCTGAGGGTGGACAACAGAGGATGGATTACTTGATGTTTGCCCTCTTCTGTTTATTCCATCTGAAGCATCTAGCACCAGGCTCTCCCAGAAGCCAGTATATAGGGCTAAATGGACCATTGTTCTAACCCAGTATGGCCATTCTTATGTTCTTAAGAAGTATTAGTGTCCAGCTTACTTTCAACTCTTTAGCGCTGACAGGAGGGAAAACTTACTGTTGTAACTGAAGTTGATAATTATTACTCTAATACACATAAGGTCTTCGGAACAGGTCTGTTGATTAAGAGAGCACTCTTTTTACACAGTGGATCCATGCTTTAAGATATAATTAAAACTCAATAAAATGCTGAGGACAGTAAAAGATTAAACAACTGTAGATTTATATGCAATTATGTTAAAGTTTTATCCCTCCCACACATTTCCATTTAGGGAGAACAGAATTATAGTTAAAAAAGAAAAGACAGGGAGAAAGGCTGGCTGGTTGATGTGTTCTTTAGATTGTAAAATTAAAATTGGATGGTCTTTAAACGTACAGATAACTCTCAAGGAAGTTAGTAGAATTTATGTTGCCTACATTTGTTTCTGACTCTTTATTTCAATATTTTAGGAGCAAACAGGTTTTTCAATTGCCAGGATTTCTTATAATCAGAATTGCATTGACTCTCTTAACCCCTCATATCTGGTACAAAATAGAACATCTCAGTGACTGTTCTGTCATTCTGTTTCCATGGATACTCTCTTTGAATGCAGTTATAATTAGCATGCTGCAGCCACAGTAGTTTGTCCTCTGAAAGAAATAAGAACATCCTAGGAAGGATACGCTGAACTGTCAATACCAGCACACTTAAACTTAAGTAATTTCTATGAACTCCAAGGTCAAGCTAGTAAGAAGTGTTCTGCGGCTTAGGAGTTTGGGTGAAATGTTAAACAAACCAGATTGACCAGCTGCAGTTGTTGGCAATACTTGTAAATGTGACTTGCTGCCTTACAGAAGATGGGGTTCAGATTGATCCTAAATTCTCCTTGTCCGTCTCCTGGACTCTGAGAATGGCAGTTTATGAGAATTATGTTCTGTTAGGGCTCCTGCATTGGTTAAATAGCGATGTATAGTGCAAGACTACATTACAATGTAGCTAGATCATTTAAACAATCTCAGCTATTAAAATACATAGCTGCACACCTATATTATTGTTGCATGACTGGTGCAAACCATTTACCAAAGTTTCAGAAAGTACAATTCACCTTAATATTTTATTTATAGGCAATTTCTGGGTGCTCAACATGGTGGTGAGTACCTCAAAACATCCCTCTGAGGTAAAGTATTATCTCTATCTGTTAGTTACCCTGTGCCTCAATTTCTCTATTTAAGTGACTTGCCCAGTTCATGCAGTGGAAATGTGTGGCAGAGTAGGGAACAGATTCCAGATCTGTTGACTACTAGTCTTGTATGTTAACCATATGACAGTCCTTCTGCACAGAAGGCCCAATACTGTAAGATTCTAAATGCTCTCAGCTCCCACTGAGGTAAATGGTAGTGAGGGCCCTCAGAGTAGGGTGACCAGTCATCAGGTGTGAAAAATTGGGACAGGGTGGGAGGTAATAGAAGCCTATATTAGAAAAAGACCCAAAAATTGGGACTGTCCCTATAGAATCGAGACATCTGGTCACCCTACCTCAGAGTGCCAGTCCATAGCAAATCTGCTATAGCCGAGCAAAAGCTTTGGGAAACAAAAAAGGGCAAGCCTTAGGTTTACACTTCCTGAGTCATTTTCTTAAAGAGCAAAATCAGTTGCTTCTAACAGTAGGTCTGATCAGAGCTGGTTTTTTCTTTTCTGCATGGATTAGACATTTCTTGCATCTTTCCTTGAAATTACCTCTGTATCTACTGATGGCTACATGCGTACAAGATCCTCTCTAAGAACTCCCTCTCTTTATTATTAAAAAGAGCTGACAGAATGAAGGAGTTAAAGACAGCTGAAGTTTGTCAGCTATCATCATGGGCCATATTCAGCTCCCATTAAGTCAGTGGCATGGCTGTCGTTTACTCCAGTGGGAACAGATCCAAGCCCATGCTTTTAGAATTGAAGTAGAAATATATCCTTTACATTAAAACCAGCAGCAGCTACAAAAGAAATGAGTCCATTACTGTAGAATACTTGTTATGCAAATATGTAAACAGCATTATCAGGAATAAAGCATATTAAACTTAAAAAATGTGCTTATGACAATGGTCTGACTAACTTTTAAGGTCCAGATTCTCAGTCTATGTAAATAGTGGTTTTCCATGGAACAAATGGATCTCTCCTGACTTATAGCAACCGAGCATCTGCCCCTAAATCTCCATAGAGAAGCTAAAGGTTGAATAGGCCTCAACTTTAGAGTGGTCATTCCAGATCACGTTGGGAGCATATTGTTTGGACAGAGTGGGATAGCTTTCACTGCAGCTGCCTTTGTTGTCCCTTTTAAGTGGCTAAATAGAGGGCTTCAGTCTCTAGGGCTTCCATAACCACTAATTTTTCTTAAATAATTCTATGCTCTTGAATATTTTTATTTTATATTCCTTCTCGCCTTTCTAATAGCCAATAAAACTTCCTTGTCAGCCAAACCGTAACATACACTGACTCACCAGCTCTCTAAAATACGAAGGACTTTTCTTCCTGTTTCCAAAGAATAATGTTGTATTACGTTATTAGAGTCATGAGGAACTGTAAACATTCACATGCTGTAATTTCAAAAGGGCTTAGGTGGAAGTGATCTTTCAAAATATTTCAATATGCATGCGAAATAAAATAACTCACATAGGGGGAGATTTGAGTACACTGTTTCAAAATAGTATACCACGCTCTTTGGGACCTCAACTCACTGTGTGTGTTTGAGCAATGAATCACATAATGGGGCCTCCATCTTAGCTTGGGTCTCTAGGTACTTCCATAATAACATGAAATGAAGCAAAAATAACTAAATGAGCCAGAAAGTTTGTCCAAAGAGGGTGGAATTGGTTGTAACATTCTCATTTAATTAAGTCCTTAGTTATAACTGCCAAACTGATTTTAGATTATATTTTAAAACCTTGTGCTGGGGGGTTGTTAATTAATGGCTTTTGCTGTGAGCACTCCAGTGAACCAGTAAACAGATTGTATAATAAATATTGTGACAAAGCTCCAAGTCTGTACTTGTGGGTCCTGCGCTTCCTGGCAGATTTAGGGGCCTCAGAAACTCATCTAGGCCCCAGAGTGACCTCCCTTTCTCAGTATAATTGGCAAGAGTCACCGCCTAGTGAGTTACCTTCATCACAGGCCAGTATGGAAGATGGAAAAGGGGGGAGCCCGGGCCCGCCCTCTACTCCGGACTCCAGCCCAGGGACCCTAATAGTATCAGCTAAGATGGCTGACCTTTTAGGCACAAAACACAATACAATTCCCTGGGCTACTTCCCCACAGCAGTCCCCGCTTCTTCAAACTCCACTTCACCCTTACCTCGGCCTCCTTCCTTCAGTATGATATGTTGTCCAACACTCAGTCTCACCAACAGCATAACTTCCTTCCACAGCTCCTGACACCCACCTGACTAACTGGGAGGTTTTTATCTGGTTTCAGCCAGTCCCTGATTGGCTTCAGGTGTCCCAATTAGGCTAGCTGTTTCTACTCCTTTCCAGAAGGTTCTTAATTGGCCCCAGGTGTCTTGATTGGCCTGGAGTAGCCTTTGTTTGGCTATCCAGGGAACAGGGACCTGCACATCCTGAGACTAATATACCTGCCTTCCAGCACTCTCCTATATCCTTCTGGTCTGACTCCGTCACAATATATAAAACATAATACAACGTTTGGTCTTAATGACATGGAGCAGCAATGAGCTAAGCTCTAATTCATACTACTGTATTTCTTCAAATCCTAGTTGACATTTCTTTAGACATGGCTGTGTGCAGTCTGAGTGAAATTACACAAACTTAATTAAACCAGTGGGCCTTTCATGAACAAATTAAACAAGTTTAGGGCCAAATTTTACTCTTAGCTAAACAGGTTTAAATCTGTAACAAGTCAGTAGTGTTACCTGGATTTTTTTTCAACCCAAAGCTCTTAGTAACTTTTATTCTATGCAAGGTGGTGTCAGGAAATAAAGCAGGGGAGACATGGCCGTCTGACCAATAGATGACTGGCACAAACAGGACAACATAAGAGTGCTTTCACTTCATTTTACTTCATCTCAAGCACTTACACACATCTGCAGCAGGTTAGTAAAACACCTCAAGTCCTCGATAATTACCGAAGCTGAGTGTGGCTCTTGAGTGGCGCAGTGGCAGCTTGTCTGCCAGTGGGGAACACAAGATGCATCCAGAGGGAGAGACCAGTCCTGAAGAGTTCCACAACCTCCAACTTTTCCACCTTATTTTACACAATGGCTTGTCCCTTAAAGAAAACTTGTTTCAGGCACTTTCAGTAATCCAGCAAGAGGTTTTCTTCTGATTATCGATTAACCAGGTGTGAGTTTTCCAGCGTTTGCAGCCCTGAGACCCTGTTAGACACATTCCTGAGAGCACATTCTGCTCTTCTACGATTCATGTATCAGCAACTTCACCACAATTCTTATCAGGAAGGACACAGGGTCAAGCTGCTCTTTCTGTGACACCCAAAACCCGCTCCCCTCCTGCCCTGGTCAAGATGAAGCTGCTGCATGGCCACTTTACGGCCTGCTGGCATGGCTGCTTTAACAATACGCAATAGAGGTTTCAGGCATTTTACTGGTTTGCCAAAATCACCCTGTACAGTGCATACATGCATCACTATACCTAGAGCAGAATCTGGCCTTGAATATTAAAACTAGATATGGGCTTGAATCTTAACACCTCCTCGTTTTAGGGTTGCCAACACTCCAGAGTTGTCCTGGAGTCTCCAGGAATTAAAGATTAACCTTTAATTAAAGATTATGTCATGTGATGAAACCTCCAGGAATATGTCCAACCAAAATTGGCAGCCTGACCTCAGCTTCTGATACTGATTTAAAAGTCAGTGGCTTGGAGTCTATCACTAGTAATAAACACGATGAAGTGTGTAAGAAGGGGAGTCTTTGGCTGGCTGGAAGAAAAGTGTTTGATCCACTAAGGGCTCCCTGTGCAACTAGTAGCATAGGGGGAGGATGGAGAAAGTTTACCTGGACAGAGTTGGGTAGGAGCAAGAAGCTGTTGGACCAGATTGTGGGGTGGGGGAGGGACTCCCTTTGAGCTGACTGGAAGGGGGGATGGTATTTGTACCCTGTGGAGTCTCAGAGAAGCCCTTTTTCAGATGGACCAGGTTGGCAGCACCCATCCTCCCACCCATGGAGTCTGAAAAAGGACTGGTTTCCTTCGTAATCCTCTGTGCGCATCACTCTAGTCTCCTGTTTTTCCATTGGGCTTGGCATGGAATTGTGCCCTGACTGCCAGATTGGCTGAGATATGATTGGATTGTTTTTTTTTTTGTTTTTTTTTTTGCATTCCTGACAATGAGTTTGGGACTTGGTGGCATGGGGCTGGGGTTTAGGTTAGAATGTTGCAATTTAGTACATAAAGCTTGTTGTGCTTGTCTCGTGCAGGTACTCGGTATGGCAGGGCTACCATTACAGGATATAATGGATTGGAAAAGGAAAAGCATTCCTAAAGGGAGCTGAGGAATGGGATTTGGGGCTCCTACATCTGGCACAGCAGGAAGCCACTGCCCCTCTTTTATAACCCCTTTGCCCCTGTTATGAGGTGGGGGCAGCATGGTCCCAACTATGGGGTAGCTGGAACCAGAGTAGGGATTGTGTAAATTATTTTAAAGAAGCAATGATGATCTGTATTGTAGAACTTATTGGCAGTTACTCCCAGATACAATAAATGAATAAAGTTGTGGCCAGATTAAACCATATCCATTTCTCCACTGTGGGTGGATAGTTCCTGGTGATAGAAGTAAATGGCTTACAGATTAAAGGAAAAGGGCTGTAAATGTGAACAAGAATTCAAAGGCATGGTTAGATTAAATAACTAAACCTTCACTTAGGTGTTGACTGGCCAGCTTTGGGGCTATTCCAAGGAAGAGAGGCTTGCCAGTTGCCTCAGACTCCAGAGGAACATCAAAATAACATGATTTGCGTATGTGGATAAGCAGCATTGTGTTCTAGGACTGGTAGCAGACATTTACCGTTTATGACCATTCTTGACTCCTTTAAAATTGTTCCCTAAAATAAAATTCATACAAACACATGATGATCATGCAAAAATAAAGAAAAACAGGATCCTTAGATTTATTTCAAAACACAGGGAAATGGAGACCTTAGCAGGAAAATGTCCAGTCTGTCTCATGTTAAAAGTTAGTTAATCTTGAGAAAACTCTAAAGAATTAGACTACTCTTCTGTTGCTTCAATCTTTTTTCTCCTCCAAAGAAAAATGTGCCTTCCTCTGCAGATCTAAAAAGATAAGCCCACTGTATAGATTTCTGCAGCAGCCACACTGGACACAGGAAATTTTGGCCCCATTCCTTCAGCTGCCATTTGGTCTCAATGGAGGTTTTTATTGTACATCTCTTCATTAGAGTTAGAAATTCCAGTTTTACAGCATATTTTGGCTTGTCTGCATGAGACTTATTGCACGACAAGCTGCATTATCAATGCATAGTGCACTAGCCTGCCACAAATTAAGTTACTATGTGGAGCCTGCAACCACACACTAAAAGTTCCATAATGGATCAACAATCCTGTACTGCTGTCAGAGTGCGCTGTTGAACTGTTAGTGCATGGAATTGGATTGGTCTGCAATGTTTGCATCCTAATGGACTTCCTAGAACAGTTTGTCAGCAAAATCAGTGCTCTAGGTTTGGTAGAGACACAAGATGGGTGAGGTAATATCTTTTTATTGGATCAACTTCTGCTGGTGAAACAGACATGCTTTCAAGCTGCACAGAGCTCTTCTTCAGGTCTGGGACATGTACTAAAAGTGTCTAGGCTTAGTAGTCATCTATATTATGGCAGCAGCTGGTACAGGGAGACTGAATTCCCATGGAAGATATGTGTTGATTTTCAAGGGCTTAGTTTCAGTGCTGTTTTTAAACACTACTTTTTATAAGGCTTTTATTCCAACTACTCCTCTCTGGTTACACTGCTCTACAGCCAAAATGCTTCTGAAATAAATGTAGTCAAACTTTACTACTTCTGGGTCACTGAGAACGAAAATGATGCTTAAACTTGTTGATTGGCTCTAGTTTTCAAGATATGCCATTGGGTCAGTATATACGACCCTTGACATTGGAATGGTGGAGGATAAGTGAGTTATAAAGGGAAGGGATCTCAATTTAAACCAGAAATGACTGAAATACATCTTTGACTGGATCTATAAATAAATCTATGACTGGGTTTGGACAGTACTTGCTTTTTAGGCAAAACAATGAATGATGCAATCTGAAGCTGGTATTGCGTCATACATGATATGAATTGCATCATGTTATTCCTAGAAGTCATGGATGATGCAATTATAACGAAGCTTACATCACTCTGCTGAACAAATTGCCCTATATCAGCTCTAGAACTCATACAGTGTCATGCTCTCTTATTTGTCAGTGTTTGATTTTGCAAAGGGACACATTTCTGTTCAGCCAAAGTGAGCAGAGATGCCTCATACTTGTGTGAACAGTGCAGATAACTTCTGCCATGTTTGTGGTGAAGTGACTTCTGCATCACAAAAGTGCAGTATAACCACTATGGTTAAGAAAGCCTATCACCTTTATTTTGGCTGCAAAATTGGAGATCAGGACGAGAGGTGGGCCCCACACATATGCTGCAACACTTGTGCAACAAATCTTCGCCAGTGGTTGAACAGGTAAAGGAAATCCATGCCTTTTGCAGTGCCAATGATTTGGAGAAAGCCAACAGATCATACCAGCAATTGTTACTTCTGCATGGTGCCTCCATTTGGGAAAGGTGTGTCAAAGAAGAAAAAGTGGACTGTGCATTATCCAAACATTCCATCAGCTATACGCCCAATACCCTACGGAGAAGGACTGCTGGTTCCTGATACACCAGAATCATTCTCACTTGAGTCAGACGAGGAAGAGGAAGAGGATGAAACTTCTGATCCTGAACCATCAATGTCACATTTTCTCCCATCCTCCTCCTCTGAACCACACCTCATAACACAAGCTGAACTGAATGACCTTGTCAGGGATTTGGAACTACCCAAGAGTAAGGCAGAGCTGTTGGGCTCTAGACTACAGCAGTGGAATCTCCTGGCAGGTGGTGATAGGGTTTCCATGTTCCATGACCGTCAAAAGGATCTTGTCCCATTCTTCTTCATGGAAGGTGATCTTGTAGCCTGCAACAACATCGATGGTGTGATGACAGCCCTCAACATCGTTCACGATCCAGATGAGTGGAGACTCTTCATTGATTCATCGAAGACGAGTCTTAAAGCTGTTTTGCTGCATAATGGCAATGTTTTGCCATCAATTCCAGTTGGTCATGCAGTCCATATGAAGGAAACCTATGACAACATGAAACAACTTTTGAGGTGCATAAACTATGACCAACATCAGTGGCAGCTTTGTGGCGATTTGAAGGTTGTTGCTCTCTTGCTTGGTCTGCAGACTGGATACACAAGTACTGCTGTTTTCTCTGCGAATGGGATAGTCGTGCAAGAGATTCCCACTACATCAAGAAAGATTGGCCACTCCGACAGTCATTGGAGCCTGGGAGGAAAAGTGTTCAGCATCCACCACTTGTTGAATCAAGGAAGATTTTGTTACCACCCTTACACATCAAGCTGGGTCTGATGAAGAATTTTGTCAAGGCCATTGACAAAACAAAAACAGATTTCAAGTACCTCTGTGGAAAATTTCCAAGGTTAAGTGAAGCTAAGATAAAGGAAGGTGTCTTTGTTGGTCCTCAGATTCATGAACTTCTTCGAGATGATGCATTTGACCATGCATTGCGTGGCAAGGAAAAGACGGCATGGAAAGCCTTCCAGTCAGTGGCAATACATTTTCTCGGAAACAACAAGGCAGACAACTACGGGTTGTTGGTGGAAAACCTCCTCAAGGCATACAAAAGCCTTGGTTGCAACATGTCACTAAAGATACATTTTTTTGCACTCTCATCTAGATTTTTTTCCACCGAACTGCGGAGCAGTGAGCGACGAGCACGGCGAGCGATTTCACCAGGACATTGCAACAACAGAGAAACGCTATCAGGGCAAATGGAGCCCATCAATGCTTGTAGACTACTGCTGGACAGTGACAAGAGATGCTCCATTTAATGAATACAAGAGACAAGCCAAGAAGCGCCGAGTAGACACTGAATGGGACTAAACTATGTACATAATAGTTTTTTGCCTTTTGTTTCATAATACATTTTATTTATATAACCCTTTTGCTGATTTTTAAAGTGTTACATAAACAGGACAGGTGAAATATTATCATGTAAAGCAACCATAAACACATAAAAAGACCAAGGTTTACAATTTATGATTAAAACTCTACTATCTACACAATATACATAGACATAAAATGTAAAAACTTAAATATCTTAGAAACAGTAGCCAATCAGTTGTTTTAATTGTCATATTTGAATTCAGCACATCAAAATACATAATAAATATCACATTTTATCTCTGAAGCAGACGACTTCTAAAAAATTGTAGACCAGTGTTATAAGAACTTTTTGATATGCCTTCTGTAAAGCATACTTTTACTGTAAACTTCACATTATCTTGAGTGAGCTGAAAAATGCTTATAAGTGATTTCCATACAGAATAAGAAAAAGCCCAGCAAATTGAATACAAAATAGTAATTCAATGAAGTGGTATTCTAAAGCTGAAAAGTACAGTTTGAATGGTTTATGAATAGCACCACAACAGACATTAAATTACAGCCCATACAACCATGAGGACTATACTAGATACATAAAACATTTTTATTACCATTTACCTTTAAGGTTGAGCAAAATGAAAATCCATCATGCAGGAGCAGGCTTCTAGCACATATTGCACCTCAGGATTATAATATATATGTGGAGGAGAAGAGTTTGAGATTCAAAATGGAGAAGGATTTGAGGGCATGTGATTTAGGAAAATGAGGAGGATTACAGCACATATGATACAGGAGGAAAGGGATTACAGTGCATGTGATGTTGGAAGCACAGGTTACTGGAACATAAATTGTAAACTCTCACACATTTTATTTATATTTTAATCAGAGGAACTCCCCGGAGATCTGCTTTTTAACAAGGGAATGCTATCTTAACAGAACAGTCATTTTAGCAGTTAGAAAGGAAGCATGTAGTCTGTTAGCTAAGACATAGATGATGGAAATGTTATCATTCGATAACACATGGACACATGTCACCCTGGGGTATTAATATCTCATATTCAGTGTAAGAGCCAAGAAAATCCTGCTTGTTATTTGCAGTTTTTAAAAAATATATATACAGAAACCAATTATGTTGGTAAACTATGATGGCTGTAAAATTGCTAGCTAATAGTGATTTTTTTAAAGATTTGAATAGATTACTGAACCCTTTGTAATATTTAATGTCTGTCTAGAATGAGTCTTCGCTTTTCTTCTCCTTTTTAAAGAAAGTGAGTTAATGTAATGCTCAGGAAGGAAAGCCTGTCATATACAGGCAATGTGGAAGCTTCCCCTCACCACACTGCCAATCCAAACTGACAAAGCCCTTTGCTACCCAGAGGCTCTTCAGAGTGGAGGGCATGTCTACACTTACCTCCGGAGCGATCAATCCGGCGGGGGTTGATTTATCGCATCTAGTGAAGACACGATAAATCGACTGCCAATCACTCTCCTGTCGACACCGGTACTCCGCTGGAGTGAGAGGCATAGGTGGAGTCGACGGGGGAGCGGCAACAGTTGACCTACTGCAGTGAAGACACCACGGTAAGTAGATCTAAGTACCTCAACTTCAGCTATGTTATTCATGTAGCTGAAGTTGTGTAAGTTAGATCGATCCTCCCTTCCCCATGTAGACCAGCCTTCATTGTGATGATTTAGTAATGAAGACAAATTCTCACTTGAGGCTACCAAACTTATTTTAATGTGCAACCTTGTCAAGATCCCAGAAGGTCAGACTGGGAGAGTGAGCTACTTAAGTACTGTGTTTGGGGCCCGGTCTTCTGCTCTGACCTCAATAAAACCAGGCTATGAGTCTGGGTTGCATGATCAGTCTCTGAGGGCCCAATCTTATAAGGTGCTGAGTGTCTCCTGAAAAGTGCTAGATACATAGGCACTCAGGATTGGGTCCTTTATTAGCAGTAACTTCAATTAAAACTAAAATATCCTTTAGTTGATATCCAGAGGGCATCCTCTACCTTACTCTTATAAATTCCCATCCTTCCAAGCACTTAAGTACATGCATAACTTTAAGTTACTCAGGTGCTTAAGTGCTTTGATACATTTGGTTGGGGCTATAGGCAGATTCTATCTCCCAGTTCACATCAGCGTGACATTGGATAGGTCATTAATGTACTTCAACAACTTGTGGAAGACGTCAGCCAAATTCAGCACTCAGAACAACCTGCTCAGAAAATTAGCTGGCTTGCTTAACCTGGGGTGTGAGCACCAGGGCACTTAGAACATCAGCTTTTGCCCCCTGCTAGTCAGCAGCAGAGTACTGCGCTCCTGTCTGGTGTCACTCATCACACACAAAGCTGGTCGATGTGGCGCTTAACAAAGCTATGTGTACTGTTACTAGGACTTCGCATGCGACTCCATTGCCACCATGGTTGCCAGTGCTTAGTAACATAGTGCCTTACCATTTTCACCGTTAGAAGGCCTCTCTCATGTTGCTGTCCACGATCCAGGAGAACAGCAGCCAAGCTTTGTGCCACCTACCAATTCACCTATCTTCTAGATGCCCTTTATGGTCATCTGCTTGGCACCACAAGTGGTTGGCAATAACAGTTATTAATCACTTGCTTTTCACTGACCCAACTGTCTGTTCACCAGGTTTTGATCTGCCAAGGCACCTCTGAACTGGTTTCAAGTAAGACAGGGCAACTGTGTGGCCAGTCCATATACATGATGTTTTCAAATGTCCTACGGTGCAGCTGTGGTCAACTTCAGACTGTCACATATCCTTGATGAGTGCCCTCTGACTTATTTTGATGTAGGGCTATCGGTTCTCTATCTGGCTGAAAATGATGCCATCAAATGCCTGGGCATATTGCATATGCTCAGATTGATCCCCCCGATCTTGCAGACGATGGAAATTACTTGGGTGCTGACGTAACCCACTCTAATTGCAATTTTTCTTTGGGACATTTATCATATGCTAAAGAAGTTCTGTTTCTTAAAAATACCTTTGAAGGCAGAGTATTTCCAATGGAAGATATATGGTGGTAGACTGAGCAGACAGTTACAAGGCTGAAAAGCCCATTTTGCTGCATTTATTTCTGCTACTGATTTCTAGAAAATTCTCTTGCTAGTTTCAGTACTTTGGCACTGACTAGAAACACTTCTCAGGTTTAAACTTGGTCAACTGTTGGGAGACAGAGGAACTCCAGTTATACTTTTATCCTGCATGCCCATGAGATTCTGTTTTTTGATTTTTAATATGCACTAACAAGCATACCACATATCTCCATATTCATGCCGTATACATGTGTAAAATCTGCCAATTTATAGGGAGAAGTTGGAGGTTAAAGTAGAACTTGACCTTCAGGCATCCCATGCTTATATTAAGACTTCTGAACTAATAAAGTAGCACTACTAGTTTCAACCAGCAGTCATATATTTATATGATTTTATTGCTTAATGTTGTCGTCTTCAAGTATAAGGGATTATATATAGTGCATAAAACTGAGACTGGGGCTATAAAATGCTGACTTTCTGGGACTGTTTGTTAAGTGCACTTCAAGATCATGAAGCATGTTTTATTTCTGAAGATGGGAAGGAATTGTCTGGTCCACTGATAGGAAAACAAGTTTTGTTTTTGTTTTGTTTTGTTTTTTGGTTTCTATCTCATTTAAAAATGTCTTTTAACTGTTGTATAAAAGAATAACTATTGCCCATTCTTGATTTAACTTGTTGGTCTGTTCTCTGGAGGTTTCTTCCACTGCAAGTCTTGTCTCTGAGAAGTGTATCTTTACTCAGGCCACATCTCAGTCTGCTAACATTAATTAGTCCATCTAAACAGTTTTGCCATTAGACTTCAGTGAGAGCAGGATTGTGTTTTTTGTGTCGTTTGTGTACGAAGTTTGGAGAAACTGTCAGAAGTGGTTATGGCAGGGGTGGGCAAACTTTTTGGCCCGAGGGCCACATGGGAGTTAAAAATTGTGCAGAGGGCTGGGTAGGGAAGCCTGACCCCGCCCCCTATCCAACCCCCACCCACTTCCCGCGCCCTGACTGCCCCCCTCAGAACTCACGACCTATCCAACCCCCACCCCACTTCTCGTTAATCAGCCGGGTGCTCCTCCACGTGGGCCCGGCCAGGGAGCGCAGGGCCCCGCGGTTCCCGGCGCTCCACCTGGCCCCCGGCCAGAGAGTGCAGGGCGGGCCTGGCCCGGGACCGCAGGGCTGAGCGGCTCCCCACGCTGCACCTGGCCCCCGGCTGGGGAGCGCAGGGCCCCACAGCTCCCTGTGCTCCACCTGGCCCCCAGCCAGAGAGCACAGGGCGGGCCTGGCCTGGGACCGCAGGGCCGAGCGGCTCCCCACGCTCCACCCGGACCCCAGTGGGGAGCGCGGGGTCGAGCGGCTCCCCGCGCTCCACCTGGCCCCCGGCAGGGAACACGGGGTCCCGCAGCTCCCGGCGCATGACCCGGCCCCCCAGTCTGGGAGAGCGGGGCGGGCCCGGCTTTGAACGCGGGGACCTGCGGCAGGCCAGCCAAGCCCAAGTTCGCGGGCCGGATGAAAATGGACGGCGGGCCATATGTGGCCTGCGGGCCATAGTTTGCCCACCCCTGGGTTATGGCAACTCAGAGAGAGACTTTCATTCCATGTAGATAATAGCACTCATAAGCCTGAACCAGCACCTCAGATCTGACAACTTCCTACATTTTGTGTCTGTCAAGCACAGGAATTTGGTTCCCAGTTTTGCATTTTCAGCTCATTTCTGATCTCACTGAGTGTCTGATCTCACTCTCACTAAAGTCAATAGCAGAAATCCCACAAAGGGAACATAATTGGGCTGGATTTGTCAGCAGCTCTCTTGAACAGGATTTCTTTAGCTTTCCATTCATTTCATATTGTAGAAAGAGCCAACATAGGTGTGTGTGTGTGTGTGAGTATAATTTTTTCTTTACCAATTCCATGCAACTTTGGGCTGGTCCACATACAGTTTTTTTTTTTTTAAAAGTGCTCTTTCTATATCCTTTTAGAATCCCATACACTTTTAGAATAAACTATATACATATCTTTATACTGCAACAATACTAGGGAAGTATATTGCTTTAAATATGTCAATTTTTAAACTGATATAATAGTACAAAAACTGTGTTCGAACAAGAGCTATGTTATGTTAAACAGACACTAGTGTAATCTGCAAAGTGTTTTGCTTCCAAGAACACCTGAATATTATAAAATAGATATAGTGCATCTACTTATGTGTCAAAAAGAAGGTAGATCATCACCCAGCAATGAATGCTTCAATAAGTAACACAGCATCTGTTGTTAGAAGAGCAGCTGACTTTGTGTAAGACTATAGATCATACAGTGAACTTGGTATGTGGTAATGTGGATCCTTCTATGTGAGGTATGTGTGCAGTGTATAGGTTGAAAGGGCCCTAGTAGTGCTGAGTGCACCATTCATGAGCTTTTTAAAACTTTATGTTCTTGCTGTTAAATCCCAACCAGTCAGAACAATATTCAGATCATGAGGATTTTTTTCTGAAACCAGCGACAATGTATAATGACATTATTTTCTAAATGTCATGATATTGCTAATTTGGTGGTAGTTTCTGTTAAAAAATGCTAAAATATTCCTGTTTGGAAAGAAAACTTAAGTGATGTTGGAGTATTTAATTTTTAATATTCACGTCTCAGTAACTGAGCCTGGCTGAAAGTTGTATAGCTAACTACACCATACAACTTTGTTTGAAACAGCAGTTGCACTCTAAGAGGGGGCTGCCAAGCGAGAGAATGACAACTTTCACAAGCCGTGTCTCACTTCTAAAAACACACAGTTTTGTTTCAATTCAGGCTTCTGATACTGGGTGAAATTTTATAAAAGGGAAAAGAAAGATTGAAGACTGTTATTTGTTAGTGTTTAGTGAATGGAAAACCTTGGAATAAAGGGTCGCTTCTGACCATTACTCTAAAGGTTTTATTTGATCAAGCAGATGTTTAAATTCAGATCGGCCAGTGTTATCATTTTGTGAATATATTTGTTGTTAGCCACATAGAGCTGCTGTTAGTAGTGTAAGACTGCATAGAACATCCTACAGTAAATGGCAGTGGTTTCAGAGATGAACGCAAAATAAATGTAGTGTGTTCTAATATGGCTGTCTATTAAAATATTAGAACTAATTAACATAATATTACAAGCTCCACTTGTAACTACATGCCTGTGGTTCAAGCACAACCATTCAGAGCTGGTGCACTGTTCATTGTAACAGACAATGTGCTGCACATGGACTATTCAAAAAGGCTAGTGCTCATATTCATGCAGTGTGTACGTGTTATAGAAACATTAATTTTAATACAGTTGCCCTCATTTTTAAGGACATCTGTTAAAAGAACAATAGACTTGAAAGTCCACACATCTCCAGGGAGCCATTATCTGCCTGAATGGTGATAATTCTGCTTTTAAAGAACTCTGCCTATTTATAAAAATATATTGAAATGGTAATTATCTAATGGTAGGTCATTTTTTCTTTTACCCTTTAAGATTTGCCCATCATTTCCTGAGCCTGATTTTCAAAATTGTACATAGCTATGGATAAAAGTGCACGCTCAGATACATTGTACATGCAAATTAGGAATCAGTAAGTGTGCAAAAACAGATTTATTTACATATGCAAATGGCCAGTACACAATTTGAATATTGTAACAAATAATGGTAACCAGAGGCAAAACTTGGCAAACAGTTGTGCACATGATTGTATATGAAATGGCATTTGCAAACTTTAAAAAAGTCAGGCCCCCTAAGAAAAGTATAGGGACAATAAAGCGTTTTAGATTTTTTAGGAAACCCTTCAGGCCATCAGCACCAAGACTTGTGCAGTGTGAAAGCTGTCGAGACTCTTTTGGTGAATTTGCTAGACACAGCTCTGCATGCAAGATGTAGTGGTACAAGCAAGTCGCATCTTACACGGGGGTTACGTTCCGCGGTCAGTGCATAAAGTGAAAACCGCATATAGGTAAAATTCCCCTTGAAAATCCCTTAAATCACCCATAAAGTACAATTTTGTGTATAAATTATGTATTATGTGTATATATTATGTATTTATATAGCAATGTACAGTACAGGGTATACTAAAGAGAACATATGCAAAATATAGTAGCATTGATATTTTGATAACATTAATAACATGAAACAGAGAGACAGAAGAATAAAAAATGAAAACAGTACAGTACTGTAAACCTGAACAGTCACCATTTATCCAATGTACACACAGTCCAATGATTAGTCTTCCTCTTCCCCTGACAACACTATTAGGGAGTTGTCAGGGCTTGACGTCAATCCAGGAGACGATGGGCCACGCTTGGGTGACGGAGAGCGAGCAATAGACAAAGTGGTTGGCTCTGCTTCAGCTCGAGAAGTTGATTATATAGGCTCTGCTGCTGCTGGTTGTTTGTTTTTTCTTGAAAAACATGGTGATTGGCAACTGTCGCTGTTGTCTCTTGAGCTACATTTCTTGGTACGGTCTCAAAGCATCCGTAATGCTACGTGAGATTTTGAGTCTTCGTTCCATAGAGGGATCATAATCAGAAATTAAATCATTCAAGTGTTTCGCTGGTTGGGACACTTCCAAAAACATATGAAGATTCCAACTTGCTGGCTCGTCCTGTTTGCTCTCATCATCTTCATCTTCTGTAGACAATTTTATCAGTTCCTCTAACTCTTCATTAGTCAGTATTTCTCTATGGGCCTCAATCAATTCCTCAGTATCTTCCTTGAGGATGTCGACAAAGCCATCACCACCCACTTGCCTGGCCACCTGAACAATGTATTTCACTTCTTTGTCAATGGTTGGGAAACCCTTAAAATCCTTCACACAGGTTTCCCATAGGTTTTGCCAACATGCATTGACAGCTTCAGGCTTGATTGCATCCATCACCTATTTAATATAAGTGATGCAATCAGCAATGCTGAAGGACTTCCAACACTCCATCACATTAACATTGGGATCGGCATCCATAGCAGTAGGAATCCGTGAGAATGTAATCCTCGTGTATGTGGCCTTGAAATAACTAATGACGCCTTGGTCGAGAGGTTGGAGGATGGAGATGGTATTGGTGGGGGAAGAAAGACGACTTCAGCATCGTTATGCGCGCACCGGAGTGCCCCAGGGTGGCCAAGAGCATTGTCTACGATCAGCAACACTTTATAAAGTCAGGTCCTTTCTCCTCAAGGTACTGCTTGACCTCCACAATGAAACACTTGTGGAACCAGTCCAGAAACAATGCTGCCATCACTCAAGGCTTTTTATTAGACTCCCAGAACACACAGGCAGGAGATTTTTGTTCTTGACTTTTAGAGCACAGGGATTTGCAGCCCTGCAGAGCAAGCCCGGCTTTATTAAATACCCAGCCACATTGCCACCAAGCAACACAGTCACATGGTCTTTAGTTGCTTTGGTGCCAGGAGCTTGTCTTTCTGCTTTTGAAATGTAAGTGCAGATGGGCATTTTTTTCCAGAAGAGTCCAGTCTCGTCAGAATTAAAAACTTTGTTCTGGAAGATCACTGCTTTCCTCGATGATTTTCTTAAATTGTTTGGGGTAGGCTTTTGCTGCTTCCTCATTGGCAGATGCAGCCTGACCAGTGGTCTGCACGTTTTTGAGGTTGAAGTGGTTCTTAAAACTGTTAAGCCAACCTTGGCTGGCTTTGAATTCCTTCTCATCAGAAGGCTGTCCCTCTTCGGTGGGAAGTTTTAACAGCGCATAGATGCTAAGAGCCTTTTCTCGCAACATGCTGCCACTGATAGGCAGATGTTTATGGTTCATGTCTTCCAGCCATAAGTTTAATGCCTTTTCAGTCTTCACTAAAATCTTATCACACACCTGACTCGTCACCTTAGCAGATACTGGAGCACTTGATGCCACAGCTTGACGAATTTCTGTCTCGTGAATCTTGTTGGCACGGATGCTAGATTTGTTGCGGCCGTATTTACGCACTACATTGGAGACATACCATCTCTCAATAAGTCCAACACAGCCAGTTTTTTCTCCAGCATTAGAACAGATCGCTATTTCGTCAGCTGAGTAACAGATGAAGTAGCTGGCTTGATTTTAGGGGCCATGGTTATATGAAAAATCCATGCTGTATCTTTAAATCACTGAGTGTACAGTAGAATCACACTCAGCACGGTAAGATGCACACAGTATGGGAGGTACAGTACTTTAGTGGGAACAGCAGATTTGCATCTCCCATCTCATGCTCACTCCAGTGCATGCGCTCATTAACTGGAATGGCGGGCGGAATTGCTTGCACTATTTAAACTGTTTTTTTTAAAGTTATTTTTTTAAATGTTTTTGTTGTTGTGGGAACAGCAATACAGTTCTCTGGTGGGAACAATAGATTCGCATCTCCCGTCTTACGCTCATTGAGTGGACTGGTGGGCAGAATCGGAAGCAGTGAGGTTTTATTTATTTTTTTTGAGTTGCTGACCGCGTAAATCTGAAATCGTGTAAGAAGAAAGAGCGTAAGATGCAACTTGCCTATATTTCATAACTGTCCAGGCAAAGCAACAGTTCAAATGATTGTGTAGTGTCCTCTTATAAGTGGATATGTACTAATTTTAATTTAAATAAACTTGAGTTTCCATTGTGTAGTCCTAGGGGAAGGACTAATTAGTCATTCTCTGTGTAATTGTTTTGCACTCTTTTTAGTTATGATTGTGCCATACGGGGCTTGCATAGGTTTAAGTAAGGGCAGAATTTGGCTTGTTCAATTTCTTCTCACCAAGTTTCCTTTTGAGAAGAATCCTATCCAGAGAGGCAAGATCTCTGAAGAAAAGAAAAGAAAAATGCAGAGGAATGCTAATTAGTAGTACACATATGTGCTTATGTCGTATAAGAGATTGATAGCAAGAACTGGCTATTCATATCACCTAATGCAAGGGATGGAAGCTGAAATGTAGAGAGAGAAAAAGTACAGATAAGAAAAATAAGTTGGTTGGTTTGAAATTTTTGGGTTTTGAGATTTCATTCTCAAACCAGTCACTGCGTTAAAAATGATTTTTGCGGGGTGGGGAATGGATGAAAGCAGGTAGTTGCTTTCACGTTTTCACTCTTATGCAGTGGGACATTGATCAGTGCTCAAGTCACACTCCCTCTCAGTACGCAGCCTCAACCAGGGAAGCTAATGATCCAACCAGCGGTCCAAATTCGGTGATGAATCTGGTCATGTGCTGCCTGAGGCATGTTGTGCATACGCTAAGAAGCAGCCTCCTGTGAACTGGAAATGTAATCATTTTGGAAAATTAAACATTACTGGCATGTATTATGGAGTAATAGGATACAAATGATGATTATAACCATCCTGCATCAGACATTCATGCACCATTTATCTTTTATGATGTCTAAAGTCTAATTTTCACAAAGAATCCCTGCTGCTACAGCTCAGTGAGTCGGACCGAGGACAGGCAACATCAGGCATTCTTAGTCTAACTCACTTGTCGTTAGAATAGCTAGACAAAGCATAGATGGGGTGTCAAGATTTTAGGGTTTTAGGGTCAGGGCAATCAAGGGACGGGGAGGGTTGGGTAGAGGGTGAGGTCTCAGGAGGGGGTGGTGAGGGGACAAGGAGCAGGGGGGCTTAGATAGGGGTGGGGTCCTTGGGGATGGTTGGGGTGGGTGTGGTCTCGGGAGTTGGGGTCAGAGGACAAGGAGCAGGGGGGATTGGATGGATCGAGGTTTTGAGGGGGACATTCGGGGGTGAAAAGTGGGAGGTGGTCAGATGGGGGTGCGGGGCTGTGCTGTTTGGGGAGGCACAGCCTTTCCTACTCGGTCCTCTGTACAATTTTGCAATCCCAATGTGGCCCCTGGGGCCAAAATGTTTGCCCATACCTGATATAATGTATTGGAAAATGTATCACATATAGCCACTGTACACTTGTTTGTATTTTTGACATGTCTAGTTTCTGCTATATGACTTGCACAAGTAATTATTGCAAAATGTTTTTCTGGGGAAACTAGATGAGGCAGAGTATCAGAGTGGTAGTCAAGTTAGTCTGTATCCACGAAAACGAGGAGTCTGGTAGCACCTTAGAGACTTAACAGATTTATTTGGGCATACGCTTTCGTGGGTAAAAAACCTGCTTCTTCAGATGTATGGAATGAAAATTACAGGCATAGATATACTAGCACAGAGGTGGGGAAACTACGGCCCGTGGGCCACATCCAGCCTGCAGGGTCATCCTGCCTGGCCCTTGAGCTCCTGACCAGGGAGGCTAACTCCAGTCCCTCCCCTGCTGTCACCCCTCCCCCACAGCCTGACCTTGCTGTGCTGCCAGGTCTTGAAGCTCTGAGTGGCATTGTAAGGGGGCGAGGAGTAGGGGGGAGTTGGATAAGGGGCAGGGTCCTGAGAAGCAGTCAGGGAGCAGGGGGTGGAGGTTCTGGATGGAGTAGTAAGGGGACTGGGAATGGGGTGGTTGGATAGGCATGGGAGTCCTGGGGGTCCTGTCAGGGGGCAGGGGTGTGGATAGGGGTCGGGGCAGTCAGAGGACAGGTAGCATTGGTAGGGTCTGAGGGGTTGGTTAGGGATGGCGAGGTCCTGGGAGGGGCAGTCAGGGAACCAAGAGCAGGGGGGTTGGATGGCTCAGAGGTTCTGAGAGGGGCGGGAAATGGGAGGGGGCAGATAGGGGGTGGGGCCAGGCTGTTTGAGGAGGCACAGCCTTCCCTACCTGGCTGTCTGTACAGTTTCACAACCCTGATGTAGCCCTCGGGCCAAAAAGTTTGCCCATCCCTGTATTAGCACATGAAGAGAAGGGAGTTACCTTACAAGTGGAGAACCAGTATTGATAAGGATAATTCAGTCAGGGGGGATATGGTCCACTCCCAATAACTGATGAATAGGTGTCAATACCAAGAGAGGGAAAATCACTTTTGTAGCGAGCCAGGCACCCCCACTCCCTGTTCAAGCCGAAATTAATGGTGTTAAATTTGCAAATGAATTGTAGCTCTGCAGTTTCTCTTTAAAGTCTTTTTTAGAAGATTTTTTGTTGAAGAATGGCTACTTTTAAATCTGTTGTTGAATGTCCAGGGAAATAGAAATGTTCTCCTACTGGCTTTTGTATGTTACCATTCCTGATGTCTGATTTGTGTCCATTTATTCTTTTATGTAGAAACTGTCCTGTTTGGCCAGTGTACATGGCAGAGGGGCATTGCTGGTACATGATGACATATCACATTAGTAGGTGAATGAGCCCCTGATGGTGTGGCTGATGTAGTTAGGTCCTGGTAGTCACCACTCTTCGTTGTTTTAGATGAGGCAGCATTGTCATCGG
Source organism: Dermatemys mawii (assembly GCA_007922305.1). Classification (NCBI taxonomy): domain Eukaryota; kingdom Metazoa; phylum Chordata; order Testudines; family Dermatemydidae; genus Dermatemys; species Dermatemys mawii. The sequence goes on from ML677352.1 coordinate 28,658,862, forward strand.
AAGGGGTATACAGCTTTAATTATATTAACAATTTACCCATATACTTTGCTATTCCATCTGCAGTGCCAGCTAGTTAGATCTTTTAAAAGTATTGCAGTCTGAGAGCTTGCATCAGGAGGCATAGGAGAAGGTGCTTTTGAGTAAATTTACAGCAATCGGAGAGAGCTCAGTGTTGAAAGGAAAACTTAACCTTGATATGTACTACATTATGTAAATTGCTTGCTTAAAAAATTAAGGGGAGGGGGAAAAGCTAGTTTCCACTGTTAGACAGAATTAGCTTGACATTGAACCATATTGTGTCTGTCTGCACCTGTTATTTATAGATGGACAAGTGAATGATGTAAAGTTTAGTAGCGTGAAAGAAGAGCTATTACTTTAATCTGATTTAAGACCTGAGTATTTTTAGGAAATATTGTGCATTATGTTACCTTTATTTTGTAAATAATTAAAATATTACACTACTGAAATAGGGCCTTGATCTTGCAATGAGTTCTACGGGGCCAGACCCTCTGCACCCAGACAGATCTCATTGACATCACTAGATTACTAACTGCCATTTTGCCATTTTTGTTAACTTTTTTTGCCACATCTTCACAAATATTGCATATACCATTTGTTGAGTTTAAATGAGTAACATTTCACCCCACCATGCAATGCTATTAAGCTGAGGTAAAGGCAAACAGTATACATTATCATTTTCATATTATTTTAAAAAGCTCAATTTATTAATTCTCAATGCATAAACTAACCACAGCACATAGGGACCCGTGGGAGTATCAGGAAACTACTGAAGTGCCTAATTAGTCACAACAGCATTCTCTACAACAATTTTCAATTAATTTTTAAAGCAATAATTCAATGGTACCATTCCATAACAACATATTTTAAATGATCTTATAAAGAATGCATGGTATGATCTGCCATATAATGAAGTACTGAGATAGGAAACAAAGACCTCAGATATTCAGTAACTGCATGGATTGGGTGACAAGTGGACTCATGGCTTTTGCACTAAATAACAAACCTCTGCTACCATTGACTCTGTTGGAAAATCTCCACCAACTCACTGTAGCATTAGGGCAGAGCCTTCGTATAAACACTTGAGCAGATCTGTTTACTTCCAGTAGAGAGAATCAGAGTATATATGTACAGGCCCCACTACATTATTTGTTAATGTGCACTTAAAGGCAACATTTTTTCTAGCCACATGATGGTGTCCTTGTGGCTCAAACATCAACAAACCATAAGAAACTAACAGTGTTCTAAACAGAAAACAGTGGTTCATTAGGGCTGATTAATAGCTTTTTGGTAAAATTCTAAGCTAGTGTATATCTGTGCTTAGCAATGTCTTTTGTGTGTTTTCTAATATGCCCCTCTGTACTCTAAATTTACTTGACAGCTGGTAAACAGATGCGTTGTATGATAGTCCAATATAGGATTTGTTGAAGCAGATTTGGAGAGAGGCAGTGCAAATGAAGCCAGGCATATGTAAAAACTGCAGCCATTTGGCTATCCTGCTTCTTTAATTCCATTCTCTTAAAGCGCAGCAAAGAAGCAGGGAAATTGGGCGCTTACATTTGGTATAATGAAGAGAGTTCACACTCAATGGTTAATATTTTAAAATAGATAAAAATCTTAGAAAATCATAGTGTTCAATAGTAGTTCAGATATGCTGGATATGATAAGTAGCTTGATTAGTAAATATTACAACGATGCTTTGTTTTGCAGTGGCAGAGTATGTGGTTTCATATAACGACTGTGTGTAGCTTTATTCAGGCAGCCGTAGTGAACTACTGGATAAGACGTTTTTGCATCATTGTTTACCACAGATTCAGGCAACAAGGTTGACCTTATTAAGGAGTCTGTTAACCTTTGTTGCTTTATGGTTTAATCCAGCCCTGTTGTGTAAAATTTTCATGGGAATCAACAGGGCTGTGTGTGTGTGTGTGTGTTTTACAACTGAAATTTCAGAATTGGGGTGTTAAGCATATTCACCACAAGTAAAACTGAAACTAGATAGCAGCCCGGATTGCACATTGGGAATTTACTCTCAAATACTGTACACAGCTAAAGGGAGGCATGGCTAGATTATTTCATAAAGACAGCTTCAAGCATTGATACTGACACAACAGCTGCAATTTCTTTTGTTCACTTTTTAATGCAGCTATCACAGTACCTAGAGTAAACAACCAGACATGTTTGCACTGGTTGCTGTTCACGGTGCATTTTTTATTGTATTTCACATCTATGACATAATGTGAACGTCAGCTCATTATTTGTGTATTTTTATGCGTTATACTGAAATCTAAAATGCCCACTTCATAAGAACAGCCATACTGGGTCAGACTAGTGGTTCACTTAGTCTAGTATCCTATCTTCTGACAATGACCAACCAACGCCAGGTGTCTCAGAGGCAATGAACAAAACAGGGCAATCATCAAGTAATCCATCCCCCCGTTGTCCAGTCCCAGCTTCTGGCACTCAGAGGCTAGGGACACTCAGAGCATGGGGTTGCATCCCTGACTATCTTAGCTATTTTAGCTGTTGATGGACCTATTTTCCAGGAACTTATCTAATTCCTTTTTTGAACCTGTTATAGTTTTGGCCCTCACAACATCCCCTGGCAATGAGTTTCACAGGTTGGCTGTGCATTGCGTAAAGTAGTACTTCCTTTTGTTTGTTTTAAACCTGTTGCCTTTTAGTTTCATTGGGTGACCCTTTGTACTTGTGGTGTTTTCTTCACAAAGAAAAAATGTTCCTCTAGTTCTTAGACTCAAACCTGATGGCTCTATTTGAGAGGACGTCCAAAAGTAGCCCCTTCTGGGAAAGCTCCTGATTCTGTAACTTTTTGTAGGCATGTTAGTATCTTGCATTTTCCAAAACCTGCCTGCTCTGCCTCCTTTCAGTTATCTTCTTTCCTTTCACACTAAATGGGAAGGATGGGGAGAAATCATTAAAAGACTGATATTCAGTGTTTTCCCTCCATGTGAATAATCACACTGTCTTAGGAGGAACTACTTGGATTTGGTCAGCCATGGGTTATGTTTTCTGTCATAATAAAAGTGGCTGCAAAAGCACAATTATTTTTTGGAATGTATTATCTTGTTTTCACTTAATAAATAATCAGTCCATTTCACGGACAGCAGAATGTGGTGCATGCACAAATACACCAAGACATTTTAGTCTGTTCCCAGATCACAAGCACTAGCATCATGATCTAAGAGCTATTAACGTGGGAATATTTTGTAGGCACCAGAATAAAACATCCAGTTTTGTTTCCAGCATTCTTACATGCTGTACAGCTAGTTAAATAAGTAAGAGTATTCAGCCTACAGTAGATAGGAATTTTAGAAGAAAAGTGGGTGTGTTTTGATGTGTTCATGTGGAAACCAATACCCAAATGTTTTTCTAGGTCACAGCTGGTTCATAGCACTCTTGGTATTTTGAGTTCTAAGAGCAAAGCAAAAAGTTTGTGTGTGTTTGTGTGGAGTTTTGAGTAAACACAGTAAACTGTTAGGAGCTATTGTTCTTGTGTGCTTACCTGGAAATAATCCAAACTTTTGTCAAACTTTACAAAAAATAAAAATAAAAAAGAGGAAGAATCCTTCTGTCCATATTTGACTTTCATGAATGTATATTGCTCTAAATCCAACTCTTGCAAGTCTGTAACCCTCCACAAGATTCTCCTTATGAATGGATATCTGGATTTGCAGATATAAAATTTGTAGAAACAGCTAACTTAACTGTGTGAATAATAATAATTATTGCTTATTTTTGTAGTTTATTTCAAGCCAAAAGATTCCAGAGCACTGTACGATCTATGGAGCTGATTCTCCTTTTGTTCACACTGGAGTAAGAGCTTGATACAAAGCCTTCTGGAAATCAATGGAAAGGGCATAAGTCAGGAGTAATTCCAATTAAGTCACTGGAATTTCAAAAATATTAAAGAATTGTGAGTCCACAGTCCAGATCCCTCTATTAATACGTAAAAGCTTCACTGTGAAGCATTGAGGGTTGCTGCACATACATGTACCTAACACACTCCAAAGGCAAAGAAACTAAAATTAAGACACCCAAGAGTACATACTTCAGGGGCAAAAGTAGAAATGGGGACTTACCGGTACAGGGCTGGATTGGGGCTGGCTCTGGCCCTTGGAAGGAGCGGGGCCTTGGTCAGAAGGGACAGGGCTGGGGAGGTCAGAGCCAGCCCCGACCCACCCTGTACTGGTAAGTGCCCTCCCACCCGGGGGGTGGGGGAAGGGAACAGCTACAGGTACTTCCCAGGACGGGGCGAGCGTGATAGCTCTGACCCCCCCCAGCTCTGCCCCTTCCGCCCAAGGCCCCTCCCCTTCCGAGGGCCAGAGCTGGCCCCAGCCCAGCCCCATACTAGAAAGTGCCTACAACTACTTTCACCCCTGGCTTGGGGAAAAAAGAGGACTAAGGGGAGGGAGATATGAGAGTCTATAAAATCATGATTGGTGTAGAATAAATAAGGAAGTGCTATGTACTCCTTCTCATAACACAAGAACCAGGGGTCACCAAATGAAATTAATAGGCAGCAGGTTTAAAAAAACAAAAGGGAGTATTTTTTCACACAACAGGCAGTCAACTTGTGAAACTCTTTCCCAGAGAATGTTGTGAAGACCAAGACTAAGAGGGTTCAAAAAAGAATTAGAAAACTTCATGGAGGCTAGGTCCAGCAATGGCTATTAGCCAGGATGGGCAGGGATGGTGTCCCTAGCCTCGGTTTGCCAGAAGCTGGGAATGAGCGACAGAGGATGATCACTTGATAATTACCTGTTTTGTTCTTTCCCTCTGGAGCACCTGGCATTGTCCACGCTCGGAAGACAGGATACTGGGCTAGATAGACTTTGGTCTGACCCAGTATGGCTGTTCTTGTGTTTTGACTGGATTTTTGTCCAGGGTTTGCAGGGCCAGGTTTGTCCTTTTAAAGTACTGTATGTGTCATAGTAAGGAAAAACCATGAGAAAATAAAATTAATATTAAGGAAGGCAAACTTTTCCTATGAATGCAATGCCACCTTTCCACTGACAGTTTTATTTCTGAAGTTGGTCATAGCCACTACAGAAACAAAAATAGCTTTTTTTTTAAAAAAAATATTTAAATATTGACACTTGCCTGCTTTTTCATGAGGTCTGTGGGATTCCTCTATGAGTCTTTCCTTTTGCTCCAAAGAGCTGCATTTGTGGAGCCACCCAGAGAAGTTTTCAGGTCTGCTAGCCCGGAGAGAGGTTGGGGACGGGGGATGAGAGGGAAGGATGCAGCCGACTGACAACTGCAGGAGTATGAGTGTCAGATGAAGACAGTAAATGAAACTATGAGTTCAAATGTATACATCAGGACCATTATCAAATCCATGTATCTGAATCTCATCTGGCTTTCTGGGACATCAATTCAGTTAATCAGGGATTCATTTTAATATTCTCCATTAAAGTAGAGTAGTATCCATAGATCATTATCTTCAGGTTTTCAACTATTTTCCCATTCAGCCTCATAGTTATAAATAAAACTTGTTAACTTTTTGTAGCAATTACCACTTGACACATGTCTAGCTGCTCACTAATGTTTGCATAGTCCTGTTAACCCTGTTGTCACATCGTAAGTCAAATGTGCACTTTTGGGTACTTTGAGACTAAAAGCAAATAGATGTCCTATGGTGGGGGCTGTGAATCACAAATCTCCATAGGATCCCAAATTAATCCTTGGTATTTGAGGGTATCTTCAACTCCCAGAAGTTAATAGTACTGACTATTCCTCTGTGTTTGGGGAGTAATTTCCACTTCTGGGCACTACCACCATATCAATAAATAATTAATATTAATAAAAAAGATATTGCAATTTAAGGGATGGTGTTTTCAAGCTGTCTTCCAGAATTAAAAACACAGATTAATTTTTCAGATCTAACAGTACCCCTAAAAAAAGAAACAAAACCTCCTAAACAACCCCCACAACATTAATTGCAATATATGAAAACCCTCCACACTTGCAAGTAGTTAACAGCAACATTTTCTTTCTTCTTAAATACAATTTTTACTATATCAAAGTAAGATAACTGTAGTAAGTGGAATAAATTACTCTGGGAGATCTGAAAGCTGCTACTCTCCACTCGCCTGGAATTGATGAAAATGAAAATCTTTTGAAATCCACAATAAATTGACATTGGCACTCATAGAAATTTTTTCCACCAAATATGTGGTCAATGTTTAACTAAGAGTCTCATTTTGATTTCCACTAAGAAGCCTCATAGCAACCAAAAAAGACATCATGGAATTACAGCTGCTACAGAATATTTTAAAAATTCTGGAAGAGTGTGTGTGTGTGTGTGTGTGTGTGTGTGTGTATAATACATTTGCATAGAATATATATGTGTATGCAATAGGAAGAGAAGTGTACGCACACACATACACACACACACATTTGCCCAAGAACAGCAGAATTTTCACCATTATTTGACCTCCCTTACTCTTTCTTTGCTGGGCAAGTTGATACTTATATCTTCCCAAAGACTTCTTATTTTGCCATGTGTTGCCAGTTCTGTCACTGATTCTTTCTCCAGCTTGGTAGAGACTCCATAGTACTGGTTGTAAGTCTGTTGTTCTTATGCAGTAAGCCTACCTTTGATCCCCAATCTCACTTTCTCAGATGAACTCTCATCTGATGAAACTTTTTGTGTGTTTCTCCCTATAAACATGGTACAGCTTAATAAGAGTTTTAAGAGAGCTTCCCTTTACTCTGTGACATGTATAACCCCAGACTGGTCTAGAATAGTTTAGTGGAGCAGTGGGTGATATCATTTTTCTATTAGCAGAAAGCCCTGCCTCCCTTTTAAGTTTCCATTCCTACTGGAGGAGCCTATGCCACTCCAAGCAGCTTTATTTTTAAACCTGGTTGAATAGTACTTCTGTGGATTAAGCCTACCGGGGAAACTGCTTCCAGCACAGAAGTCTGCAGTTAATACCCCTCTGAGACAGAGTTTGCTAAACTGATCAGGAAGCAGTGATATGGCTAGGGAAGAAGAAAACTACTACGGGAAACATGGTAATTTACTTACCTCCTTGTGTTCTCAAAAAATGAAATGCTTCATAAGGGCTCTAGCCAATGCCCATTGAAATCAACTGGAGTCTTTCCATTGACTTCAGTGGGGTTTGGATCAGGCCCTAAGTGGCTTTAGCTAACTTCCTCCATTATTTGAAAAATCATGTAAGCTTTTCCAGAATTGATCTTGCAGCTACAATTAATGGTAGATAGAAAGTAGAATTTGTATAAATATAACTGATTTTCATTTTAGACAAATGATTTAACTTAAAAAATCACTGCAGTGTAATAAATTGTGACAGTAATTTTGTTTATTATTTAGACTTCTTTAGAGTTGGAATTGGGAAGTTAAATCTTATTTGAAGTATTTATTTTAATGGAACAATAATTCAATATAATTGAAATTCCTATAGTAAAATCGTCTATGAAATAGATCTGTCTAGTCTGTGAAGAGTGATTATCATCTCTGTTTTTAATCCTAGTAAGAAAATGACTATGTAATTATTCCACACCCAGTGGCTACTTCCCCCATGCCTCCCAAACTCCTAAAGATTTTAATCAGCTTTCGGAATCAATTGTTTTGTTTTTGTTTTCAAAACATTGCTGATATGACACTTAGGAAGTATGTTTTTGTTTTTTAAAGAACGGGTTACCTAGAGCAACAACAAACCCCCTCCTGAGTCTACTCTCTCTATTCCTTCTTTAGAGACAACTTCAGTAATTGGGGAGAGGATTTGATGTGTAACTTGGAGAAAGAGAGTGAGAACAAGCAGTGTGTGCCCGTGGTTAGTTGTTATGTGAAACTATAATCACAGATATGTGAGTTTCAGTGAAGAAATTCCTATAATGCTGCAGTTTACTTTTGTCAAGGAATTTGAATGTGTGTTTTAGTGTTCCTTATGTAAACAGTTATATTCCATAATGGATTTGTGACAAAGTTTAGAAAAAGAAAAATAAGACAGGTTGAGCACTGGCATACTGCTCTGTGCCCAATAAGAATGGTGACTTTAGTGGTGAGTGGTAGTCCTTGGAAGAAATTTGCAGTAGTGCAGTGGCTTTGTTTTTGTTAATCAGTGTCACTGTTGGATAACATTCCCCAGTTTGTTTGATTGCTGGAGAAGAAAATCTCCATTTTCTGGAGTACTTTGTCTATTTTTATCCTCTTGCCTATAAATTAGAAGGTATTGACTTTCATTGTAGAAGTATTATGGAGTTTGCTTACATTCAGATGTGATCCACAAATATATATATATTCCAAGTAGAGTGATCAGACAGGAAATGTGAAAAATCGTGACGGGTTGTGGAGGGTAATAGGAGCCTATATAAAAAAAACCCCCAAAATCGGGATTGTCCCTATAAAATCGGGACATCTGGTCACACTACTTCCAAGATGCATTTTCTTTGCACCAAATCAAAAACTATGAAGGTATGCTGTAATTAACCCAACTGAAGCCAATTACTATGTAAGTGTAGTGTTAATAGAGATGATCTGGTTTGTAGAAAGTAGCCCACTTACTGTTACACATTGTATTGTATCTTGCCCCACTGGCTATGCGATCAAGCTGTTCCGCTGAATACAGACATCCTGAGAGCACAGGAAATTTCCCCTGTTAACCAGCTTCATCAGTACAATGTAGGCCAAGTACAGGAATGTCTATAAGCAAAGTAAATCCCTACTGGAAATTCATGATGCCTTTGAAAACCTGGCCTGCTCCTATTTTCAGGGACTGGGAAAGACCTCATTTCCCATGCAGACTCCCAGCATCTGGGTTCCAGCTGCGGGAGAGGCAGAGACGGAGCAAGGGTTGTTCACGTGGTACCCTACCCCAGCAGGTGGGTGGGGATTGGGTGGCTCATAGAGGGTGGGGTGGGGAAGGATGAGTAATCTGTACCTAATAAAGCAGGGGTACAGATTTTCCTCTTTCTAAGTCGCATTTGCTTTTGCTGGGATGCTCATGGGTGATGGACGCTGTCCTTTTCACAGGGCAATATACTCAGTCTAGTATCTCATAGGTACTAGGCCATAGTATTCTGGTATGTAGTAAAGTTACAGGCTCTGAACCAGAAATAAGTTATTTTTTTAACATGTATAATCTATGGAAAGTTTTATGCCATAAATTGAGGCAATATAGAGTGCAGGCCTCTCCACACCACAGGTTATCAGGTTTCTTCTCAATTTGCCCTTAACTTCTGTTCTGGGCTCACTCTTGGTTTAAGCGGCTTGTGTGTGACAACATAACCTGTGTTCTGTACTAGCCAGCAGTATTGCTACATGCACAGTGGCTCCGGAGCTATAAACTGCCAAAGTTATTTTTTGGTAAAAAATATATTTTAGAAGCTTAGTGGGGTGGAAGAGAACAAACAGAGTCATGAGGTCTGCTGTGTTTATTGTACTGGGCCTGTCAATATTCTGATAAGGTTTTTCTGATATGACGCATGAGACCAAAGTCTGAATTTAGTTAATGAGTAAAGGCAGCTTTTAAAATATATTTCTTCGAGCTCCTCTCTAACCTTGGCCCTTTGTATTTAGATTTTATTTTGTTAAAATTTCCCAAGAGCTTGACAGTGTTTATTACAAAAATTAAAATTAACTTCACAGTTTCCAGGGTAAATATTGGGGGACAATAGGACAGAAAGAAGCAACAAATAGAGAAAACTAAGAGTATCGAAAGTCAAAGCAGGTTAATGCTGTGGTTTATTTCATGAACTGTGATACACATGCATATGCATCTGTACTTTCACTACATTGCTTTACTTTAACAGACAGCTTTGCGTTTATACTTGGAGTAATTTATTATTAACATAAACACGTCCACCTAAAGTAATGGATTGGATTTTCTTAGTGTAATTAGTGCTTTTTGGGTACTTGACTGGTAAAATCTGAATAATGCTATTTGTAAAACCTGGGAACATTTTGGTAAAAATGAAAACGAAGGGCCATATCTTTAGTCTAACTACACCAAAATGGGCACAACAGGTTTGTCCTGTCACATAGTCTCTCTTCCTTCACCTGGAGAATTCCCTTACAAAATTTCCCTGTTTGTTGCTCCTGTTCACTAGCCAGTGACATGTCCCTGGGAACAGTGTGCTGCATATTGTCTCTGATGCCCGTGCAAGTGCTGGAAAGCCAAGGTGAATGAAGAGCCTCCAGTGATTTGAGGAAAAGAAATGCCACAGTCAATCCCAAAGTTGCCATTAGTAGGGAGCTCTGCATTCTGTGGAGTGACCTCAGAGTGATCAAGAAGTAAGCTCTTTGTGGGAGGGACTGTCTCATTGTTCTGTGTTTGTACAGCACTCAGCACCACAGGATTCTGGCCTCTGACTGGGGCTCCAGCGCTCTGCGGTAATACAATAAGAAATACTAGTAATGATGACCATGAAGTTGGACAGAAGGCTGATAGGAGAAAGACTGGTTACCGGGAATAGGGTGGACTTGATTTGTTAGAGAAGACTGCAGATGGAACAAGGGGAGAGGAAAGAACAGTAGGAATGGGGATGGAGAGGGAAGGCCGGGGAAAGAGCAAGCAGTTTGATGTTAGAGGCAGTGTAAGAGCAGAACATCAGCAGGAGAAAGAGTGCAAAAATTAGGACAGTGTGACAGAGACAGAGGGCTGATGTACACGAGGAATGTAGCTGGGTCGATCTAATTCTCTAAAGGGTGTGAAAAATCCAAACACCCCCGGGTGACATAGTTAAGCCTACCTGCGTCCCCATGTAGACAGCATTAGGTCCACAGAAGAATTCTTCTGTGGCCCTAACTGCCATCTCTCGGGGAGATGGATTAATCACTGTGATGGGAGAACCTCTCCCGTCAGCATACGTAATGTCTATACTGAAGCACTACAGCAGTGCGCTGCAGAGTTTCAAATGTGGACGAGCCCTGAGTAAGGTAGAATAGGGGAGGCGATAACCCTAGCACTGACATTAATCTGATTGGTTCTGATTCAGCTTTGGTTGTACAGCACTGAGGAATACTCTGTGAATAATGTTCTATACAACAGCATTGAAGTAGTAATTTGTAGTGCTCCCCATAGTCAACAGAAATATGCCAGACGCTCACATTGATGCCATGCTGTATCTGTAACTTGGCACGTCAGTGGGTTTGTTATAACACGTGACTGGGCTCACAGTGTTGAGCACATGTTCTGATGAATAATGAATATTGCCTACATGAAGCAGATATTTTTTTCAAACTTGAACATTTTGACTGATTAGAAGCTAAATGAGCAGATGGCATCAGTCCATGCTAGGCCAGCTTTCCCCTCTACAAGACTGTAGAGAATGACGGGAACCAGCCAATATTCTTGACATCCAACCCAAGACGGGGGAAACTTTGGAGAAGGTTAAATAGTACATTTCATTTTTGTTGCTCCTTTGCCAAGACAAAGCAGATTTGGGAGCTTTGTTGGTCAGGTGCCTGTTTAGAGCAGAAGTTGGTGACATGAAGTCAGACAAATTCTGCTAAGAAAATATCTATGTATAAAATATACACGTCTGGTTCCCTTGACTAGCAGTGCTAGCAGACTGCACATGGGCAGCTCTCTTCTGCAGGAATCACAGATCAGGCACTCTTGTCTTGTTCTAAGAGGCAGCTGCCTTGGCCCCCATCTCTCTCCAAGACTTACACAAAACTCAAACCAGTATCCAGCTGCTTAAACATACTCTGGGCCCATTTTTCTCCTGCTGCCTCTTCACTTTACACCTAGTAAGCCTGTAAAGTCCAAGGCTCCCCTCAAATGAATGGTCTGGAACAGGTGGCAGGCCATTAACCCTCCTTCTGAGTAACCAACTCTGCAAAACAAAAGTGGCCCAGGCTATGTTTACAGTAGAAAAGGTGTGCTGGGGTAGCTAACCTGATAGCGTGGTGTAGTACATTCCTAGTGTAGGTGCAGTTTATACCAGCAGAAAAATGCTTCTGCCAGTATAGTTTATGCTACTTCCCCATGAGCAAAATAAGCTATAATGAACTAATATGCTGGTATAACTGTGTCTACATTAGGGCTTCTTACAGTATATAGATGTCTTAAAAATCACCCCCTTCCCAGTGATTTTCCTATATCAGCAAACATTTCTAGTGTAGAGCTGGCCTCAGAAAGGCTAACAGTAACAGACCATATCAAAAAGAGTGCCCTAAACTCATACAATATCCTTAACAACAGTTAAGAGCAGTTGCTGCATGGCACCTCAGACTCTTTCCATGGAGAGTTTCATGCTGTGTGCTTATGTATCAATGATCTCTAGCATGAGAGCCATTAATACCTTTCACCATAACATTATTACTTTATAGCTTAATACTGCAAGGTGCTGATCAGCCATTTCTCCCTGGTGAGAAAAGAGGGTACTGTCTGTCATGTAAGATATTTTTGTATTATTTCCAGCATGATCATATTTTATGGATACTTTATAAACCAAGATAATATGAGTTCAGGGGTTTTAATAGAAATGCTGATGGAGTCCTAACTTCATCAGCACTAGTGGGTGGCACAATATTTAAACATTACTGAGGAAATTACATGCGCATTGAAACATCCACTAAATAGTATACACTACTATTACATCCTGACTTTATCTTCATTATCTTCAAAAAGAAAGTCGGAAATGTGCCTTTTGCAGTGCCAGTCAGGTTTTTAAAATGCAAATGCAGCAGAGCTTTTAAAGTTTGGACTCTTTGTTTGTGGAAAGAACTCTGAGATACTTGAGTGAACAGTACTGTAGAAATGTAGCTTGCAACATGCTGCTATGACAAGAATGAGGCAGAAGTGAACAAACAGTTTTAAAAGATGGCGGATTTACTGGCCCTGAGTCCGAAGAGTGGGGACCATATGAACCCCCATTGCTTACATGATTTTAGACAATGTTCAAAAAGAGAATATTTACACACATGCACACACACGGCCAACTCCTCAGTTGATGTAAATTGGCATAGCTCCATTGACTATACATGTAGATTATATATACAAATGTGCGTGAAAATAATTCTTTCCTTTTTGCACAGTAGCTAAAATCATATGGACATAAAGGTTGTAAATTTGAGCACCGCGTGGACTTGATACTCCTCAGTTATTTTATTATGGTAGATGACTTATTTCTCTGTCACTTGAATGTCATTGCTGGTTTAACTTACTGTACGTGTTTAACTTTCAGACTTGCCTTTATTATCTTCCGTATTACCTCTTTTCACTGCTGTGGAGTCCCTCTGAACTGACGTTCTCTGTGTTGGAACTCTGGTTGTAGTGATGCTCTGTCCAACTAAGGCAACAAAGTAAAGACTATTTGACATTTGTGCACCATCCTGCATTTCTTTTCTATAATACCTGTTGGAGAAAAAGTGACATTTTCAGGGGTCTTTGATTTTACATCTTTTCTGAATTGTTGTGAGAGGCAGAACTGATAAACTGGTTTAATTTCGTTCTCATCATTAACCTATAGAAGATAGGAGATTTCTGGAAAGTTGTTATCACTAGTCACAGAACTGCTTTGTGAACTTGTGATAAATTGACTCATTCTAAGCAATTTTCTTTAGTGGCTCTTTTGCATATAGGTGTAAATGGAAGAATTTTACTTTTAGCATAGTTATTTTGAAAGCAACCCTAAAAACAAGCAAGCTAGGTGAACAAACTGCCTACTGATCTCACATTTTTCCCCTCAATAGTTTCTTATGTTATTGCCAACACATTCCATCCTAAGAGGTACAGCGGAAACCACTAGCTTTGCTATGCTTGGGATGACTAAAAGATGCTATTTATGTATTGGTTTGCACCAGTGAAATTAGTATTTGCTATATGTGCTAGTTTTGAAAACACTGTTAATAAAAATAGTCTCTAAAATGAGATATGAGATCTAGTCATGTTACATTAACTTTTGTTGGTAGAATAAAAATATAGATGACATATGTTTAATACTGAGTTTTGTAGAATCTTCCCCCTTAAAAGCAGACTCATTCCATTGGATACAACAGGAGTTGTGTGTGTGCTTTTTTTAGGGTAGAATTTGGCCCAAAGTTAAAACAAACATTTCTAAGCATAGGTCATACAGAACAGCTATCAATACTGTTATAGTGCTTATTAGGAAGTAGTGTTATGTTTCGCACCTCCAAACCCACACAGTATGTCTCCGTTTTATACCCATATGTGTTCTCCTCATGCAGCAACGAGTCACATTTGTTTGTTGGGAGAAAGAATAACATTACCTGCTCCAAAAGCTCATGCCCTTGCATATTGGAAGAATTATTATCATTTTTAAATACAACTGAAAGATTTCTTACATTTAAAAAACAAAAGATTGACTGCAAAACATACCTCTGTTTTCAGTAATATGAATTGAAATGTATATGGTTTTCCCTGTATTAACAGTGATTATTTCTTTCATTTTTTTTATATGCTCAGCTGACAGTAAAGAAGGAAGTTACTAAACATGTAAAAGTCTGCAGTTATTATTGAAGTCTTATATAGGTGTATATGTATGCTTTGAAATATACAAACAATTCACAATGTCTCTTTTGGAAATCCCTAACCTCTATACAAAAGTTACCCATTAGAAACTTCTGAAGAAAGCAGCAGACCTTGAGTATGCTTCATACTCAGCAGACTGAGGTAGCTTCAATGGGCCTAGTCACAGTAGTAAGCACCTACCCCTGTAGCAAGGGCCTCAGGGACTGGACGATGTGACAGGATGTATACAATTTAATGCAATGGGAAGGTCTATTCTGTAACTGGGGCATGAGAAATTGTTCATAGTGACTTGTATACAACAGTATCTACACTATCCCCATACTGGTGAGTAGTTGTCAACTGAAGCACTATGCCTCTCACAGAGGTGGAGTACAGAAGTTGACTTTACAAGCCCTTTGGGTCGCCAGAAGGGACTCGATAACGTAGACACATACATTATTAACTCGACCTAACATGGCTTATATTAACGTAACTTTGCAATGTAGACCAGGCCTTACAGTACATTGTCTCACTCTTCTCTCATAATCAGCCGTGCCATACAGAGAGAAAACATAATTTTCTAGCTGTCGTCGTTGTAAGGAAACAGCAAAATCTACCAGGCTAAATTCACCCTTGATTTTAGTCCAGGTAAGTGAATGGAATTTTATTGGGGACGGATTTACTCCATAATCTTTTTACCAGGATTATACTTTGGAATGCAGTCTAAGGCCATGATGCTGCATACAGTTAAGCATTTTTATAGCTTTAGGCACAAGAACCTAATGGCATTACTCATGTGCAAAGTTCCTTGCATATATTAGGGTTTGCAGAATTAAGGCCTAAGGAATTTGGGTCTGATCCACAAGGGACTTAGCCTGACCACTGCAACACCTTTTAGACCCCTAGGAAATCACTGGAATAACAAGGGGATCCACAAAGCCTGGAGCTCCAAGGAGGAGCTGGAGCCCCAAGTCCTTATTTGAAAATATAGAAAAAGTCCAAAAATATTTAAGTAAATAGTATTCTATTATTGTTTACATGGGCAATTAAAACTGCGATTAATTGTGATTAAAAAAATTAATCGCTCAACAGCCCTACTTATAAGATGATCACCACCTCTTCCCCCACTTCCGGGATTTTCAATAGGGTCTGATCTGTTAGGTGTTCTCTGATGACATTTACCAGATCAGGCCCTACAGAGAAAATAGGCAGGCGAACACCTAACTTCTCCTGTTGCTGGATTGTGGTGGGGCTTAGGTGTCTGGATGCCACAGTGAAGTAGCAGCACTTATGTGCCCGGAGACAGAAAGGTAGGTGCCTTAAGAACTCGTACCTTGCAATTTTTTGTGTTGTCAGTTTAGATGTTTACAGAATTAGGCAGTAGTTGAGGTGGGGTTTTTGTTGATCTCAGGGTTACTTAAAACTGGGATTTAGGTGCCTAAATTTGGTGTTTAGGTTGATGCTTTACCTCTGTGGATCTGGGCCTTGAGAGTTGAAGTTATCAGGTAGATTTGACAATGGCACTAATTGAAGTTGTTACTAATATTTCACGTGTTTACATCAGAAATGGGAAGTCAGCCAATATAATTATTACAAATCTTGTTCAAATTTTTGTTAAAGAAGATAGCAGTTAAAATTAACTCTGGGTGAAATATAATGTTGGATTAAAATAGCACTAGTAACTTTTTTAGCTGTTAAATTAAAACACTGGAAAACAGATAAATGCCTTCTCTTATGGTGCTGTTTTGAAGAAGGTGTCATATAGACTTGGGGATTAGGCGAGCTGTTTTGAAGATATAAACTGTTTTAATCGGGTATTCTGGCAGACAGAGAGAAAAATACAATTAAACGTCCAACTGTGTAGTTTATTTGGGAAAGAAATTTTGAGAAGACAGTCATGAATCTTATATACATTGTATTTTTATATATTCATTTTTTTTCATTTGTATGAAGCAGACGTGTTTGGCACATGTATATAATCTTATTGTGATGGATTTGATAGATATGGGAATTTGTGCTGTAGTAATATATATATATAGATAGTATTGTGTACAAAAGCTGTATTTTTCTTCTGTCTGCATGGAAAAAATGAGTAGTAATGTATTTTAAAATGTATTTTAACATTTTAGACAGAAGTAGGCAATCTTTCAGATAGCACAAGACCAGGCTGCTTGGGGATTTTGGGTGTCCCATTATGTCTTGGAGTGGCTGAGCCTCAGGTAATCAAGACAGGTGCTGATAGAGGGAGAAAAAACAAAGACCAGGAAAGCTGGCAGAACTGCTTTTGTGGGAATTTACTACTGACTAGTAGATAATGAGATCCTTTCTAGGTAATGTTTCAGTCGCCATATAGAATTCTATGGCAGGGGTATGATTTTCTATTAGAATTTATAGATTGGTTTGCAAATTCCTTGACAAAGATCTTTTTGTCTATTAAATTCTGTGGGGTTTAGAATGAATTTTATAGAAGCTTATTTAGTATCTATAGAACGTTGTTGATTTCATTCCTGTGAAATTCTATAGTATTTTTGGAGGTGGGGGTGAGGGGAGGAAAGAGGTCCAGGGAAATTGGTACATTTACTGTAACACACAGAATGAACCTTGATAAAATAGTATTGAACCAGTGGAAAAGAGAATGTTTTGGAGGTCATGAGAAAGATGCTAAATTTTTCAGTGAGAGATTTTTAAATTAAGGTTTTTCTTGGCTCTTTTTTCCCTTGAAGAATGTTCATTTTTGGTTTTTTTCTAATAACATACTCCCTCTTCCAAACCCTCTGGGACTTATTATGAGTTTAATGAACAAAACCACAATTTCAGCAAAAGCAAATTTTCTGCTTAATTTGAAACGTGAATTAATCTGCAAAATATCAGGTATCAAATGGTTTGGGGGAGTTTTTCATTTATTTATTTATTTATTTTAACTGAGCTTGGGGTGGGGAAGGAGTTGCAAAGAAAGCATTTTATTTTAAATGAACACTTGCAATTATATTCTCAGTGAGTAGTTTTAGGAATAAATAGGTACAAGCCCAAAAGGAATTGAAACAGCATTGAACATTTTCTCTCTTATGAAGTATGAATCTAGAAGAAACACATTGGAAAGAGTGCCCTATTTAAAATAACTGCAGAATGGCTATGTGTAATTTCTTTAAAAAATCACTCTACTTTCCTTATTTTGGCCAGATGTATTTTATAACTTATGCTCATAAGACATCTTTGATTAATTTGTTAACAAACGCCTGCTAATAGTGTAGTTGTGGCTTTGCAAATGCTTATCTGTAGCAAGGAATATCTGGTTGTAGTTATTGATATCATTTATATCATAGCTGATGTTTATTTTTGTTACTGTCATTCTCAAGCCTATGTATCAGCCTAGATACAATTAAACTTTTGTTATTAAAAATGGCACTTCTTCTACATGCTTGCCATTCTCTGGGGTGAGGCTGGCTGTTGACAATACAGCCCAGTCCTTTGCTCCTTTCTCATGCACTGCTCCCACTGATGTACTGTGGTGGATTTTGTTGTCACAACAAGGCCTGGAGGGCCAGGCAGAATAAAGGAGTGTAAGCGGCAGAATAATTTGCCAGGTGGATTAGCAAAAACCTTAAAAAAAATAAAAAAAAAAAAAAAAAGTTGCCCGGGTTCTTCTTTGAGGCTTTCAGCAGGGCATTCAACAAGAAGCCGATTTAACAAATAAACAAAACAATTCATCTGATGCTGCAATAAATTAACAGAAACTCCAGCCTGTGTCAAGACTTCACTCCTGTATGAGATTTGATATTATTCCAGCACTCCAGAATAGGGGTGCTGGAACAATTTGTAAACGGGGGAGCTGAGATCCATTGAACCAAATTGTAAACCCTGTATATGACGGAAACCACTTCAGGCCAGGAGGGGTGGCAGCACCGCTAGTTCCAGCACCCATGCTGCAGAATGTCCTCTCCTTCTGTGTTTCAGGCATCCAGCCCTGATTCACCATTGCTTGACACCCAGTGAAGTGATGCAGTGCAAATGCTATCTATTTCAAGTAATGGGATGGAATGCTCCATTCACTTTGCACTGGTATAAATGACTACAGAAAATTCAGGCAATGGTAAATCAGACCCATAGTGGTTTCATTCCTTCCTGCTGGCCAACTTGACTGTCCTGCAGTCTCCAGGATGGCCTCGTTATCTCCTGTAAGCACCTTTTTAAACTGAACTAATGCTAATCTCTTTCTAGGCTAATGACCATATATTACCCCTGTATACTGCCATGATGTTGCATTGGTTCCTGTAAAAGCTATTGATCCCAAGCAGCAATGGTGTAAGACCTTGGAGTGAGCATAGTTCTGTTAGCTTCCATATAGATTCTCTAGTTGCATGGGAGCTGCAGACATGGCTCCAAATCATTAACTTTCTTGAAGGGTGATCCAGTGGCTAGGGCATTCACTTCTTCAGGAGACACGGGTTCAACATTCAATTTTCTGTTCTGCTATAGTCTCCCTGCGTGACCTTGGGCAGATCAGACTCTCTTTGCCACATTCCTATCTGTAAAATGGCATAACAGTACTTCCTTACCTCACAAGAGTGTTGTGAGGATGAATACATTAAAGATTGTTTGGTACTAATATAATGGTGCCTATGAAAGTACCTAAGATAGATAGATACCCAAAGCTCTGACCTCTGCTGCAATCACAGAGCAGATCAAAGTAAGTGATGAGATACTGGTATCCCTCCTAAGAATTAATTTACTAGAATGGGTTATGCTGGGCATCTCGGAAAGACGTTCCTGAAGGACTGCTGTTGAAAGAACATAGTTAATATTTCTACCAGGATCTGTTTTTTATAATATCTTATTTTAAATGCAGGTGAACCAAGGAAATTTGACCCAAAGTTCAGAGGACCTATTCACAACAGGTAAATATTTACATTTATTATATTTATATTTTGATTAGTTTTACTGTAAATAGAGAATTAAGAATGCCATTAATGGATAAATTATGTTTGATTTGGCTCAGATGTCATCCCTTTTTTTATAACTAGGAGAAAGTGCGGGAGGTTATTCTTGCTGTAATTCAGGACTCCAAATTGCTAGGGAGAGTCAGGGGGTGTACACTGTGGGAACTTCCAAAATCACCCCAGTATCCAGGGCCAGCCCTTCTTTGTACAATAGCTTCCTTATAATATTACATTGATTTTATTTTGACTACTCTGGAGTGCTACTTGGCATTAATCTGGCTCATATTCATTGGACTGGTACCAGGGCCCAATCTTGCAGCTCTTACTCATATGAATATTACTTACTCACATGAGTAGTCCCGTTGGAGTTGGAGGGCCTACCTATAAAAGCAAAGATTGCAGAATCAGAATCCAAAATGTTTCAATCTAATCATGTGTTTAAGCTGCCTCTTATCTGTGACATTCCATGAGCCTGAGGAGCTGTGATGTTCTGAAGCTGGTAACCAAGGAAAAAAAAAGTGTTAGAGGCTTTGAGCTTGATCCTGCAGTGCTGACGGAGCTAATGGAAGTTTAGGATGCTCAATATCTGTCAGGATCAGACCTCACTGCTTTGCAACAGTCCTTGGCAGCCTAACAAGTTAACTTACAATGCTTGGTTTTATCAACCTGTTTACTCTGTGATTCACTATTAAACAAATATGCAGTTACCATGACAATCTCTACCGCCACAGGTATTTATGCTATTCTACTTGTAAGTTCTACTGCAGCTTTTTAGAGAAACCACTACATCATGTAAGCTCAATGGATTTTATAATGCTCTGGAGAGAAATGCAGCCTAGGGACTTAATATTTTTCCTGATGTCTTACAGCCCTTTTTTTAAAAAAATTAATGTATAATTTATAGAATTTTACTTTTTTCCTAATATTTATATTTTCTGAATAAACAAGCAACAAGTGGGAGGAAAGATTCTCCTTGGCAGTTTTTTTCCCCTTCTGTTCCTGATCATCTTTTAACAGTAATGCCCTATGATGTCAAAGAAGCATCCTTATAATTCCAGATTGTGGACATATTTTAACATCATTTATATAACTAAAAAAGGTAAGTTTCCAATGGCCACATTGATATTACTTTTGGCTAAAATTGTTCCCAACCCCAAATCATTCCCTTGTGATGAATTGGTAAGTGTGCATGTGTGAGATTGCCTCCTATTGGATGAAATCAGAATAGTTCAACTGTGTGTCCTAGGACCTATTCTTCTGACAGCTAATGGAGATTTCTTATATGAAACATACACACAGGATGGCCTAGTGGCTAGAGTACTAGCTTAGCTCTTGGAAGACCCGAGTTTAGTTCCTTGCTCTGTCACAGACTTCCTGTGTGATCTTGGGCAAGCCAGTGAGCCGCTCTATGCCTCACTTCCCAACTGTGAAATAGAGAAGTGCTGTCATCCCTATCTCAGAGAGGAGTTGGGAGGATAAATATATTAAAGACTGTGAAGTGCTCAGATACTGCTATGATGGGCATCATATAAGTAACTAGAGTGACCAGACGTCCCGATATTATCAGGACAGTCCCGATTTCAAGAGAATTGTCCCGCATCCTGACTGTACATTGGTCGAGACGCACTTTCTCTCGGTATCGGGGACCCTTCACTGCTTCGTGAGACTGCTCTCGGCACCTGCCTGCTGGCAGGAGCCCTAGGCACAGAGGTGGCGGGGAGGAGGGTCTCCGCCTGCTGCAGGGGTGCGGCTTGCAGGCGCTGGCAGCACGCAGAGCCCCCCCACACCCTAAGAGGCAGAGGGACCTGTCGGGGGGCGAGGTAGGGAGTCTCGGCGGTGCTTACCTGGGGCAGTTCCGGTGTATGGTCGGGATCTGGGACAAGTCTCTTAAAATTGGGACTGTCCTGATAATATTGGGACGTCTGGTCACTCTACCCCTGGCCGGCCCCACCCTTCCCACTGCTCACCTCCTCAACTGAAGGCGGGGGTAGGGAATGCAGGGGTGGAGCTAGGGCAAGGACTCATGGCCCTGTGGCTTGTGGTGTGGTCTGCAGCAGGAGCTGTACACCCCTCTTGCAGCTTCCTAGGACTGTGCACTCCCTCTCATGGCTCCGGTCAGGACTGTGCACCTGTGGCTGTCTCTCCCGCTCTCCCTCCCCCCCGCTCGCCCAGTATGTCCTGATATTTCACTCTTGCGATCTGGTCACCCTATAAGTAATATAGATAGACAATATACATAACAGGAAAAAGGTAGAAAACATAATTATGTTACAGAAAAAGTTCTCTAAGACACACTCTTTTAGGAGGGAGGTAAGACATTTATTAAAGTGCAGTGAGCCATAACAGGCAATAGAAGTTCCCCAAGTATGGAGCTGGACCTAATATCCTGTACCAAAATTCCAAGCTAATACAATCCAGCTAGTGGCTCCAGTGAGGAACTCCCTGACAGCAGTAAGAGGGATGTTACTCTGGCCTCTGTTTGTAGCCCAGGGACTTTGGCAGCCTTCTACTTCCTGTAGGAGAAGGAGAGTAACAAAGGAGGTGTAGACATATCTTTTGCTTATATGAGCAAGAATTCTAAAAACGTGTGCAAGGCAGATCTGGTCTCCATTTGTACACACCTGGCCACAGGATGTGTAAATCTGTGTGTGTATAGTGGGTGGGGGGAAATGTGTCTCTGATCCCTTCTGATAAACAGACTGACCTGGTCCTAACTTCATAGGTAATCTGTTTGTATTGATAGGAGAATAAACCTGTGTTCTTTTTTTGCGTATGGGAGGTACCTGAGACGCCCACTTGGTAAGTTGTTCTTGTCAATATCTGAAGGTGTGGTTGCAGAAATAATTGTAGTAATGGCACATCCCATGATGGCTACAGCAGAACTTGATAACTTGCTGATAGAGAAGGCTGTAGACTATTTTATATGTGTCCCTGCATCCGCTTTAAATAGTCACCCTAAATATCAGTTTTCAATACCATAGTCCTTCTAAGTTCTCAGTTGGGCAAAGGGATCTGCAGTGTGGAGCTGCATTGAGGTCCATGGGACTCTGGGCAAAGAAGCCTAAAACAGAGGCCTTGGAAGATTTCTTCCTCTAGTACTCCATCTAAGTTAAAAGAGTTGTTCTTCTTTGCAAAATAATGATGCAAAATTGGCATTGTGAGGTTTCATGTTCATTGTGTCTCTGCGATTCCATATACAATGTACTCTGTTAACAATAAAAATATTTTGTTTTGAGTCTAATTGCTAGGGGACTCCCAGATTTGCAGATGTGAAAATCGCATCATGGACCATGAAATCTGGTCTCTGGCTGACCAGCTCAGAAGGCAGAGTAGAGAGCAGCAGCTGCTGGCCAGGTGTCACAGAAGTAAGGGTGACATGGTGTGGTATTGCCACCCTTACTTCTGTGCGGCTGCTGGCGGCAGCACTGCTTTCAGAGCTTGGTGCCCGGCCCGCAGCTCCTGTTCTCCTGCTGCCCAGCTTTGGGCATCGCTGCCAATAGCAGCCACACAGAAGTAAGGGTGGCAATACCAGCACCACCCTACAATAGGCTTATGACCCCCTTTTGGGTTGGGGCCACCAGTTTGTGAAATGCTGCAGAGAAATCACACATTTTTTTTGTGGGTTGGTCACGCATAAATAGCAAATTTTGCAGATGTGTAACATCTGTGAAATTTATGCTGTGACCAACCTGCCAAAAAATTTGTGATTTCTCTACTGGTTAAGTAGACCTCTACTAATTTCCAGTTCTGTAAATGCTACCTGGAATCTGAGAGTCCAGCCGAATTGTTAGTAATTTGTGCTTCATCATAAATACTGGGTGGGTTGAGTTGGGAAGTGCTTGTTTTCTGCTGCATGCTTTCCTGGGGACTGGATGGAGGTGCAGGAAGAAGTGGCTGCTGATAGAACGAGCAATAACTCTCCTCTGCACCGACTATCCTACCCATATCTTGTAATAATAAAGGGTTTTGGACACAGGCATGGCAACAGAGGAAAGGAGGCAATAAAAATCTTCCAAGGCTTCCAAGTAACCCAGCTGCTGGGGGAGGAGAGTGTAGGCTGAGGAGAGGTGAGTTTGCTTCACTGAGCTGGATCCATTCCCTTTGCAAGCCACACTCGTTATCTCTATACAGGGACATTTGTTTTACCATCCTGTGGCTTTATCTTCAGGAGAGCAGCATGTGGCCCAGAGACTGTGGTGCAGATTTTTTTCACCATGGGTTAGTTAACTGTGATGAATGCTGTGTTTTCTTTTTGTCCCTTTTAAAAGGAGGGAAGAGTGATTGACAGTCACTGATTACACATACTTAAAATGTTAAACAGCACTGGGTGAATGGAATGTTAAAGTAGCTTATGGGCAAATCTACACTACAAAATGAAGTTGACCTAAGATATGCTGTCGAACAGCCACCACAGTAGTTAAACTGCTTTTGCACGTCCACACTATGCTACTTGTGTCAGCGGTGCGTGTCCTCACCATCAGTGCTTGCACCGATTCAGCATGGGGCATTGTGGGATGGCTTCTGAAAGGCAGCAACAGCCCATGTAAGCAATGCAGTTTCTACAGTGGCATTGCATCAACCTAGTTAAATCAGCCTAAGTGCTACACCTCTTGCGGAGGTGGAGTTATTGAGTTTGTGTAGCGGGTGAGTTACAGCAGTGGGAGCTGCATTTTTGTGTAGACACTTACCAAGTTGGGTTGAAGTAAATTCCTTCATTGACCTAACTCTGTAGTGTATACCAGGGCTAAGAGTATAGGCTTTGCTAATACTGTTGTTTTGGGGGATGTTGTATGGGGATTTTGTTACGTGTAATGAAAAAGCTATTTAAATTAAAAGAATAAAAGTGTAATGGCTGTGCTGAGTGACTCTCAGCCAAAACAACTCATGCTAATTCCAAGACGGTGTTATCAAAAAGACATCTTTAATTCCTATGATAACACACTGCGGTCCTCTAAATTTATTCCATTCTCATTCTACTCTTTCTGAGACTGCCTGCCTGCCTCTGTCCTTAGTCAAAGTGTGCAGCATAATATGGAAATGTCAGGAAAAAGAAAAGGGTTATATCCATCCTAAAACTAGAGGAAATAGATTAGTTCTGAAACATTTCCCCCTTTTTTACAAAACCTCCTGTCAGCACAATCTGACCCCAGTGCATTTAGCAGTCAGTGCTGCAGGGAAAAGCATGTCTGTTAACACTCAAGTGGGTTGAGTAGGTTACAGGAAAAGTAAAATGGCAAAATACAGTACAAAGATTAAATGGAATTGCTAGTTTTTTTCTGGATACAAATGCAACATTCAGAATGTATTCGACACTGGCATTTACCATCCTCTTGGTGAACAGAGTAAATAACAGAGAGCCATCAATTATTTATCAATTTTATTTTTCTCAGAAGAAAAATGATGGCAAAGATGAAAACTGTAGCATAATTATATTCAAAACTATCTCTTAAACACACACCATTCTTTTGCACCCACAAATGTATTTCTCCTTTTCCTTTCCCTTCCAAAAATGGATAGTTTGGAAATAAATGGAAAATAATGAATGTTAGTTTAGGGAATAAATCCTAATATAAGACCTCTGTTCACAAATTTGACAATGAGACTTTGTAAGTGTGTGTTTGTGTATGTACAGAGGAATTTAAGTGTTAGCCTTTGAAATGTTTTACTGTATTAAGTGCAGTGCATATTACTACCAAAATATATTCATGTAAGGATTTAAATATCACTTCACAAAATTTAGTAAAATCCCACACTGCAGCAAAATAACCCTGTGGTATGTAGGTTCAAGGGCTTGAATTGAGGACAGCAGTAGCCTTCAATCTCCATTTCCAGGATTTTTACTGTCCTCTTTTTGGGGATTAGATTGCTCATAGGAATGGCAATGACAGGTAAACATGCATTTTCATGGGAGATATCTTTGTAATGTAAATGTTAGACTTAAGAGTTTCATAAGGGATAGTTTGGATGGAGTCAAGAAAGGTGTGCAGAAGAGGGACTTGGCCACTGGGGGAAGTAAAAGAGTAAGTTGCCTGCTCCTAACTTATGTTTTCTGTGCTTTTGTCATTTTATTGTTTTCCTCAGTTCTCCACCCTTGCTCATCTTCCCCAGTCTGTCAGTCTTCTCCTCCTTTCTCTCGTCTCTTGAGCACTCGGCTTCCTGTCTTGCCCTTTTCTGCTGCCACAGTCTCCCTCTTGCATTCGCTCTGAGTCCTCAGTGTCCTTCCTGTGAAGCCTGCCACAATCTGTTGCTCCCCATGGTGCAGCAGAGGTGAGCACAAGCATAGATACCAGCCAACCACCTATATATAGTAATACTGGTAAAAAAAGAGTTGTCTGCAGGCTCATCGTTCACAGCACTGTCCAGACTGACAGGACACGGATCTGACTCTGCCTGCAGGGGAAGGTGCAGTTAGAATGAGCACCCACTTCCGAGATTTCTCAGTGGACAGGGTGGAGTGTGCTTGTGGTGGGCTGGTCCTTAAAGTGTATAAGCATTTCCCCAGCATGGTGTCAGTTCCACCAGCTCAGCTGGCTGGCAGCTCTTTCTCATGAACAGTCTGTTGGGGGATTTACAAGGTTCCCGGTGAAACACAGAGGCAAGCTGCAAAAACAGGGACGTTCCCCGTGTTCAGGGACACATGGCCACCCTACGCATTCTTTAAATGGGTATGTGGTTCTTTCTCAGTGCTAGCCAGATTTTTCACTGGTGGAATTAAGCAGAGAAGTATTTCTCTGGTGCTCTGCTTAAACAGTGTGCCCAGCAGGAACACATGGCTAGAGGTAAATAGCTGTACATTTATTCTTCCTCATAGTTATAATAGATGATAAATGGGCAAAATTAGTATTGACACTTTGTGCATACTTAGATTCATGGGGTGTGTTTTAAATAGTGGGATGCTGAGTTTCACTGCTCCCTTTGTAGGGCTAAAAGCCTGATCTGAAGAGTGAGGCTGTTTTGCTCTCTACCGCGGATACAACCTAGTTTAATCCAGCCTCAGTGCAAGGAGGATCGGCAGAGAACTGGCATAGAGGATATTAGGACGCTCCGTCTCCAACTTCCAGGCAGCATGGCAGAGAAAAGGTAGTGTGGCTGCATAGAGGAGGCCTGGACAGGACAGCTTGATTTCATATTGATCCCAGTCTGCAGTTTCAGCCCCTTGGGACTGTTTCCAATCAATGTAAGTTACCGTACCCCTTAGGCCACTCCAGGGGTGTGCACAAGGGGGCAAATAGAGGCACAGCCCCCCCCCCCCATAATCAGCATGGGACGCAGAACACCTCCTGCTCCTGGGCTGCGGCGGGGAGAGTGAGAGAGCGGAGCTGGAGTTCTCTCTCCCTGCTGCAGCTCCAGGGCAGAGGAGCTCTCTCACTTTCCCTGCCACTGCACTGGGGCTGCAGGAGTCCGAATTCCTGCGCACACCCCGGCTGCTGCTCTAACTCAGTGCAGGGGGAACGGCCCTGCCTGAAGAAGGAACAGAGGCGTGCAAGGTGAGTTGTAAGGCACTGTCTTGAACACATACACTGCTGATTTACACTGCGTGCTGTTCAGCTTTAGCTGGGTGTCTGTCCCCCAGCTTTTAGTCAGGTAATTGCCAGAGTCCCACAGACACAAATCAGAACGTGTCTTTAGGTTTCTTCTCCACCTTTAGTTTACTGTTGTTCAGTTGCACTGGGTAGCCCAGTTCTAGGATGCACATGTAGAATTAGGATAAAAGGTTGTATGACGGAGTCAGACCAGAAGGGTATAGGAGAGTGCTGGAAGGCAGGTATATTAGTCTCAGGATGTGCAGGTCCCTGTTCCCTGGATAGCCAAACAAAGGCTATTCCAGGCCAATCAAGACACCTGGGGCCAATTAAGAACCTTCTAGAAAGGAGTAGAAACAGCTTGCCTAATTGGGACACCTGAAGCCAGTCAGGGACTGGCTAAAACCAGATAAAAACCTCCCAGTTAGTCAGGTGGGCTGTGGATGTCAGGAGCTGTGGAAGGAAGTTATGCTGTTGGTGAGACTGAGTGTTGGACAACATATCGTACAGAAGGAAGGAGGCCCTGAGGTAAGGGTGAAGTGGAGTTTGAAGAAGAGGGGACTGCCGTGGAGAAGTAGCCCAGGGAATTGTATTGTGTTTTGTGGATAAAAGGTCAGCCATCTTAGCTGATACTATTAGGGTCCCTGGGCTGGAGTCCGGAGTAGAGGGCGGGCCCTGGCTCCCCCCTTTCTGTCTCCCCTAATTACTTACTGAGAAGGGGAGGTCACTCTGGGGCCTGGATGAGTTTCTGAGGCCCCTAAATCTGCCAGGAAGCGCAGGACCCACAAATACAGACTCGGAACTTTGTCACAGTTGCTGTCTTTTGATCAGTGACCTATAATAAAAGAGCTGGTGGCTGTGAGAGAATTTTTCTTTGCTGGTATTTAAACTGTGAGACAATGTTTGGACTATTGCGTATATGGAATTATATCTTAAATAGGGATAAACTTCATCCCTCTCAGAGTTCTAATGCCAAATGTCATTTTAAAACATTAAAGGGGTCATTTAAAACATGTATCAACTGAAGCAGGAAATGAAAGTGATAAATGTGAATAGAACAAATTTCAAAATTAGATGATAACCTGTTCAGGGAGAGACCTGGGTACAATGCGGAGAACAGTGAAGTCCTGTTCTGACTGGGAACTTTGGGCCCTCCTGCAATAGTTTATTCTTTGATTCCAAGGGTAGAAGTGACCCTTAGATGTAGTCTAACTTCCTGTTTAATGCAGGCCAGAGAATTTCAATATAACAACCAAGTTTGCAAAAATTTCCCCCAAACATCAGAATCGTGTAAGATTGTGTAAGGTTCCATACATTAGAAACTGCCTCTTTTGGAACTGTTTTGTAAACTATTAGGACTGTGACTTTATAAATAATGTACATTTCTGCACTGCTGCAGCCAATTAATCTTTACAAGCAATGTTTAATAAACTCTCTCAAGAGATTTTTACCTAATAATAGAGTTATCTGAAAAAATAGAGCTCCAAACACAGTACAAGTAATACCTATATTTTCTGTGTGCCTTCAGAGAACTGAGATCCAGTAATTAGAGGAACCCTACTAACCTAAATAAAGATGTCCTCAGCAGTTCTCTGACAGAATGCAAATAAATGATTAGGGCTAAGTTCTGTTTGGACACAACCTGTGCAGCTTTTAGCTGTTTGGCATAACATGACGGGCAACCTACCAATGCGCAAAGTGTTGGTATCTACAAGACATTTACAATGGGAACTTTAAATGACAAGCCCCTAAGATAGTGGTTTTCAACCTGTGGGCTGTGGTCTGCTGTAGGTCCTAGGGTGACCAGATGTCCTGATTTTATAGGCACAGTCCTGATTTTGGGGTCTTTTTCTTATATAGGCACCCGCACCTCCTGTCCTGATTTTTCACATTTGCTGTCTGGTCACCCTAGTGGGTCTGCAGACTATGCCTAAGATTTCGAAAGAGGTCTGCCATTTGAAATTTTTTTTAGGGATCTGCAAATGAAAAATGGTTGAAAACTATTGCTCTAAGAAAACTAGTTTGAGATAAAATATATGGTTATAAAGTATAAATGACTTCAGTTAATTAACACATCCCAAGGTGTCGTTTCCACCTTTTTACAAATTGCAGAGATAGTGAAGGAGAAGCTATATTTTATTCTGACAAGGTTAGATTTTTTAAGTGTTGAAAACCTTTCTGTTCAACTTAAAGCACAGTTGAGTGACTTATGTTTTAGGCATGGCATTTTCTTATTATTTTTACAATATATTATTCACAGAGAATACTGGGCCACAGTTCCACATTATACCATCATGAGAGTAGGGAAATGTAGTACATATTCATGATAAGTGACACTGCCATATATTGCAGGCTTATTAGTGCTGCATTAACCTTCCCCAATACCCAACTCTTGAATCCTTAAAGAAATTAGTTGGTGAAGTCTGCTAGAGTCTATGAACAGGAAACTCAGTAACTGGAAACAAAGAAAGGCTTTAAAGATCACAAGCATCCAGAGGAAATATTGTTCAGTCCTCATGGTTATGTAATGGTAAGAAAAGGCCATTGTCATTCAGTAATTTATTGGGTATTCTTAAACTTGGAAATCTGCATCTGCCAACAGGAGTTGGAGGGGTTCACCACCTCTCAGGATCAGGCCTTACAGCAATGGTGAACACTTTACATAGTTTCACAATGCTAAAGATAATTGTTTTTTTTCCCAGACACTAAATTGAATGCTTTTACTGAAGTTTTGGGATGCTTTATCGAATGAACTGGGGCTTATTGAATGTTCTCAGCACGTCACACTGAGAACAGGCGTCTGAGTATGTCTAGGGTGACCAGATGTCCCAATTTTAAGACAGTACCTGTTTTTTGGTTTTTTTCTTATGTAGGCTCCAATTATCCCCCACCCCGTGTCCCGATTTTTCATGTTTGATGTCTGGTCACTCTAAGCATGTTATAGGGGAGGCTAGCCACGCTGTGTTCATAAGAAGTTCAGTAATGCATGCTGTGCTTATTTAGGAATAAGTTTCACTAATGCCATTTTGAGATATTTTAATAGATTAATAAATATAACCTTGATGACAGTTCTGTTAGGTGCAAAACCACGAACTTCTCCAGTTTTTCTAACTCTAACGTCATAGCACATTTTTGAAACTGCTGTTATATAACTGAATCATAAAGCTACTTTTGAATTGTCTCTCATTTCGGAGTTGGTCTGAACTATTCCCCTATCCTCCTTGGTTATTTTTCCTCCCTCTTTTATGTAGTTTCTTCATTTTTCTCATGCATTCCTCTTTGCCTAGTGGTGTTCCCTGTTGTCTCTTGAAAGACACAATTTCTCTTTGAGATGGTTGCTAGCTTTTGATATCCTTGAAAGCAACTTTAAATTTAAAACCCACACTCCAGCTAACTGAAGACTGTAAGACCCAACTACTTGGCTTTTTGGCATATTTAACTTGGTAATGTGTTTGCTGTTCGTGAACCCGTTTTTCTTTGTGCATAAATGAATGTCTCTTAGCTATACACTTTTAGGGTAATGGAACTGCAAAGAAGAACTGAGGTCTGATGAGAAAGGGAGCAATCTTGGGTATCAGGAGCAAAACTTTAGCATACTGTATCCACAACAAAGTAGAGGGGATCTACAATAAAGGCTTTGATGTGTGACTGTTTTTTCTTTTTCTTCTTGCCTATCCCCTAGTAAATTCCATTAGTTGTGATTTTATTTCATTTCCTCTATAGCAGTGCCTCTTCTTGAACTCTTCTTTCCTTCCCTACCAAGATGCTCTAGGGAAATGGTGATTTCCTTTTGTTTAGAGCTCTTTATGTTCCTTCTTTACTTATCTTGAGCATACTTAAGAAGGGTAGCTTTGCAGCTAAAGCACAATACTAGTTGCTAGAAGATCTGGCTTCTACCCTTGTCTCTGCCTCAATTTCCGCATATCTAAGATAGGAACAATAGTACTTAACTACTGTATGAGGTTTATAAAGCACTTTGAGATGCTATAGAAGAAAGGCAAATATTTTATCATTCAAGGTTCAGACCTTGTCATGGAGTCTTTTGTGCAGTAGAACTTCACCTTTGCTGGCTTTTGCAAGGACAGGTGGCCTGACCCACTCCTATTCCTCCCTGAATTTAAATGAGAGCAGAATTTGGGGAATGAACTGAAAAAGAAAAAAAGTGAATCCAGTTTGGTCTGCCCTGAAACCAGTTTCTTCAAGATTTTTTATCAAATTGAAAAACACAAAAAATAATTTTGAGTCAACAGCAGTTTGACCTTTTTTGGTGTTTTTCACCCTTATTTGTGAGAGGTTTTTTTATATTGACCACATTTCAAAATAAATGCTGTTTTGAAATGAAGAACTCAAGCCAAAATGTTTTGAAATGGTTAAAATAAAATTTTTGACTTTTTCTAGAATTTTTTTTTTTTTTTTAGTGGCCTGGACAAGCCGCACCCTGGCAGGGTTCTGCCTCCAAGCAAGAGGCAAGCCATGAAGAAACAATCAGAATTTTTAAATTTACAGCCTATTTTGGAGTAACTGTTCTATAACTGAAAACAAGCAACTAGAGATCATTATTGATGCTTGTCAGTCTTTAAAAACAAAATCCTTAAAAGCTTGGGCTGGTAGTTAAAGGAGGAAGAGACTACATCAGGAAAGATATAGGATGAGAATAAATGTTTTTTACTGTGGCCTCTTGGAGGCATGTTGTTAGTAGTCTTATTTCCTTTCTTCTTTTACTACTAATTTTAAAAGGATTTCTAAACAGTTGAAAGCTATAGGATGCTGTTTGTAGGGCTCGGGGACAGCTTTGTCTTTTTGTTACATTTTAATTGGCAGTGGGTAGTGCATATATATGTGGCTGTTGAGTAAAGGTAACAGGTAAATCCCATATCAATAAATATAATCTCACTTTCAGACTCAGTTTGCTTCCTTCCGTCTTCTCCCCTTTTCTCTGAGTGATAGATTTTAAGACCATTATGATCATCTAGTCTGAGCTTCTACATAACACAAACCACAGATAGAACCTTGCCCATTAATTTCTGCATAAAGCCTCTAGCTTTGGTTTGATCTATAGCATATCTGTTAAAAATATATCCAGTCTTGACTTAATGACTTCAAGAGATGAAGAATCCACCACATCTCTAGGTAAGTTGTTCCAGCAGTTAATTATCCCCTAGTGGGTTTTTTGTGCCCTATTTCTAGTCTGAATTTGTCTAATTTTAGGTTCCATTCAACAGATCTCAATACACCTCTTTCTGCTCAATTGGAATTACCTTCTATGAGAAATCTTGTCCCCATTTGGGTGCTCGTACACTGTGTTCAATTCACCTCTTATCCTTTTCTTGGATAAACTAAATAGATTGTGTTCTGAAATCTCTCAGTCTAAGGCATGTTTTTCTAATATTTGAATCATTCTTGTAGCTCTTTTCTGAACCCTTTCCAATATGTCAATGTTCTTTTTGAAGCATCGGCACCAATAATGGGCTCATTAATGCCTTTTCTCTCTACAACATTCCTGTCCTCACCTCTGATCCACTTAGAGTGATCAGATGTTTATAGGGCCAGTTGTGATATTTGGGGCTTTTTCTTATATAGGCATCTATGTCCCCCCATCTCCTGTCCTGATTTTTCACATTTGCTATCTGGTCACCCTAGATCCACCTGTGGGCAGCTGGCTGAAATAAAAATATATCCCATTAAAATGCCACAGACATTTTCCATAACACACAAATCATAGTTCCCAGGAGTGATGTTCTGAATCAATTATATTTCAATAGCACTAATGTGAATCTGGAGTGGAAAACTCCCATTAACTTCAATGGAACCAGGATTTCACCTCAAGACACTGTCTTCCTGCATCCCACTTACCTGACTGCACTAATAAAATAGACAGGATTTTTGCTTCTCTTTATCTGTGTAACCATCTAGAAAATAAACTTAGGACCATATGATGTGTGAATGGCTTTCATGATGATTAGATTTACAGGCAAGTTTGGTGATGGTTTTTATTGTAGCTTCAGACAGAAAATCTGTCTCTAGACTAAA
The DNA here is from genome assembly GCA_007922305.1 of Dermatemys mawii. Classification (NCBI taxonomy): domain Eukaryota; kingdom Metazoa; phylum Chordata; order Testudines; family Dermatemydidae; genus Dermatemys; species Dermatemys mawii. Next base: position 28,691,838 of record ML677352.1, read on the forward strand.
ATGCCTGTTTTAATATACATTATCCTTACACTACAACATAGTTATCAGAATTGGGTTTAACAGTCAGACATCTATTGGTTGAATTAGACTGTGAAAAAATATTTAACCCTCAGAATATGAAATATGTTATTACCTTCTGATAAGATCCAACGACTTACTATTTTGCTAGAATTTATATCAGCTCAATCCCAGGCTGTGCTGGGAAATGAATCTTAGTTTGGTGCACTTGTGCTATATAAGGTTTATACAGCATTCAGCCTCTCTATTTTAATCTTTTGGGATATTTAATACTGGTAGTTGCTGAGAAAATGGAGTTTTTTGACATAATCCATATCAGTCTGCTGATGAGTAGCACAGACGTGAACATAACATGGGGAAATGATATCCATTGGAATTGTGGTGATTGCAATATTTTATTAGAATTGCCTCCAATTTTTTAAACTTCTCAGAAAATATCAAAGCAAATGTTAGCAATAGAAGAGAAGATTGCATGGTATATCTGTCACAGCCTTTCCCTCTGGAAACTTAGATTTCAGTCCTGAAATTAGGTCACAAGTCAAATGAATTCTTTGGTCCCAGCCTATTTGGTTCTCATGAACACTATCCACGTTTCACAAAATGCTGCACTTCAGCACAGTGGGCAGACTCTGCTGGAAAGAGGCTTCCTAATGGAATAAGTGGGGTCTTAAAGGTCAGAACAGGGGTGCATTTGCAGAGCTGTGGGAGGAAGCTTGTACAAAGCATAGCCAAGCTATGCTTGGCTCTTGCCAACTGTTTTCAGTTCTCCTCTTCACTGAGCATTAAAATTTCACACACACTAAAAGACTGAGGGAAAACAGCATGATTATGTACTTCGTCTGCAAGCATGGTCCTTAAAATATTACAGATCACATTTTACCCGAAATATTAAAATAAGCTAACAATAGAAACACTAATTTTGTAGCAAAACATGAACAGATACAAATGCTTCAGGTCTTAATCCTTTGTATACACTTATTTATTGGTGTAGAGTAGATAGACACATATGATAATACATATGCAAAATTGCACTGAAAATAGTATTGAAAATCATCTTCCAAACAGATGGATTCAGCACAGAGCACCGGGTCAGGTCACGGCTCTGCAGCTGTGCTGCCCCGGGAGTTCTCAGCCTCACTGCTCAGAGCATTGCGTCGGCAGCACAGCACACTGAGGCTCTCGGGGATGTGGAAAGGCAGGGGAGGTTTTGGGGGTAGCTTCCCCGGCCTGGAGCTCAGAGGCCAGGCAGAAAGGTCCCGCAGGCCGGATGTGACCCGCGGGCTGTAGTTTGCCCACCCTGCCGTATTCCCACTAGATATTGTGGAAGAGGAGGGGGCTGTCGTCAGAGTTCTGTTCTTAATCTGCTCTCCTTCTGTCTTTGTCCCCTTTCTCTAAATCAGGCCTGTACAACTCAGAAAGCAGCGAGGGCCATATTACCGCAAAAAACCCAGCTGCGGGCCAAAAAGCCCCACCCTCGCCCCACCCCCATCCGCTTCCCCCCACCCCACCACTTGGCTTGCCCCACCCCTACTCACCCGCCATGGGCCACACAGTGAGCCAGTGTGGGTCGCATGTGGCCCCCGGGCCGCATGTTGTGCAGGCCTGCTCTAAATGATCTTGTCCATTGACACAGCTTCAGCTACCATCTTTACACCAATGACTCTCAAATCAGCCTTGCTACTCCTGACCTCTGTTATCCATTCGCTCTCATATCTCAACCTGTCTTTCTGGCGGTCTGAAAACTTGAACTTTTTAAACTGTGCACTCATTGGGGCAAGGCCTGTGTTTTCTGCTGTGATTGGAAAGTGCTTAGCAGTTTATGGGTGCTTCTGCAATATAAATATTAACTTCCAGTCATCTTGTGGCTGTCTTCCTTAAGGGTCAGGCTGTGGAGAAAAACCACAAGTGTTAGTCATTTCCTGAGCTCCATCCACAACACAAACTTTGCCCACTTATGACTCTAAAGTGAGGTGCTGCTCACAGTAGATTGTACTGATCTTCATGTTAGGATCATCTTACTCCTTTCTTGGGTACTGTGGTCAGTATTGAAACAGCTGACAAATTAAATGTCAAGATCGTTAACATCAGGCTTCAGAGTCAACAAACTGAAAAGTCTGATGCAGAGGAGTGCTGTTTCTTATTGCTAATGGAATTTTAATCAGTGCCTGTATCTTTGGCAGCACACTGGGGTATATATTGTTGTGGTATGTTATACACCCCACTGAGATGAAAGGGCAATTTCACTTTTCTTTCAGCTCCGGTTGCACCAGGCTCTCAGCAGACATCACTTCATGGCTTTCTTTTGGCTCACATTTTGCAGATTTCCTTCACAGTCATAAGGGCTAGAGATTTAATTTTTAAATATTAAAGATTTCTGGCGCACAATATTCAGCCATCAGGAAGAAGTACAACTCAGTGAGACAGCATGGTCCAGCTCATTTCAACCCCTCTCATTAAAGATTCTCTGAAGAAAAGTAAGAAAATCTAGTGTTTAGGCTAATAGACCAACAAAGCAGCGTTTGCATTAAAACCTCATTAGTACCTTTCTTGTGGACTTTCTGGTCTCCATAATAGGAGCGGTATGCTCAAAAGGAAGTATCTCTGAACACACTGAATCTACCATCACTCAAATGTTCATTCAGTTTTGTTGAATAGTGTTCTTTTGTCTGATAAAAGTACCAGCCACTCTGTTTAGATCCATACCAGCTCAGATGATCTCTCAGTTGAGGCTACTATCATGTAAGGTCTGTTCATAGGCCACAAAACAGTGTGATGTCTTAGAGGGATTTCAGAACATAGGTATCAGTCCTGCAGAGCATTCTGCATTCAGGCAGAGCTCCATTAACACTGAGCTCTGAGCAGCATTGATGCCTTAATGGTCACCTTAAATTTGTCCATAAAGGAGTGATGGTTCCCAATGTCTATATTCATGCAGGTAGATTGTGAGTTCTTCGGGGCAGAGGCTGGCTCTTTGTAATATATGTTTGCACAGGGCCTAGCACAAACGGATCCAGGTCTGTAGGTGCTGTTGTAATACTGGTACAACTCTAATATTAAGAATAATGGTTTCTTCCTAGTGCAACATCTTGAACAGAATTGCACATGAGACATTATGAGCTGTAAAAACAATGAGGAGTCCTTGTGGCACCTAAATTTGTTAGTCTCTAAGGTTCCACAAGGACTCCTTGTTGTTTTTGCTGATACAGACTAACACAGCTGCCACTCTGAGACCTGTCATTATGAGCTACAGAATTGGAGGATGAAGCAGGTAGTCCCCAAGCAGAATCATTAGCCACGAGATGCATGATTTGTCAGTGAATAACTGCTTCCAATCGCTGACACTCAATATTCATAGTCATTTATTTATTTATCTGAATGCCATTAACACCCCCTATGTACTATGTAACCTCCATGAAGAAACAGGAACAAAAGTGTTTTCTTACTTTGCACTGCCATATATAACAAAGTGAGTAAGCCAATCCATTTCTGAAAGGTGGTAGAAAGCAAAGCAGTACCCATAAACTAAACAAAATGACAACAGTAGGCAATAAAATCTGGCATGGGGGCCAGAAATATGCACTTATCAAATGAGATTATTTTATTACTTCACCTGGCTAAAACGAACCTGATGGGTTTATCAGTGAGGTATTTCTGTGGAGACAGCAATGTTCAACTAGAATAGTAAGGTGATGTATCTCATGAGGATGATGGGTAACGTTGTAAGTACAGATATATTATAGAAACATGGCAGTGATATATCCATATGAAAGAGTGCAGGGGCCATATGATAAATTGTAGTTATCATGCACTCTCTCCTCAACACTGTCTACTAATACATCTCTCCTAGCATTTATTATACTATTTCATCCCCTGAGCACCATTCTGCAGTTTTCTTGTCTTGAATACAAATACAAAAGCAAAATCAATTTGCCACCAAAATGTTTCTACTTTTTCCCTAAATGTGAGCATTTCTGTTCCAAAACAAAACCAATTCAAAGCCCAGCACAGGCAATGTTCAGTTCTGGTTACAACAATAAGTGTAATCTTCCAATATCTTGTGACCCTTTAGAACTAGAAATAGGATCCTAATCCTTATGGGGAGGGGAGATTCCCAGCATTCCATTTACTCCAGTTTTGAAAACTCCCAGGGACTTTAAGGGAGTAAAATGGTACACGTGGAACAGTCATTCTAGGTCATTTGGTGAGGTATTTTATATTTTTGTTTTAATTTTTCTCTCCTGCTGAGCGTTGGATTTCTAAGGTGCAGTCCTGGCCCCAAAAAGTCAACAGCACTTTTGCTATTGATTTCAGTGGAACCAGGATTTCACCCAGGGTAACAAAGGCACTTGGCTGCACAGGCTGAGGGGAGCAAGAAATAATCCCAATAAATTTATTTTAAAACTCTCCAAACCATGCCTAAAATAGTTTCTGTGCAATTGTTATAATTACTTAATATTTATATTATAGCAGCACCCAGAGGCCAGGATCAGTTGTGCTAGACACTATAAAATCTGTGTCGTACCCAGAACAGAAAATGGTGTCAGGTGGTAGAAACATTTGACACTCGAGTAACTGCAAAACTTGAAGGGATGAACTGTCACAAATGGGAATAGGCTCTGATCATACATAATTATAAATGCCATGTGTTCAAGAGGGTTCTGACAACAAGAGACTTTAATTATAATTATTGCAGTGTCCTAGTTTGCCTTCCATTAGTATTTTTACCTGAGTTATCTTTTATTAAACACTGCACCACTTAACAGCCACTCTGGAGGGTGAGAAACTGAGCCTGAGTAAAGTATCAGAATTAGTGTGAAACAGATGTTAGCCTTACATTTAAAAAGGTTTAGTGCTTCTACTGGTGTTAAGTGAAGGAAGCAGGTGACCCTATTTCCATTCATTATTTATCCATTTTATGGTACCAAATAAAATCTAAATCTTCAGATTAAAGCTCTCCTCATAACTGTAAAGTGCCGTCATCTATTCCCTGGGCAGACACTCATTACAGGGCACTTGAGAAAAGCTTCTTTTGTGACAACTGCAGCAAATGATAAGCTTAAAGAAGCAGTTCTCAACCAGGGGTTCAGGACTCCCGGGGGGGTGGGGGGGCATGAGCAACAGAAAGCCGAATCCTGAGCCCTGCTCCTTGGGGCTGAAGCAGAAGCCGGAGCAACTTAGCTTTGTGGGGCCCTGTGGCATAAGGCCTGGGCAGTTGCTCTGCTTGGTACCCTGTAATGCTGTCCCTGGCTTTTAATCTACTAAAAAACAGTTGTTGTGGACATGGGTGGGCTGTGGAATTTTTATAGTATGTGGGCAGGCTGGGGGGATGGGGTGGGCTCATAAGGACAACAGTTGAGACTCCTCTGGCTTAAAGAACTGGTGGGGCTCCATTGTCAGTTCTTTCAGTTTAACAGCTCTCATTCATTAGATTGCCTCAAAGCATCCCCATAGTCACACAGATCTGGAACCTAGTGCTGAGACTGTTTCTCTCTAGAGAGGCACATGGGTCATTCACTCTTAGATCCCTTTTCACACCTAGAAATGTCTCTTCAAGTTTTCCAATTGTTTAAAAGTTTTGTAATCTTTCCCCACCTTTTTCCCCCTTCCCAATCATTGGGATCCAGCTCTACGCTTTACCCCCTCCTTTCAAACCCATAAATAAGTGTCCCCTATCTTTATATCTCTCAGATTGGCCTCTCTGGTGGGGATCACTTTGGCCAGAAGAATCCAAGAGCTATAAGTCCTTTTGATTAATTCTCTATTTTTAATTTTTAAGGACAGTATTTTTGGGCTTTCTTCATTATACCCATCATGCTGATCAGGGCTGGCTCCAGCATTTTTGCCGCTCTAAGCCAAACCTGCCCCCCAAACCCTCTGGAGCACCGGCTGATCCAAAAAAAAAAAAAAAGCCAGTGGGAGCGGAAAGTGCCGCCTAATATTGGCCTGAGTGCAGCCCCTTATGAAGGGCCGCCCCAAGCACGTGCTTCCCAGTCTGGTGCCTGGAGCCGGCCCTGATACTGATTGCAGCTGAATGATTAGACTTTTAGTACAACTTTGACAAGATCTCTTTGGCCATTTTGGGGGTTTCAGGGCAGAGGTGCTGGAACAATTTGTATAGTGGGGGTGCTGAGAGCCACTGAACCAAAATGTAAGCCCTGTATATAATGGAAACCACTTCAAGTCAGGGGGTGCACCCCCTAGTTCCAGCCTCTGTGTTTCAGGGTGTATTCTCCCTCCACATACACACACACTTCATCCACTTTAAAAAAGAAACTTTAATTGATCTTTTCTAGATGGGGCTGTGGCAAAAATAGATGTTTGAAACTTGAAACTCACCATGGCTAAACCTCTCATTGAGGAGTAATGCCTCTTCTTGTGCTTGAAAAAATCGTTTTAATTTACTAGAGTTGGTTTGTAATTGTATCCTGAGCATGTGCAATAGACAGTTTTGTAAATAGATACGTACAATAAATATATATACATTAAATAGTACTACTAATTAAGTCTGCACTTTTCAAAACAGGCTGATTTTAAGGGTTAGATCCTCAGTTTGGTCTTGACCAGCCTTGGCTTTAGTGGAACTATGCCGATTTGTACAAGCCGCAACTGGTAGCTGTTGGGACGTTAATTCCCATATCTGCTTGTTTAGACTCTTAGGCCAGGTTGGAGGTGGTTTAGTCTCATAAGGCAATCCTTCACTTTCTTTTAACTAGGAACACTCCTTAGCCCACCTCTAGACTGATTGTTGCTTAGCAGTCATCAAAAGCAAGGACTTATGAGGGTAAGTTTATGAAGGAGAAGTGGAAACTGAATAAGTTCAAACTAGAAATAAAGCAGAGATTTTTAATGGTGAGGGTAAATAACCATTGTTAAAGCTTATGTCGGGTCCAGGTGGATTCTCAATCGTTGATCATTTTAAAATCAAGACTGGATGTTTTTCTAAAAGGTATAGTATACTTGAAAAAGGAATTAATTTAGGAAATTAATTTAAACAATCTGATGTCTGTGGGCCCTTCTGATCTTCTAATGTATGAATCAATCATTTACAAGGAGGAGTTATTTTGGATACCTTTCTAATTCTTTAAAATGTTCCCTTCTGTCTCTAGGCACTGTACAGATGTTCTGTGCTGTGTAATCTTCATAGTCGTCATTCTGGGTTACATTGCATTAGGAATTCTGGGTAAGTAAACACAGGTATGGTAGTGGCTTCTCTTGCAGGGGAGGTAAATAAGTGAGTCATTATTTTTAATTGAAGAGTCCATTTAACTTTAAACTTTCTAATCAATGAGCATTGTGTTTCTAGAAGGAAATCATGAATCATCTGCTCACATTAAATATCTGTTATAATCAGGGAGAGGTTGAAAATGATGTGCTTATTGATGAAAAACCCAAAGTAAAAGAGATGCAGGTAAAAATGCAATGGTTCAATCATTTTGATATCATAAACTATAAATGAGATAGGAAAATCCTGGCACTTGTCAAAAAACAACAGCTAGAGAAAAACATTTTTTTTTAAAGAGGCTTTGCATTTGTTAAAATATTAGCGAGGGAGTATGGGAGTAATGAATGGAGCAGAAAATTTTCATTTAATTGTGGGATACAGAGCTGTTTGCTTATCAGAATATTCTATGGTAACTATTTTAGTTTGCTTGTCTGAGAGACTATCTAAATGAGTGAGGGTAAATGCCAGCTACCATAAAAGTACAGTTCCTGTGTTTTTGCATATTTGGCTGAACTTAATTTCCTAATAAAAGACCATATGGCCCTGGCTTAGACACAAGAAATGTCATCACTCTTTTTAATTCTATGTTAGTATTTTCTCTATGGTACAAAACCAAACTGCTATGTGTAGTGTCAGAAGATGACAATAGGCAAGATTGATTTTACATAAACATTAGAAATCAGTAAGTATACAGGAATGTACGTCATCCTCTCGTTAGAATATACCATTGGCACAGCATCCCGAAAGTCATAATTCATTCTCTGTATCTCTTCAGCTCTCTGCCTCTCTTATTTTACCTTGTAGAATTTAAGCACTGAACAGGCAGTTAAGATTTTGCTTCTTCTCTCTCCAAGTGCTCCTGGGTCTGTTATTCATTCCCTTATTCACACATACTAGTTGTCCCTTCAAGGAACATCATGCTTTCAGAAAGGGGAAAGGGCAGGAAATAAAGTGAACACACTTGCAAGCAATAACAGTCAAGGTGGTCATTGCAGTTGAAAGGTAGCATCATACACTGACCCCATAACAGGCAGTTGTGGTCTAATGAATGGAGTATGGTGCTGGCAGGCAGGAGGCCTGTGTTCCACTCATGATTATGTCACTAAGTTGCTGTGCAATGTCAGGCAAGGAATGTAATTGTTCTGTGCCTCAGTTTTCCTATATGTAAAACCCAGATAATTCCTACCTTTCCAAAGCTCTTTGAGATCTATGGATGGAAAAACATCTATATAAGGGTAAAGAGTAAACTAATAAGCTATTAATACAGGTCCTGTGCCTGTGTGCCATACATGGATCCAATACTTTAATGGTTTCATTAGCTGTGGGATTCTTCTTAGGGACAGTAGGGGGTAGAAGGTGAGGGAGAAGCATGTCTCTAACTGTACTTCATGCATTATTTAGTCACATTCAGACTAGCTTGTCTGCAGTCCTTTGACTTCCTTGCACAGGTCAGACTCTGATGCCTCCTTAACATCGATGGCATCCTACTTGGGGTTGGGGATCTGTCTGGTCTGTAGCTGCTGCTGCGATGGGAGTATGTATGAATGAAATTTTGCATATGCTCTCTCATCTCAGCTCTGCCTCCTCTTTTGATCCTGCTGCTTGCAATACTTGCTGTAGAGTGGTGCTACAGTCTGAGTTGTCCCTAGTTTAATTGCCCAGTTACTTTGTCTGTACCTCACTGGCCTCTTGTTTCATTCCAAGCTAGTACCAGCACTCATTTGACGTGTGTGTGTGTGAGAGAGAGAGTTACAATAGACATGAGGAATAGTTGTCAGAGCATGAACACTATATGTGTCATCACAAAACTGGGTCAGAAAATGGCAGAAGGAGATGGCTTAGTCCTAGTGCAGCAGCAGAAGCAGCAGGACTGCACTCTGCACATACAGGCCTGCCAAGCTTCCCACTTGAAGCAGGAGTATCCTACATATTTTACTTCCGTGTTCCCCTTCTAATGTTCCACCAACTCTTCCTGCCCCCTGTTTGCTCAGCTGGTGTGTTATTGTTCTTTTCCTGTCCTTCTTTCACCACTTAAACATACAGCCCAACTGGAGAAGGTAGGTTCAGATCATGGGAGCATTCCTTGTTCTCTGTAATATGGGAATACTCCACTGACAGGGGAGTGGCTCCTACTCTGGATCTTGTGTCGGACAGAGTATTGGCACAATGATGAACAGACAGAGAGAGGCAGAGACGAGCACTGCCAATTTGTAGTTGTGCAGCATTCTTGTGCACTCAGATCTTCCTGCCAGCCTGTACAATCTCCCTCCAGCACTGCACAAATCTCCCTTAATCTTTTGGGTAGACTTCTATGGCAGCCTTGCATCTGCCGTTTCCAAACATCATGTTCTGCATGAAATACGTTTCACAAGCCGAGGGAGGCAAAAGATGAGAGGTTGGCCAGATTCCATTCTTCCCTGACTCTCTGGTCTCAGACAATGGGATCAGTGTGATGGTGAATTTGTCAATATAGGGTACATTTGCACATGCCTTGGAATCCTATTCGGAAAAAAACCTTCTAACCAAACACTTAGGTATAAAACATTGAGAGGTTTGGAATCCGACTCTGGATCCAGATCCAAATTTTGTGTCTGGCCACTATTTTTATCTGTGATGGGTGGATCCAAATTTTTGCCTTTGAACACCCTTATTACATATCCAGATCTAAACCCCGCATGGTGCCTGCTTTTTCTTTGTCCTCAGATTGTGATTCATCCTTTTTTTTAACTCTATCATATTTTAAATGAAAGATGAGATCAGCATGGGTCCTACTCCAAAGGCCAGCCCTGCTCCAAATGCATGAGAGTCAGTAAAGTTCATATGAAGAGAAAATAGATTATAAATCAATTCTCTGTCATGAGTTATTCCTTAAGAATCTTCTGTCCTTTGGCTTATTACAGAAATAAAAAAGTCAGTTTCCCTGGTTTCTTGACTATGTGAGAATAGCTTCCTTTTTAAACCTCATTTGGCTGGATAAAGAAAGGAAATATTCAGACTAGGGCTGTTGATTAATCGCAGTTAACTCACATGATTAACTCAAAAAAATTAATCATGATTAATCGCACTGTTAAACAATAGAATACTAATTGAAATTCATTAAATATTTTTGGAATATATTAATTTCAGTTACAACACAGAATACAATGTGAAAAGTGCTCACTTTATATTATTATTTTATTACAAATATTTGCACTGTAAAAATGATAAATAAAAGAAATAGTATTTTTCAGTTCACCTCATACAAGTACTTTAGTGCATTCTCTTTATCATGAAAGTGCAATTCACATATGTAGGTTTTTTTGTTAGGTAACTGCACTCAAAAACAAAACAATGTAAAATTTTAGTGTCTACAAGTCCACTCAGTCCTATTTCTTGTTTAGCCAACAGAAGTAAGTTTATTTACATTTACGGGAGATAATGCTGCCAACTTCTTAATTACAATGCCACCTGAAAGTGAGAACAGGCTTTTACATGGCACTGTTGTAGCTGACGTTGCAAGATATTTACATACCACATGCGCTAAAGATTCATATATCTCTTCATGCTTGGCCATTGGAGGACGTGCTTCCATGCTGATGGCACTCATTTAAAAAAAAAAGTGTTAATTCAATCTGTGACTGAACTCCTTGGGGGAGAATTGCATGTGTCCTGCTCTGTTTTACCTGCATTCTTACACATATTTCATGTTATAGCAGTCTCGGATGATGAACCAACACATGTTGTTCATTTTAAGAACACTTTCACTGCAGATTTGACAAAATACAAAGAAGGTACCAATGTGAGATTTCTAAAAATAACTACAGCATTTGACCCAAGGTTTAAGAATCTGAAATGCTTTCCAAAATCTGAGATGGATGAGGTGTGAGACATGCTTTCAGTAGTCTTAAAAGAGCAACACTCTGATGCGAAAGCTACAGAACCTGAACCACCAAAAAAGAAAATCAACCTTCTGATGGTGGTATCTGTTTCACATGATGAAAATGAATGTGTCAGTCCACACTGCTTTGTATCATGATCGAGGAGAACTCATCATCAGCATGGATGCATGTCCTCTAGAATGGGTTGAAACATCAAGGGATATATGAATATCCAGCCTACGTGGCATGTAACTATCTTGTGACATTGGCTACAACAATGCCATGTGAATGCCTGTTCTCACTTTCAAGTGACATTGTAAACAAGAAGCAGGCTGCATTATCTTCTGTAAATGGTGAACAAACTTGTTTGTCTGACTGGGCTTATCGGCTCCAAAGTTTTACATTGTTTTATTTTTGAATGCAGGTTTTTTGTTACATAATTCTACATTTGTAAGTTCAACTTTCAGGATAAAGAGATTGCACTGCAGTACTTGTATGAGGTTAATTGAAAAAATACTATTTCTTTTGTTTTTTACAGTGCAAATATTTGTAATAATAAATATAAAGTGAGCACTGTACACTTTGTATTCTGTGTTGTCATTGAAATCAATATATTTGAAAATGTAAAAAAACTTCCAAAAATATTTAAATAAATGGTATTCTATTATTGTTTAATAGTGCGATTAATCACAGTTACTTCTTTTAACTGCTTGACAGCCATAACTCAAACCGATGACTTAGAGCTGCTATTGACTGAAAATCTGTGGCTCACTTTCAATCTTTAGCTATGTGTGCACAATGCCCACTGGCCCCAGCTGGGCATGTACTTAGGTAACCACAGGTATAATTTGGCTTGGTGTGTGTTTCAGGAGGACTGAAGTGGGGTCTGAGTAAAAGGTAATCAAATCTCCTTGAAAGATCAAACTCAATGATTTATTATAATAGCCTATCTACATCCTCCTTCAGTGGTAGTTTCTGTTGAATAATTATACTGAACAGAAATATTTATTAAATGAGTTATTCCTTGCCATAATTGTGTTACCTTTACAGATGATGTGATAAATGAAAGTGGGGGGTGGGAGGGTTGCTCCCCTTTAGGGACACCCAGCCAGTTAGCTATAAAATCCCTCTTGGTAGCTGTTCTCTACTTGCTTTATTTGCAAAGTGTTAAAAAGTGCAAATTGTTAGCTATGCATGCTATGATTGCATGTATAGGTGAAAGGAAGGGAGTAGGCACCTGACCAAAAGAGCCAATGGGAAGGCTGGGACTTTTAAAATTAAGGAAAAAACCTTTCCCATTGTCTGTCTGTCTGTTCTTCGGAGAGAGGGCACAGAGCAGAGACAGGGGTGGGATAATGCTGTAAAAAGCTTTAGACCCACCCCTGATGACAAATCATACCCTAAACTTACTTGTCTGAAACCCCAGATATGTAAGTAGATCAGGGAATGTCTATGAAGACTCGATTACGTTTATTTCTTCTTGGCTTGTGGACTCCTCTGTGGTAACCCGCAAATGCTTTTGTTTTGCTTGTAACCTTTAAGCTGAACCTCAAGAGAGCTATCTGGATGCTTAAGTTTTGTAAATGTTTTCTTTAAGGTCTAGCAAAAAGCCTAAGTTCCAGATGTATTTTCTTTCTCTTTATTTTTAATAAAATTTACTTTTTTAAAAAACAGGATTGGTTTTTCTTGTGTCCTAAGAGGTTGCTGCATATGTTGTTTAATTAGCTGGTTCCAGCAGCTGATTTCCTTTGTTTCTGTCTCAGCTCTTCCCCGGAGGTTATGTGTGAAAGGGCTTGAGAGTACCCCACAGGAAGGAATTCCCAAGTGCCCCTTTCTGGGTTCCAAAAAGTTGTTTGTTTGTTTTTTCCCTTTGGGTAAAGGCAGCATCTACCTATCCAAGGTCAGAGAGAAGCTGTAATCTTGTGACTCTAATACAAGCCTGGAGTGGCCAGTGTTAGTTTTTAGAATCGTTGCGGGCTACCATCGTGTGCAGTTGAAATGCCAGAGTCAGGAATCAGCCTTGACAGATGAAAAAAGAGTGCCAGTTTAACATTCAATGAAACTTTTATTCCTTCGAAAAATAATTTAGCCCTTCCTATTTATTTGGGAGATTTTGGGCATATCATGGAGAGACTTTTAAAAAACAGAAAAAATCTACCAGACAGCCTAAAATCTATGGTAGTTTTCATTCAGCAAAATGCATGTGAAGGGCAGCTAGTGAATTATCATAGAAGAGCTCAAGGCTTCAAATGATGGAGTAATTCAAAAGGAACAAACTGAGTATGATTTAGATTTACTCCTGAACTGTGGTTCATATATTAACCTGATCACAGCCTCCTAAAGAGTTTCTGGTACAAAGAGAAATTGCTTTCCTCCCACCTCCAGTCAATAGCTTCACCATGTGTAGTTCAGATCCTCTTAGAGCAACATTATTATTTGCAAAAGCAAATTTTTCCAGATGTCTCTCTTCCATTAAAGGAACAATGGTGTTTTTATCCTTCATTGCACTTAGCCAAGCCAAGAGTTATGATTGTGTATCAAAGTAAACCATCTCCACGACTTTTAAAACCTTACTCCCAAGAGTCCACTTCATGTTTATAAATTCCTCTTACATTTTAACAGAATTTTGTCTTCTAGTAAAGGATTGATGAATTGAGAGTCTGAATGGGAACTTGAGATCATCATGCTTGTTCTTCATCTAAGATTTGCCTTGCTCTTCATGTGTTTTCCGGCCCCCCCCCCCCCCAATTTCTATAGCTCCATCTATGAAATACTTATTCTTCTGGAGCAGAATTCTTCTGATTTGTGTTCAGAAGCATAGCCAGGGACTAACCACTGGGATGGTAGGCCACCTGTGAAGTAGTGAACAATATGTTGCTTATGTAGCACTCCTGCTTCTAGGATGTTTATGCAACAGAGGTGTCTTCAGCATGGGTTTACAAATTCGGTGTCAGATGTCCTATTATCTGCTTCACTGCATTCGTAAATTGTTTGTGTTAAAAACCATAAGCACAGTTGGATAGGCCAGTTCCTCCACGTATTAAAACATTTAAAGCATACCTTTAAGGGAAACAAAATAATGATATGAAAGCCTGTATTCCCAAGAAGCACACTGTTGTGGGAATGACTGAGGTAAGCTAAACAGATTTGCAGTTATGTTTTAAGTGTCAGAGGAAGCAGTTGTTCTAATGACAGTTTCTGCTGGACAAGGAGTTTTCCAGTATTTGCATCCGCTGGTCAACTATACAGAAAAAACAAACAAACAAAAAAGGTATTTGATAAACATTTAAAATGAGAGACATTAGCCATTTCTGATGTCGTACTTGTGTACATTAGTGACAGGATAATGACATAACTTCAGCTGTCTCAAATGTGGATCCCTGTCAGTCAACAGCTTTGCCTGTGTCATGTGCTGCCCCACTGATGGCTGACTCAGCTGGGTTGGTTGATGTATTTGTTTCAGCCCAGCTGTGTATGCTAGCATTCAAACTGTGATTTTACAAGCATCAGATCACACACAACCTTTTGCTGGCATGAAAGTTCTATATACTTGGAGTCCATTACATTTAGTACTTGGGCACTGCAACAAATAAGACTCAAACACTGCTCTTTGAAACTAATCATGATAATAACCTTCCACTGTCAATGGAGGCTGCTGATTTAGGTACAATTCTACACTGAATAGGATAGGAAATGCTTTTGCTCAACATTTATCGGGAGTCTTTTCTCAACATTGTTCTAACTCACAAAGAAAGTAATAGTTGTTTTTTCTCTTCTCTTTTCTGCTGCCATATTAATCAAATGCTAAATCTCCATTCTCTGTAATGGACCAATTCTTCTTGGTTTCTCTCTGAAAATTAGTTGAGATGTACTTTCCCTACTTCCACCCAGCAGATATGATTTCAAACTAAAGGAAACCAATTTTACAGCAAACCCAGATAAATCTCTTTTCTAAAGCTGTTTTCTAGATAAGGGGTCCAGTTTTGATCCCAGTAAAGTTGACAAGAGCAAGTGTTGACATAGAAAAGCTTGTTTACCATATTTTTAAAACCAGGTTCATCCAGCACTGGTTTAGTACCCCAATATGACTGAGGCCTCAGGCTTGTAGGAAGGCTACACCCAAGAATTAGTAGGTATGGACAACTGAATAAAGACAACTGGACAAGAGTCCCCAAAGTCTGGAAATACTGTTCAGAATACTTCGCAAAAACAAAAGTATGAGCAAAATGTTCCAGCACTTGTACCACACTAATTCCAACTAATGCCCCGGAAGCCCATTGCAAAGGATCATGTTTGGAGAAACAGTGAAT
Source organism: Dermatemys mawii (assembly GCA_007922305.1). Classification (NCBI taxonomy): domain Eukaryota; kingdom Metazoa; phylum Chordata; order Testudines; family Dermatemydidae; genus Dermatemys; species Dermatemys mawii. The sequence continues at coordinate 28,707,245 of ML677352.1, forward strand.
TAAGGGCCTAATCCAAACCCAGTGAACCTAGTGAGAGTCATTCCAATGACTTCAGTGGGCATTGGATAATGAGAAATGATAAAACAGTAAGGATAATACATAACAAAATGTACTTTATCTGTATATAGTTGTATTGCCAATGATGATTCAGTGCATACAAGTATTCAATTTTTGTCATCTGCAAGCTTAATTAGAAGACATTAAAGTCTCACTGATGAAATTCAGAGATGACACAAAAAATGGGGGAATTGCAAATAATGAAGAGGACAGGTCTTCTGGATTCGATGGTTAGCTGAGTGCAAGCAAGCAGTAAGCTGTTTTGATACAGCTAAATGTATACAACTAGATACAAAAAATGTAGGCCATGCTTACAGGATGGGGGATTCTATCCTAGGAAATAGTGACTCTGAAAAAGATTTGGGGGTTGTGGTGGATAATCAGCTGAACATGAGCTCTCGGTGTAAGACTGGCCAAAAGGTGCAATGCTTGGATGCATAAACAGGGGAATCTCACGTACACATAGAGAGGTTACACTGCTCTACAGCCAAAATACTTCTGAAATAAATGTAGTCAAACTTTACTAATTCTGGGTCACTGAGAACGAAAATGATGCTTAAAATTGTTGATTGGCTCTAGTTTTCAAGATATGCCATTGGGTCAGTATATACGACCTTTGACATGGGAATGGCGGAGGATAAGTGAGTTATAAAGGGAAGGGATCTCAATTTAAACCAGAAATGACTAAAATACATCTTTGACTGGATCTATGAATAAATCTATGACTGGGTTTGGACAGTACTTGCTTTTTAGGCAAAACAATGAATGATGCAATCTGAAGCTGGTATTGCATCATACATGATATGAATTGCATCATGTTATTCCTAGAAGTCATGGATGATGCAATCATAACGAAGCTTACATCACTCTGCTGAACAAATTGCCCTATATCAGCTCTAGAAATCATACAGTGTCGTGCTCTCTTATTTGTCAGTGTTTGATTTTGCAAAGGGACACATTTCTGTTCAGCCAAAGTGAGCAGAGATGCCTCGTACTTGTGTGAACAGTGCAGATAACTTCTGCTATGTTTGTGGTGAAGTGACTTTTGCATCACAAAAGCGCAGTATAACCACTATGGTTAAGAAAGCCTATCACCTTTATTTTGGCTGAAAAATTGGAGGTCAGGACAAGAGGTGGGCCCCACACATATGCTGCAACACTTGTGCAACAAATCTTCGCCAGTGGTTGAACAGGAAAAGGAAATCTATGCCTTTTACAGTGCCAATGATTTGGAGAAAGCCAACAGATCATACCAGCAATTATTACTTCTGCATGGTGCCTCCATTTGGGAAAGGTGTGTCAAAGAAGAAAAAGTGGACTGTGCATTATCCAAACATTCCATCAGCTATACGCCCAATACCCCACGGAGAAGGACTGCCGGTTCCTGATACACCAGAATCATTCTCACTTGAGTCAGACAAGGAAGAGGAAGAGGATGAAACTTCTGATCCTGAACCATCGATGTCACAGGACCCACATTTTCTCCCATCCTCCTCCTCTGAACCACACCTCATAACACAAGCTGAACTGAATGACCTTGTCAGGGATTTGGAACTACCCAAGAGTAAGGCAGAGCTGTTGGGCTCTAGACTACAGCAGTGGAATCTCCTGGCAGGTGATGTTAGGGTTTCCATGTTCCATGACCGTCAAAAGGATCTTGTCCCATTCTTCTTCATGGAAGGTGATCTTGTAGCCTGCAACAACATCGATGGTGTGATGGCAGCCCTCAACATCGTTCACGATCCAGATGAGTGGAGACTCTTCATTAATTCATCGAAGACGAGTCTTAAAGCTGTTTTGCTGCATAATGGCAATGTTTTGCCATCAATTCCAGTTGGTCATGCAGTCCATATGAAGGAAACCTATGACAACATGAAACAACTTTTGAGGTACATAAACTATGGCCAACATCAGTGGCAGCTTTGTGGCGATTTGAAGGTTGTTGCTCTCTTGCTTGGTCTGCAGACTGGATACACAAAGTACTGCTGTTTTCTCTGCGAATGGGATATTCGTGCAAGAGATTCCCACTACATCAAGAAAGACTGGCCACTCCGACAGTCACTGGAGCCTGGGAGGAAAAGTGTTCAGCATCCACCACTTGTTGAATCAAGGAAGATTTTGTTACCACCCTTACGCATCAAGCTGGGTCTGATGAAGAATTTTGTCAAGGCCATTGACAAAACACAAGCAGCTTTCAAGTACCTCCATGGAAAATTTCCAAGGTTAAGTGAAGCTAAGATAAAGGAAGGTGTCTTTGTTGGTCCTCAGATTCGTGAACTTCTTCGAGATGATGCATTTGACCATGCACTGCGTGGCAAGGAAAAGACGGCATGGAAAGCCTTCCAGTCAGTGGCAATACATTTTCTCGGAAACAGCAAGGCAGACAACTACGGGTTGTTGGTGGAAAACCTCCTCAAGGCATACAAAAGCCTTGGTTGCAACATGTCACTAAAGATACATTTTTTGCACTCTCATCTAGATTTTTTTCCACTGAACTGCGGAGCAGTGAGCGACGAGCAAGGCGAGCGATTTCACCAGGACATTGCAACAATGGAGAAACACTATCAGGGCAAATGGAGCCCATCAGTGCTTGCAGACTATTGCTGGACAGTGACAAGAGATGCTCCATTTAATGAATACAAGAGACAAGCCAAGAAGCGCCGAGTAGACACTGAATAGGACTAAACTATGTACATAATAGTTTTTTGCCTTTTGTTTCATAATACATTTTATTTATATAACCCTTTTGCTGATTTTTAAAGTGTTACATAAACAGGACAGGTGAAATATTATCATGTAAAGCAACCATAGACACATGGAAAGACCTAGGTTTGCAATTTATGATTAAAGCTCTACTATCTACACAATATACATAGACATAAAATGTAAAAACTTAAATATCTTAGAAACAGTAGCCAATCAGTTGTTTTAATTGTCATATTTGAATTCAGCACATCAAAATACATAATAAATATCACATTTTATCTCTGAAGCAGATAACTTCTAAAAAATTGTAGACCAGTGTTATTTTGCCTCTATATTTGGCACTACTGTGATGACAACTGTGTCCAGTTCTGGTGTCCACAAGTCAAAAAGGATGTTGATAAAATGGAGATGGTTAAGAGAAGAGCCACGAGGATTAAAGGATTAGAAAACAGGCATAGAGTGATAGACTCAAGAAGCTCAGATGTGGGTGACTTGATCACAGTTTATAAACACGTAGCTGGAGAAGAAATATTTTATAATGGTCTCTTCATTGTAGCATACAAAGGTTCAACATGATTCAATGGCTGGAAGTTGAAGCTAGAAAAATTGACAGTGGAAATAAGATGTACATTTTTAACAGTACTAATTGTACTAATGGTAATTAGCCATTGGAACAATTTACCAGGGGTCGTGGTGGATTCTCCATTACTGGAAATTTTAAAATCAAGACTGGATATTTGTCTAAAAGCTCTGCTGTTGGAATTATTCTCTGTCCTGTGTTATATAGGAGGTCAGAGTAGATGATCACAGTGGTGATCTGGGCTTGGAATCTATGAATCAATATAAAAGTAAGAAAGAGCCTTAAGGGAAGTAAGACAAGAATGATCAGTTGCAGGATGGTCGAAAATGGAGCTGCCATCATAGAGATCATTTTGCTTTTGGACAGACAACAGTGGGGAAAATTGATTGCCTCATGAGACAATAGACACAGGAGATTCTGCATATGTCTACACAGCAAATAAAAAATCTGTGGTCTGGCCTATGCCAGTCGACTCTGGCTGCTGGGCTGTTTCATTGCTGTGTAGACTTGTGGACTCTCAGCCAGTCCCTGCTAGCACAAGCAGCCTCCTTGCAACACGCTGGTCTTTGTTGACCAGTGGAGAGAGGGTTGATTTCTCCGTGTGTAAATGGTGTTCTGAGATTAGCAAAGTTATACTGCAATTTTTATCTTTTTTACTAATTGTGTTTGATGTGAGGGGGAAATAATTGTAGATAAAATATCCTATCTAGGAAGGGGATATTGTTGGCAATAGCAGATAATTCCAAATTATCTATACAATGCAGAAGAAGTTTTGCTACTTAAATCTCGGCACTACTTTGAATCTGCTTTGACGGGCTTTATCCATGCTGCCTCCTGCTTATGCTAGTGTGAGGAAAATACAGTCAAGAAGGGAACTAATGGTTTCTTTTAGTAATTTTCAAATACTTTTAAAAACTAATTTTTGGCAGTGGAAAATTACTAAAAGAAAACTCATCTAAAAGCATACCAATAAGGGATTAAACCCTGTTGGTGTCAGCAGAGAAATTGATCCATTTGGCCTTGTCTTTTAACTGCATGAGATGCAGGAAAATATTAAAGAACACTCCTTATTGTCATACAGTCACAAAGGAGGAAAACATACAATATAATACAGAAACAGCCCACTCACTCAAAATTTAGATTATTTAATAAGCCAAATTTACATATATCTAATGTAGTAAAGACTGACTATATAGATTCATATAAGGAAGATCAAGTCTAATACATTAGGTCACATTACTGAGTAAAGTCAATGGGACTTCTCATAGGTGCAGAATTTTTGTACGTTGCAGAATCCGGGCCTTAACGGATAAGGGAGAAAATAGAATTTGTGTGAATGGCTAGAAGATATTTGAGACCAACTAGCAGATTATTTTACAAACTAAAAAACGTGGTGTAATTGAGACATGCTAAAATGAATTCAAAAATAGCTTAAGATCCAGAAACCAAGAGTGCCAGTAAAATAAAAGCATTTAGGTGAAAGATAACAGCAAATTCTGAGTTGGTGTATAGTGGTGCAGCTGTATTAAAGTCAATGGAGGGTATATTGCAGATCTAGCCCATAGTCTGCAAGGATAAGTATTAGATATACTGTTTTGGCATTTGCAGAGATTCTCTCTGCATTCCACCCATCACCATTGTATCTAAGTGCCCCTGCTACTGCAATGACTAGAAGGAAGATTTAATTTCTAGTGTGACAAAATTTAGCACCACAAAATCAACAGAAAAGTGGGGCAATTATAGAGGACCAAGTTCAAAGTAATTTGTATAGATCAGGACCTAAAGTGGCTTTGACATTCAGTGTACGCTCTGAGGAGGAAGCAAGGGGCTAAAAATAATCAAAATGGCTATAGCCTCCTTTACACGCTACAGAGCAAAGAAAAGGCTGGGGAATGGTAATAAAACTGAAGCCAACCACATTTTGCAGCAGTAGTGTTAGTAAACCTGATCTAGGGAGGTATGGGAATAGGGCATACTCTGGGGGCTAATATGCTGGCACCATTCTGCACTTGTAAGGTGATATGTAGAATGTGAGGTGAAGTTCTGATTATTTTGTATGGGAAGGCTGTAGATAGAAATTGGGATAGCCAAGGGCAGTCAAAATTATTCAGAGTTTACTGGAGAGTTGTAAAGATTAGTAAGGCCTGACCTCTATAGCTTAGAAAAAATATATACTAGTGATGGTTTTCCTAGAAGTGTTCTAGATCCTGAATGGGAACGGGTTGTGCTAATGGAAATAAACAGTTTGAGAAAGTGAGATTTTTCAGGAGCAAGAAATCCTCGCCTGAAGTTGAGGAAGGAATAGAAATAGTGTCCTCCACTTCAGGCTGAGGTTCTGTACTCATACAGTTGTGTCTCTGCTTTGGTGTTCTGAACAAGTCGGCATAGCCAGCCATAGCGCTAAGAGCCGAGCAAGTGGTTTTATATCCTGAAATGGGGGGTTGCATCCCTTGTTAATGTGACTCACTGTCTGCTAGACTGTCACCACCAAATCTTGCCTTCTTGCACACCCATGTAATTCCATTTGTTTCAGTGGGCTTGTGGATATAAGCAAAGTTTGGTCAGTTTGGTCTGTGAGGTTTAGCTCCATAGTACTATGTGGCTTTAAGCCAACAAAGCTTTTGCAATGCCTCCTCTTTCTCCTTTTAATACCCATTATTTTCTAAGTGCATTACCTCATATTCTGGCCACAATCCAGACATGTGTGTCCTAAAGGAAAAAAGAGAAATGTTTTACTGTCTGATTGATTCATCCATATTTTATTTTATTTTTTCATTAAGAAATCTACTGTTTAAGGAAAATCAATTCTCTTCAGTAGCTATTGGGAGGGGTTAAAATAGTACATGACAGGTGGTGCATTTTAATTGCTAGAGAACTTGAATTATTAGCAGGCACTGATGGACACTTGGAATATGGTGTTAAAAGGTCTGTCTGTCTCTTTATATATTTGTAGCTTGGGTGCATGGTGACCCCAGGAAGGTGGTCTATCCAACTGACAGCTATGGGCAGTTCTGTGGCCAGAAGGACACCATAAATGAGTGAGTACTCAGAGCATTCATCTGGCTTTATTTCTTGTGAGGCATACATGAGAAATGAGGCATCAGCCCTCGGCCTCCTCAGAATTAAATTGGGAGGCTACAGAAGAAGCAACTTCCACCCCCACCTTACTGTATTTATTCCAATTAAGGTTTCTGAGAAGCTCAGTTGATCAGTGGAAATTTAGACCTGAGTTATTACTGTAATGAAGCTGTTTGTATAGCATGGAGACTGTGAATATTAAAATAGCATTATAAAGTATGGCTTGTGCCATTAAGTGCAAAGAGAGCCACATTTTAAAGTGTTTTTATAACAGGTGAAGACTCTGATTAGCTGCCACTGGTTTTGGCTGCTCAGGTTAAGATATTTAACTAATATGCCCTCTTAGAAATCATTATGTTCCTCTTTGGAGAAAAGGGGTAAATAGTGAGGAGGCAGAGTTTGCTGATGATACCAAACTGCTCAAGATAGTTAAGACCAAAGTAGACTGTGAAGAACTTCAAAAAGATTTCACAAAATTAAGTGATTAGGCAACAAAATGGCAAATGAAATTTAATGTGGATAAATGTAAAGTAATGCACATTGGAAAAAATTACCCCAGCTATACATACAATATGATGGGGGCTAATTTAGCTAAAACTAATCAGGAATACATCCATGCAGTGTGCAGCAGCAGTCGAAAAAGCAAACAGGATGTTAGGAATCATTAAAAAAGGGATAGAGAATAAGACAGAGAATATCTTATTGCCCTTATATAAATCCATGGTGCGCCCACGTCTTGAATACTGCATACAGAGGTGGTCTCCTAATCTCAAAAAGGATATACTGGCATTAGAAAAGGTTCCGAGAAGGGCAACAAAAATGATTAGGGGTTTGGAACAGGTCCCATATGAGGAGAGATTAAAGAGGCTAGGACTTTTCAGCTTGGAAAAGAGGAGAGTAAGGGGAGATATGATAGAGGTATATAAAATTATGAGTGGTTTGGAAAAAGTGAATAAGGAAAAGTTATTTACTTGTTCCCATAATATAAGAACTAGGGGCCACCAAATGTAATTAATGGGCAGCAAGTTCAAAACAAATAAAAGGAAGTTCTTCATCACACAGCACACAGTCAACATGTGGAACTCCTTGCCTGAGGAGGTTGTAAAGGCTAGGACTATAACAGGGTTTTAAAGAGGATTGGATAAATTCATGGAGGTTAAGTCCATTAATGGCTATTAGCCAGGCTGGGTAAGGAATGGAGTCCCTAGCCTCTGTTTGTCAGAGAGGGGTGATGGATGGCAGGAGAGAGATCACTTGATCTTTACCTGTTAGGTCCAGTCACTCCGGGGTACCTGGCATTGGCCACTGTCCATAGACAGGATACTGGGCTAGATGGATCTTTGGTCTGACCCAGTATAGCCATTCTTGTGTTCTTATCTCTGGGGAGAAATAACCAAAAGTATGGCAGACTGCTTCTCACCTTGTACAAACCAGCATTTCGTGCTCAGCAGATAGTAAGTGCCAAATATCAGCTGAAAGTTACAAGAAAGAGTTGTCACTGTCTGCTGTTAGCTTCTTGCTGCCTTTATGCTACTAGAGAGAGGGATGTGAGAGGGTCTGAGCTCTGGTCTGGGAAACAGACCATTCTGACACTGACTCCCTCTTTGGCCTTGGTCTAGTGTCTTAACCAACTTTATTTTCCAATCTCTTAAAGCATGGGTGGAAATTTGTAGCTCATCTAGGGAACTGGGAGGATTAGTTAATCTGTGAAATACTTGCAAATGAAAAGAGTTTGTGGGTCGAAACATTATTTCTATGAAAACCGAAGCTGGAATCATGAAACCACATTATATGAAAGTTTTTCCTTTTTTTAACGTGTGCATTAAACACCCTGTCGGAAGTATAAAGTAGCCTAGAATTACTGTTTACCTGTAAGGGGTAAGCTAAAGGTAACCTGAGAGGTGGACAACTGACCAATGAGAAATTCCTCAGGAGACAAAGGATTTTGAGTTTGTTTCTCTCTGGGTCTCTTCTCTGTTCAACTCGGCTATGGGATGAACCACACCTATTTCTTTTATTATAAGCATCAGCTTTCTATCAAGTAAGGTAGTAAGTTTACCTTCTTTTTATCACTTAGAAAACTCTTCAGTTGATAGAAATTTATCTCTGTGTTTCTCCAATACTGTAAAGCTTCAGCAGGAGGAGAAATTCGGGGAGGGGGTTGTCTTTATCTCTTTATTGATTATTGTAGATGCTGTTCTGTTGATGATTATAAGGGATTTATTCCTTTCTTTTCCTTTCTTTTATTAAAATCTTTTTTTAAGAATCTGACTGCTAGTTCTCCATGGTGTAAGATCCTGGTTTTGGATCGGGCACGTCTCGCAGGATCAGGCGAGGCTTTTTTCTCAAGCTTTCCAGGGAGGGAATAAGTTGGGGGTTTTGTGGAAAGAGAAAGAGGGGCTTCAAGTGGCCTATGTCCAATAGTTTTTTGAGACATTCTCACTTGATGGTGGCAGCATACCAGGTCCAGACACAGGAGAAGTTTGTGTTCTGGGGAAAAACATTTTAACCCAAGCTGGTAAAATAAGCTTGGGGAGTTATTTCTTTTTTCATGCGGGTCCCCACATCTGTACCCTAGAGTTCGGAGTGGGGAGGCATTCCTGACACACCCCTCACTTCATTACCACTGATATTAAATCCAGTTCCATGCAAGCAGCAACCAAAAGCCCACAGCTCATACAACTCCTCTGCTGCCTGTTATTCCTCTTGCCATTCAGCTTGCAGGGAATTGAGGAAGCAAATGTCCAGAGCCACAGCCAGAGGGGCTTCCACCAGGCCTCTTGCTTGGGGATATGGAGTGGTGTGGAGGAACACCCAAGATAGTGTCCCCTCCCAAGGCAGAGAAGGGAGCAGAGGAGAAGTCTGGAGGCAGTCTGTGCCACTTGCTCTGGCAGATTCCTGCATGGAGCTGGAGAGAGCTGCAGAGAAGTGGCCAGAAGAGTTCTACTTTTCCCTGCTATAGGGAGACAGAACTGTCAGGAGGAATTGCCCCAGATCAGAGTCCTCGGGGAATCAGGAGAGGCAACTGGGCCAGGTATCAACCTTTCTGTGGGCCTGTGCAAAGTAGTAGGGAAGCAGGATCTGGGGTGTGTGTGTGTGTGTGTGTGTGTGTGTCTCTCACACACACCCATACACTCACCCACCCACCCATTACAGGGCTTGGAGAAGCAGAAACAGGTAGTGACATTGGTGGCTGGGGGCTTCTCACGCCTTGGGGGAAGCAGAAGGATTTTTTTGCATTCACCCCATTTTCTGTTGTCCATTGGGCATGTTCTGTCTCTCTATATCTGTTGCTTGCTCACTTATTTTCCCTCTCTCTGTTACTTGGCTCTTCCTCTTTACTTCTGCCTTGCATGTCATTCTTTCCCTGGGTTCATACAAACACAAATGCTCTTTCCCTCTCTTCTCCCTTCCAAGGAGTTTGAGGGATGGGCTATTGCAGCTGAGGCTGGGAATTGGCACTCAGTTTCCAAGTTGAAGAGCTTGCTATAAATAGATAAGTCAGAAGTGACATAGGAACCTTTGGCCAGTGGCCACAAGAGAGCTTATGGCAGCACTAGTATCAGAGACAGTCTAGGGAGCCCTTCTAAAGAACCACAAACCAGCTCTTCTTCACCCCCAAAACTCTGAAGTGGAGAGGATTTGGCTATGTGCTTCAAAAGCCCCAAAGACCAGTCCCGGACAGTTGTAGTGTCAAGCATGAGTACTCAGGAATCCCTGATAAACTTTCATCCCTAACAAGAAGCTGCCAAAAACCAGGGATCCTGCAATGCCTTGTTCTCACTGACAGACCCACATAGCCCCATGGAGGATGGGGTTTGCAGACCCCAAAAGGCTGACCTGGGATTGTAGGTTTGTGGGCCTCCAAAATGGGCTTTGACACATGCGTGCTGCTTTCCTGTGGAGAGTGATGGCAGTCTTTTTATTATGACTCTCACACCTATATTAATAGCTTCAAACATTCCCCACAAATATTGCAGGTAAGTCGTATTTCAGAAACTGTGAAATGTAAAACCAGGCCTGGATTTACAGATATCTGAAAAAACAATTGTGCTGCAATGAGTCAAAACAGTCAAAATAATTCCACCTTGTGTTGCCTTCAGAATCCCTCTGGGGGAATTCTGCACCTTTGCATCTCATTGTAATCCACCCATCAATCTCCTCCATGTGATCTCTAAGTTTGTTTTGCCTTGTATAGAACAAATGCAAGCACAGAACACAATTTACTTTAAAGGACTCAAACCTAACTCTGTGTGTCCACTTTCCTCTGCCATACACATTTAATCTCTGTTGTCTACTGTTACTGTCAGCTGCCATCAAACACATCAACATGAGAGTAAAACAATGTGTTCATGACATGGACTGTGCTGAGTCACTCACAAAGGGTGCATACTGCCAGGGTGTGATATTTTAGCCCACAATGTTACTCAGCTGATTCAAAGAAATAACAACAGCTAAGGATTGGGAGTTATATTTGCAAGGAGTATAGGACTATTTCCTTAACTAGTACATGACCGAACGTGTGTGAGTGAAAACATTCTCACCTTTTAAAATGACAGGCCAGGAGAGCTACACCCAATAGCACAGGGAGTTACGGTTTGCAAAACTTACGTGTTATGGGCCAGAGTGGGATTTGAAGGCACAGCCATGCAGTGAGGTGGGAGGCAGCTGTGCTGCAATGGGGATTCTGGGGGAATCGCACGCTGCAGGGGATTTGCCATTACGTTTTGCCAGGCTGCAGCATGCAGTTCTCTCACACCCAGCTAACTTTGCTGCCTAGTGTGGAGGGGGCAGGACCGTGTGTTGTCCATATCTGCTTCCTTTGAGGAGGTCTTCACTAGAGCTGACCGCAAGGCGACAATTCCATTTCAGGGCAACTTTTGAGATTTGAAAATTTGTTTCTATTCCACATTGAAATGAAAATGTTCCGACCAGCTCTAGTCTTCACTGCTGCTGATTCAAGTTTACTGCAATAGTTAAATGCCCTGGCCACATTTTGCCTGGCCCTGGCATAAAGGTGAAGGACCAGAAGGCTTTTTCCCCTTCCCTTCCCTTCCCTCTCGTGCACTTCCAGCCACAGTCTCGCTCTTAGTTCTGACCAGTTCTGGGGTTTGTGAGAGTCCCTTTCAGGTGCTGTGTTCCTGTTTTTCCAGGCAGCTGCTTTAGGGTTTGAGCAACAAAACACTCTTGTTTGATTTTTGGTGCCACCTTCTGATTAACATAAAAATGTCAGCTGATGCAGCTTGCTGTGTGCTGGTAGGAACTTCATATGCTGTCTGTACAAAATAGATTCAGCATATGCAGATGAACTACAGAGCTTGAAGAGGTGGTTTGCCATGTAAACTGCTAGCCTTCCAGTTCTAGAGCCAGGTTCTGGGCCATCTCTAAGAATAAGTGGATGTCGGCTAAGGCTCCTGTGTAGGAAAACACTTTTCAGAATGACTACTCATCAAACAAAGCAGTGTGACTTAACATACATTTAAGCTTGGGTACTTCAGTTTCTGCTTGATTTTCATTTCTCACTTGGGATTTGCAATAGTCTTTTAGGAGAACAGTATATAAAACTGGTAGTGTACATTGTAAATCCATATATGGTATACGAGTACTATGGTCATAAACATAGTATATAAACATCTATACATATTAAAATAGCTATTTTTATTCCTATTTCTCTATAGGAACAAGACCATTTTGTTTTACTTTAACATTCTGAAATGTGCCAGCCCAATAGTGCTAATAAACCTACAGTGCCCTACAACACAGGTAAGTGAAATACAAGGAGAAAACATTCTCACTGCCTCTTGCTTATTGCTGCTTAAAACTTGACAGAAGTTATTTGATCGACTAGTTGCATTTTGTAGAATATAGTTTGATCATATTGTAGAGTGCAATGTGTATATAGCATGTACCTGAGTTTACAGTGTAGTGGATTCTGTGTATATTGTTAATGAAGGGCAGGAAAAAATAAATAGAAATGCATGGAATTGTTTGGTTTGGATTTAGAGTTGAAAAAATTCCCAATATGAGTGTGACGGGATTTGGCTAATTGTCCATCATGAATGGACAATTAGCCACGAGTGACTGTGCACAATGTAGTCAGGGCACGTTGTAGTCGTACTTCAGACAGTCATTTTGACTGGCACACAGATTTTTCCAAACCAGCCATGTTTTTTAAAAAATGCATATTTTCTTGTTTACAACTGAAAGTGTAGTGTTCATTTCTCCAGACATGTTACATGCTTTCTGAGAAATTGATAGTGGTCAGTGCGATTGTTTAATGTTAAGTAACCCTTTGGTTTAGCTAATCACTTGTTGAATGCTCACTAATCAGTATCCCAGCAGAAGAGAGGCATACATAGCTTGTGTAGACAGAGACTGAGGGCTTGTCAACACTTAGAGCACGGCAGCTGTGCCACTGCAGCACTTAGCAAAGATCTACCTCTGTGGATGGGAGAGCTTCTCATGTCATTGTAGGTACTCCATCTCCCCAGGAGGTGGTAGCTACGCTGATGGCAAAAGCCCTCCTGTTGACATAATGCTGTCTACACTGGGGATTGGGTTAGTATAACTATATCATTGAGGGGCGTGGAAAATCCCTGAGCAATATAATTACACCAGCATAAATTCCTACTGTAAACCTAGTAATATATTCTGGTCCTATCACTTTGGTAGAATATTAAATGAATCTCTGTGTTGATTTGTGCTGCTGTGGTCTTGACTTAGCACACTGTGCGGCAGCCTCTTGTGTTACAGGGAACACTGCATAATGTTAAGAAATACATCAGTCAGTGGTGCCTACTGCTGTTGTGCCGTGCACTCTTGGATTGGGGCTTGTGCTATAATCACAGTAGTCAGTACTGTGAGGCAAGCAAAGTGGAATATTTGTCACAAACAGGTTGTGTTTTAATTTATCTATTTTCAGGTAAACAACAGATCTGTGAAGGTGGAGGGGATTTTCAACCTTTTCTAGTCTTTGGATGATAATTCAGATTAAAGGTTTTACTCTCTGGCTGTTGTGAATATGCTGAAGAACCACTTTGGCTTGATACTTTACACTGTGACTTTTAGAGGAGGTTGTGATGGTCCCCCATGCCAAATCATTTACCTGAGTGAGCACAGTTCTGAGCATGAGGGAGGGCCTGAGTTCTGTTCCTACTTCTGCCGCTGACAGGCCTCACTAATACTGTGGATTTTAGAGGCCTGTACAAACAATGTTTAAATGTTGTCTTGCAACACCTATGCATAGCAAATATCAGTGCCAGTTTTACAGATGGGGAAAATGAGGGTATAGTAAGATGTGCAGACAGCAATTCATTGTCCGAACAAGAATAGAATTCAGAGTTCCTCATTCCATGACCCATGGCTAGTCCATTAGACTCTTGCATTCACCAGGTCCTGGCCTATAGCATAAGATCCATTTCTGGTACTGATATTCCCTCAAATGTTCATAGTGTGAAATAATTACTTAGGGCACTTGTACACTATGCCTTGAGGGAAATTTACTTCCTTCTATGGTAAGCCTCTGAAGAGGAGGGGTCCAGACAGGATAGCTTTGCGGGGGCGCAGTTTCTCTGAAGCCACTCTATGCCACAGAGGCGGGCTCACAGGAACATTGAGGAGGGAAGAACACGATCATGGACCCAGTGTTCAGGAAGCTCTGCTTCCAGTGTGTGCTGGAGCAGCAGCCACTACTCTATACATGAATCTGAATAGCCACCTATCCATGGGTGGCTCCAGTCATTCCCAGCTCTTAGGGAACGGCTACACTACTAGCGCTCGATGTATCGGGGGTTGATTTATCGCCTCTCATTCAGACACGATAAATTGATCCCCAAATAGATTCCTGTACTCCATCTCGGCAACAGGAGTAAGTGGAGTAGGTGGGGGAGCAGCTGTGGTTGACTCGCCGCCATGGGGACAGCCAGATAAGTCGACCTACGATACTGCGACTTCAGCTATGCTATTTGTGTAACTGAAGTTGCATATCTTAGGTCGACCCCCTCCCCTTGTAATGTAGCCCAGCCCTGAGTTTCTCACACACATCTTGCTTGCTTTGGCTTTAGCTGAGAGATGTGAATTTCACCCTTTGCATGTGCATCTGACTTGCTTTGACACTTGTGGGAACTCTGTCCTGGGTAAAGGGCAATTTACAGCCTTAATTTGGTACACCCCCTTGGAGGCATGTAAACCTAACTTCATTTGGTCAGCATCTTTTGTCTTGTGCCATTCTATATCTTGTGCTGCTGCACCAGTATATTCATATACATGGCTGTGTGTGCTTAGGGGATTAGATCAAAGCCTTTCTGAGGATTTTTTCATGTGTATGTTCAATAAAAAGTTTTAAAAAACAAACTTAAAACTGTACATGTGTACCAGATGTATGGAGACCACCAAGACATACAGAGGCAGAGTGGTTGGGAGATACAGAACTGGGGGAGAGATTTGAAATGGTCTATCAAAAGCTTTAAAAAGTGTTTACCTAGAGATTCTAACAACAGACAAATGATTGTCTCTTTCTAAACGCTACAGTAAGCATTGCTCCAGACAATTTGATAAAACAGGGCACTTTTATACATGGCTGGCCATTTTTTTGTTTTGCTGTTTTGAGAGAATGAATGGGTTGTTTTTTGAGTGGTGGGTGGGTGGGTGTTTGTTTTTTGGGGGTTTTTTTTCCAGTGTATTATTATGCATTTTTTCTTTCCTTACAGCTTTGTGTGTCAAAGTGCCCAGACAGGTTTGCAACATACATAGACATGCAAGGTTCCTACAGACATAACAAAAGTTATTGGGAGTACTACAGGCAGTTCTGCAAACCTGGTTTTAATAAGCCTTGGAAGGTATGTATATATACATACATAAGTATAGATGGTATACATTCTGCTTTTAACTATGATCCTTAGCATGTGTAAATCAGTCTAACTCCATCAAAATCAATGGAGTTTTTCCAAATTATCTCAACTGAGGAGCACTTCTGTAAGTGTATTTCAACTCTGAGTTTGTCAAGCGTTAAAATCTGCTAACCAGACAAAATCCACAAATCTTTAAGTGATTACTGAAGGCTTGGTTCAATGGAAAATAGCTGCAAACTTCTGTGCTGTGGATTTTGGTGCTACAGGATATGTCTACACTGCAGTGTAAGCCCAGAATTTGAGGGATTCAAGTCAGCTGACCCTGGTTTAGAGAATCCAGGGCTTGGACATCTACACTTACTGTTAATCCGACCTTAAGAATTTTCCAACTTAGTCTTAAACCTGTTGCTCTGGTATCCACACTACAGTGCACAGACCTGAGTCAAACCACACATAGACTCCCTAGTGCCCTCCCAAAATGTGGCCACTCTAGCCCTTTGACCATGGTGCATTGTCCACTTTGCATGTTACAAAAAGCTTAAACAGCCTAACAACACGTCCTCCCTAGCTGTCTTTTTGGTGTGTGTGCACCCAGTTATGTAGCCAGCAACATGGAGGAGACACATTTTCAAGAACTCTTGCTTGCACTTTCATGCTCGTGTCAGAAAACAGGCAGAGCTGGTGAACACTTGGTGGCATTTTCTGGCCCACCAAAGGCACTGGACAGAGCTTATAGTGGAGCAGGAGGAGGATACCCAGGCATGGTAGACTTGCACTGGCTGGTGCTGCACCGTATACTCGGTATAGCCATCAATAACCCCTACATAGACCAGCACTTCTGGCACAGGGCCACAAGCACACACTGGTGAGATCACATTATCATACAGACCTGGGATGGTCAGTAGTGGATCCAGAATTTTCAAGTAAGGAAAGCTACATTTCTGGAGCTTGGTGGGCAGCTTGCCCCAAGCCCTCAGCATAAAGACACCCCCATGAGGTCAGCCTGTCTGGAAAACGGTTGCTATAACCATCCGGAACCTGGCTAACCCAGACTACTAGAGGTCGGTTGCCAGTCAATTTGGTGTTGGAAAGTCAACTGTGGATAAAGTGGTGGCAGAGTTTTCTGAGGTATTTTCTCAGGTTTACCCCAAAGTAGGCAGATATTCCTGAAATAACTGCTAGCTTAGAGAGAATGGGGTTTCCTAACTGTGCTGGGACCATTGATGGGACTCGTGTGCCCATAGTTTTCCCTCCTCCAGGAACACAAATACATAAACCAGAAAGGATACTACTCCATTGTTATATAGACCCTCTGGACCACAGAGGTTGATTTATGAAGGTCAATGTGGGTTGCACTGGAAAAGTACTGGATGCCAGTGTTCTTTGACAATTGGGAATCTGTATTCACAGACGGACTGGGATATTATTCCCACCAAATGACACTGTCATAAATGGAGTTACTTTCCTCACTGTTATTCTGGGGGACTCTGCATACCTTCTTTGCCTTGGCTTATGAAACCTTACCATGATTTAAGGGGACTTGGCAAAAGATGGTTTAATCACGCTGTCAGCAGGTCTAGAATGGTTGCTGAATGTGCTTTTGGCAGATTGAAATCCCATTAGAAACACTGGGTATGCAGCTGAAGCGCTCAAACGTATAGTGACTGAACAACACATGTATGAGTGGAGTGGGCTGGCTGGCTACCAAGATAGTCCTGAAAAGTACATCCTTTCTTGAAATGTGACTGTCTGTCTGGAATTCCTGCTTCAGGAAAAGCAAAAGGGGTCAAACTCTGGATCCTGGCTTGATTGGGCTTGGCCCCTCCTCTCCCACAGGCTCTTAAGACCCTAGGTCTGAGCCCGAGACTGACAGATTTGTGTGTAGACGGAAGTGGGGTTTAGGCTCAAGCCTGACTCTAAACCTAGTCTTACTTTTCAGTATAAACGTACCCAGAGAAGACAGTTTTGTCCAATGTATAGGTTTAGGTTGCACTGAGCCACAGTGGAGAAGAAGAGTAGTACTTCTTCAGACTAGTACTAACAAGTTCCCCTTCCTCTTAGAGAGTTTTATATCTGAATCAGCAGGCATTGTAGTAAGTCATCTACAGCCTCTCACTCAATTTTTTTTTTAGCCAGGGAATTACTCCAGTTTTGCAATAGGACGACCATTTTGAAATACCATGGGTTTGTTTTTGAACATACCTTGACATTCTTCCCACAA
Organism: Dermatemys mawii; assembly: GCA_007922305.1. Lineage (NCBI taxonomy): Eukaryota > Metazoa > Chordata > Testudines > Dermatemydidae > Dermatemys > Dermatemys mawii. The sequence goes on from ML677352.1 coordinate 28,724,736, forward strand.
TAAGAACATCTTGCAACTCTAACATCAGCCTAAAGTTAAATGTACTAATTGTGTTATAACAAACTTTTTTTTTCTATGAGAGACAAAAACACTTCCCCAAGCACCATTAATTTGTAGGCAGGTCTGATGCCTTCCGTTTTTATTGTATTACCATTAGAAAAGTTGGAAGCATATTTTTTTCCTGGTCCATGACTGTCCAGGGATATTTAGGTCTCTTGCATCCACCCTGTGAGTGTCCAGCAGATGCACCAGTCAAATCATGGCAAGAGAATAAGACACAAATGAGGGGAAAATGGGATATTTTCTTGATTGTAAAGATTTCTCAGATTGAGCAGGTTTTATTTGTTCTCCATTGTATTCCCCAATTCCTCTTTGGGTTTATTTTCTTTTAGCCTGTTGCTCAAGTGATCCGTGATGAAGATTGTCCTTCAATGATCATTCCAAGTAGGCCTTGTGAGTAGTTATACTTTTTGCACATGTCTCAGCAGAGGATTGGTGTGTATGTTGTTGAAGTGCAGCTCCACTCTGAAAGGAGATCCTGACGTTGTCATGATGGGGCTCTGCATTGACTGTCAGTGACAGCCAAATCAATGTTACACCGTGTAAAAGTATAAAGATGTTTTTTTCTAACTTTCAGCTGTGAAAACTCAATCTGGGATCAGGTCAAGCTTTCTGCCTCATAAATCATCCCCAGTAATGAGAACTCTGCAGACTAAATTACACTTCAGAAGCACGTGGGCAAGCAGCCCTATTGTCTTTGGTTAACAGCATAGCTGCAGTAAGGACATAATATGGCCCTGTATTTGGAGTTTAGATGAGTCCAGTTAGGATCTGACCTTCTATAGCTGTACAGGCTCTGCAGAGCTGAGAGGCAAAAAAGGAGCATTGCATCTCTGAATACATACACTGGGTTCCAGTTCCAGTTCACTGGGTTCCAATACTAATCCCAGACCTGGTCTATACTGAGGGGTGGCGAGGGGAGGGGTTGATCTAAGATATGCAACTTCAGCTACAAGAATAACGTAGCTGAAGTTGACATACTTAGATCTGCTTACCGTGGCGTCTTCATGGCAGTGAGTTGACTGCTGCCTCTCCCCAGTCAACTCCGCCTGCGCCTCTCGTGATGGTGGAGTACAGGAGTTGATGGGAGAGCAGTCGGGGATTGATTTATCGTGTATAGATTAGACGTGATAAATCGACCCCCAATGGATCGATCGCTACCTGCCGATCTGACAGGTAGTGTAGACATACCCCCAGAGTCCACTTGTTCCAAGGAGCGTTTAATCATTTAGCCACAGAAGAACAGCTTCAACAGGAGAGACTGAGAAAGTCCCATGTCAGAATACTGCTTAGTTGAGTAGTTAGAGCACTTTTCTGATCCCTGTTCAAATCCTTTCTTCCACTCGTGTTGCTGTGGGAATTGAATCTGGGCCTCCCACATCCCAGGTGAGTGCTCTAATCTCTGGGCTAGAAGTTATGGTGCAGGCAGTGATAGCGGCACCATCACCAGCACTTCCTTCTCTGGCCTGATCTGGGAGATGGCCTCTGAGCGCACTGGACTCCCGGAGTGAGATAGGCAAGGGAGTGTGTACCTTTACCCATTTTGTGGATTGTGCTGGGGCTTAGGTGGGAGAGAGATGTCTGGACACCCACAGGGAGACAGCAGGATGCATGACCAGAGGCAGAAATTTAAGCATGGAAGGAACTTTTACAAAGAAAATTTAGGCGCTAAGTGAGTGTAGGCTACAAGGTTAAGCACAGCCAAGAAGGGATTTTTTGGGTTGTAGTGGTGTCTAAAACTGGGATGTAGGCACGTAGGTCTGGGGTTTATGTGACTGAATACCTTTGTGGATCTGGGCCTCACTACACATCTGAAATGATTTATACACAGCAAAGCATGAACTTGATGGCAAAAAAAACCATTATCATCAAACTCCTCTTTAATAAATGTATGTTATTACCCACCTTTTTCATTACTTAACAGTTCTTAAAAGATGCTTTCCTGACTTTTCCACAAAGAATGGGATTCTGACGGTGGCAAATCAGACGACATTCAAAGATGGAAGAGGAAAAATGAGAAATGTAACTGATCTCAGGGAAGCTGCAAAGTAGGTTTTTCCTTCCTCTCCTGCTTTTCATATGTATGATGTCTTTTGTGTATGTTCCGGGTCAATGAATTACTGTATATGTAGAAAAGAAATCAAAATCAGTTGTAGCAAATGACTGCAGTTAATCATGTGAGACATTGTAACAAAGTGACAGATCTGTACTTCAGTGGTTTTAAAATTCTATACCAGGAAACTAGCAAAGGATTTTTTTATAGCGTGCTTTTCCATTTAATTTGGACGTGTGTTGTTTGTGGCTGGTTGTCAGCCTGGTTTTTGTTATTTTATTAGTTCTCTCTGCAAAAGGTTAGCTTCAAACAGAGCAAGGAGTATAAACCCTAATGCTTAAACCTCTCAAGCCTCTCCAGGTAAAAAACTAGCATCTCCCATGCCGGACCTGAGCCAGGAGGAGAGTGAACTGCTGGCCCAGAACAACTTCTCCAACCTCACTTCAAGTCCCAATTCAGACTAGGACCAGAGGGTACCCACTTCCATTCCGTTCCCTTCCCCTCTTTCCCCTCAAACATAGCAATGCCCCTTCTCTGGCCTCACTAATGCTGACTCCAGATCCCACAATTTATCAAGCCCCCTACTTCAGCTGTTCCCAGCTATCAGAAAGCCCTAACTTTATTTCTTCCTAGCATTGTCCTAGGAAAATGATTTTAATGTTGGCAACTCTTCTGGAGTTAGGAAAAATGGTTCTGGAGTTAGGAAAGAAATTGTTAGGTTATTGTTTGTTTTTCTGTTTGCCATGCGTGGAGTTTTTGTTTGTTTTTTGCCTCTTTGGTACTGGTAACGTTGGAGCCACTATTGTATGGCTTCTGGGGGGTTACGGCAGATCTTACTACCAGCTGAATATATTTTTGTGATGTAATAAGTGATTGTGTCTGGTGATATTAATGTTATTTAGAGTTGTTTTATTATATTTTTTTCCTAGAGCTGTACGAATGTTAACAGTTTGTGGGGGCTTTCACCCTCAGTGGAATTTCCTTCCATTAATATTACTGTAACTGATATTCATTTATGCACAAAATCTGAGTTACATAATCATAATGTAACTTCATTACTGGCAATGACATTTCAAACCCTGTTTTGCTGAATGCAGCAAATAAAGGCATGTTCTAAAAATGCTTTGTGGTATATCTTATATTTTGTTTGTACATTAAGGACCTATTTGCTGCTTAAATAAGATCTGTAGTATTCCATATAAACTAAACTTTTTCTGTATTGTTTAAGTGGTATCAATAATGTCCTTGATGCAAGATCAATTGGGATGAAAATTTTTGAAGACTATGCCAGTTCCTGGCATTGGATTTTAATGTAAGTTTATTTACAGATATTCCTGGCTCCTAAACTTTGTACCTTCCCAGGTGTGAATGGAGAAGACATACTCATTTATGAGTATGTCTGACATTCAGTGTTAAACTCCAAGAGTCACCTCTTATTATATACTTGTATCATGCTGTTTTCATAGTTCTTATACACAATGTGAGGCTAATCCAGTATCCTGCTGTGTCATCCATAACTACAGCCTCACATCAGTCTGTGGTAGATCTACAAGAGATGTGGGCATATTACCACACACACAAAGCAGTGCCCCAACCTCCAAATAGTCCAGCTATTTTTGAGGAGGAAATTTTTGAATAATGAACTGTTCAGTGAAAAAGCAGATGTCCTCGAGTGAATTTTGGAAAGGGAATAACCACACAGGACAGAGAGGAGCTTTCTGAATGTCTTGTGCAGGTTATGGTGAAGATGTCTCCAAAGCAAGTTGTGGCTCTTTCTTTTTCACTGTCTGCTGCACAGTTGTAAGGTTTACAAGTCCAAAGAGAAGGCTTACCCATTGCAGTCATGTGGTCCTGAGTCTGATCAGTCGCACATCTTTGATAATCAGCTAAGTGAGTGGGGACATTTCAGAGAGTGATCACCAAACAAACTCTAAAGTAACGGTTATGGCTCTTGTATTTCAGTGGATACATCATCAAATCGAGGGTTCGTAATCATTTTTTTTGTTTTGGCTTCTGCTAAAGTCATCAAGAAATGAAATATTTTACTGGTGCGTCCCACTTGACTGCGTGTTGGGATTATATGTGAGAGGAGACTGGCTGTTATTTCCTATGGCTGTGCACTCAGATATCTGTGTGTGTGTACACAGATATCTGTGTGGATTTACACAGCCATTGCTGTTGTTTTTTTCTTTGTGACTTGTATGCTGGGAATGAAACCAGAATTCGCATTGCTTTACCACTGATTCAAGTAGGCCAAAGGAAGACACTCACTGGGTAGCTGTTTTTTCCCAATTGCACTGTTAATAGGTTATTGCCAATGTTAGCTTTTATCTTTCTTTTTAATGTACATTTTCCTCCCAGTTCCGATGCACTACACGTGACTTGTTTGGAAGGATAGAAAGGGAAGTGTTTTACTTTCAAATTCAAAGTCCCTGTCTACTTTTAAAAACAGATGTTCTTATTTAAGAACCTAAATTAAACTAACCACACATGTACGTATCCTTTCAGTTTGACTCTTCTCTACCCTTGCCTAGCCATGGCCTGAAAGATGTCACTGACTCAGAACCTCAGCTGGTGTAAGTCAGCACGGTCACTGCAATGAAGCTACGCCTGTTTACCCCAGCTAAGGAGCTGGCCCATCATTTATAAATGTGTCTGTGAAATGTAATCAGACTGCCTAGAAACTTATCGCCCAACAGACTGGTTTCCAGTAGTTGATGGTATCCAAACTTTCAAACACTCACCACTCATTAGACTTTTAAAAGGAGGTTTGGAATAAAATTTTAGACCTGTCATTCTGTATTGTGTGAAAGATTGATCCTCCTTTGGAATAAATAGACTGCGCAAGGAGGAGGGATGCTCATGCCTGTATCCCTTATGTTCATGTCTCCCATCTTTCCAGTGGTCTGTTCATTGCAATGATTGTGAGCCTGCTCTTCCTTGTGCTCCTGAGGTTCACAGCGGGGGTCCTCTTCTGGATTTTCATACTTGGCGTAATTGGAATTATAGGATACGGTAGGTGTTAGCTCCTACACTCTCTAAGATTTTGTTCCTACTGCTGATGTTTGCACAAGGAAATCTGTAATTACTGCCAATTAAGTTTAACTTAATCAGGTGAAATATTGCATAGGTTTCACAGGGTATTGAAGGGGTTTTCTTTAAAGAAACTTCTACTATGGCCCTGATCTTGTGAACGTTTACCATCACATGTACACCCATGTGTAAGTGCTTGCAGGATTAGGCCTTCTATACTTGCACCGTGATTTCTTTTTTGTTCATGTGGGTTTATAAGCCACTAGTCTCATGATCACCTGTAGTTTTTGCCTGTATTGAAAGCAAAAAAAATAACGCCTCATTCATATTTACAGATTCTTCAGAAACACTTAGCTCTTACTGGTTTGTTTTTCCAAAGGTATCTGGCATTGTTACTGGGAATATGATCAACTTCTGGGGACACCTGGATCTGACCTCACGATCTATGATATTGGCTTCCAGACTGACTTCAGAGTGTACCTGCAGCTGAGGCAAACATGGTTAGCATTTAGTAAGTGCCTTTTAAAATTAGTCTCTGTTCATGCTTAACCAAGAGAACGAATCATCAGCTGGTTGGTGCAACCTATGAAGTACCCCTTGTTACAGATGCTGAACAAATATCTTTCTTTAGATACGTTTCTGGAATCTCAGTGCAGTGAAGGGTTTTTATTATGTTGTGCAGTTTTCAGGATTACTAGCTTATTTGGCCTAGAGGTTGGTCTAATCACACTATTAACAAATGTGGAAAACATGCACAACAGGTAGAACCTCACTCTTTTTATAATGACCCTCTTTATTTTATTGGTGGTGGAAAGGGAGAAGGATTTGACTTGATTAGCAGAGAGCAAGACCCTCCTTGGGGTCCTGGCCAGGTTGAAGGGGACAGGGGATTTGTCTTTCCCCATCCATCCATGTATCATTCCTTCTGTATAGGTACCACATACAGTGTGAAGAGAGGAAGGGATGGAGTGATAGATGGAGACCGAGTGGGCCATTGTCTGCATGACTGGCCAGCTGCACTCCACCTCCACTGGCAAGTGTGCAAGCAGCACCCACCCTTTGGGAGTTATAAGGGTAGCAGAACTGGGTCTCCTGCATGCTATGGGCCTAACCAGATCAGCCCTCACTGGAAATATTTTTTCCTCCGGACAAAATTGGCTGACCCAAAAGAGAGTGATTTTTTTTTTTACTTCCTCACAGCATGTGGGAGGCCTGGTTTGGTGGGCATGTCATTTATGGTGTTGCAGCTTTGTGGTCGGTGTCAAGTGTGGGGTATCACCAGGGCTAAACATAAGCACAGGATTTCAGCATCTGCTGGCCAAAGTTTCGTCTTGCTGGGGTAGGAGTGGTCTCTTGGGTCTAGCACAGATTGAGGTATTTCCCATCTCTGCTCTCATGCCCCCGAGTCAGGGGGATGATAGGGGATCTCATTAACTGCCTGGATACCAGGGGTGATTTAGGCACTGTCTCCCTTACCTCCCAGGTTTTGTGGCTTTGGCATAAGGTTATGTCCTCCCACATTGGATCCTTGCTTTGCCTGCTAGGGCTTGGGGTACCATTGAGCCCATTGTTAAGCTGAATTAACAAAGCTGTCATCTGCTGCATAAAACCTCTATGCTGTGTCTCTGTTTACCTGCATGTCTGGGTCAGTGAGCTAATGGGGACCACTCACCACATGTTGCTGAAGTGAATCTCTTTAAAGTAATGCCCTTAGAGAATATTAGTGTTGTAATATGTGTCCCTATTTCCTCCTTGTATCTCACTGAGATGCTGGCTTGCCCTGAATAAACTTGGGCTATTGACTTCAATGAAATTACTTCTGCATGACACCAATGTAATGGAGATCTGAATCAAGCTCTCTTAATTAAAGGGCTGAATGTCCATCTATGTTTTATTCTTTTTCCTATGTCCAGAGACTATAAATTAGCAGCAATATAGTATAACCATTGAAAAATGCTTATTTCTGAAGAAGCCAAAGTTTACTTTGATGGATTGCATTAACGATAAATGATATTTTATGCTAAGTGCTACAGACATATGTTTTTAAATGGATGATTATATTTGTGAACTGTCTGACATTGCAATGCTCCACTTTCCTTTGTAAATTACAAACACTTATGTCATCTGTCAAGGCTAGCAGCTTCTGTGGGATTTCCCAAGAATGTATTAAATGGGGATTGAAAGTTGGCCTTTGCAGTCAGAGAGAGAGCAAGCATGCTCTAGCATAGGGTTTCTTGGCATTCATGATCAGGATCCAGTGGACATAGTGTATTTAGATTTCCAGAAAGCCTTTGGCAAAGTCCCTCACCAAAGGCTTTTACATAAATTAAGTTCTCATGGGATAAGAGGGAACATCCTTTCCTGGATTGAGAACTGGTTAAAAGACAGGGAACAAAGGGTAGGAATAAATGGTAAATTTTCCAAATGGAGAGGGATAACTAGTGGTGTTCCCCAAGGGTCAATCCTATTCAACTTATTCATGATTTGGAGGAAGGATAAACAATGAGGTGGCAAAGTTTGCAGATGATACTAAACTGGTCAAGATAATGAAGACCCAAGCAGACTGTGAAGAACTTCAAAAAGATGTCACAAAAATGAAATTTAATGTGGATAAATGTAAATTAGTGCACATTGGAAAAAATAACCCCAACTATATTTACAATATGATGGGGGCTAATTTACCTACAACTAATCAGGAGAAAGATCTTGGATAATTCTCTAAAAACATCCACACAGTGTGCAGCGGCAGTCAAAAAAGCAAACAGAATGTTAGAAATCATTAAAAAGGGTTAGAGAGTAAGACAGAGAATATCTTATTGCCCTTAAATAAATCCATGGTGTGCCCACATCTTAAATACTGCGTACAGATATGGTCTCCTCATCTCAAAAGGGATATACTGGCATTAGAAAAGATTCAGAGAAGGGCAACTAAAATAATTAGCGGTTGAGAACAGGTCCCATAAGAGGAGAGATTAAAGAGGTTGGGACTTTTCAGTTTGGAAAAGAGAAGACTAAGGGGGAATATGATAGAGGTGTATAAAATGATGAGTGGTTTGGAGACAGTGAATAAAGAAAAGTTATTTACTTGTTCCCATAATGCAACAACTAGAGGCCACCACTAAACTGCTCAAGATAGTTAAGGCCAAAGCAGACTGTGAAGAACTTCAAAAAGCTCTCACAAAACTTGGGCAACAAATGGCAAATGAAATGTAATATGGATAAATGTATCCACATATATAACAGGGTTTAAAAGAAAACTGAATAAATTCATGGAGATTAAGTCCATTAATGGCTATTAGCCAGGATGGGTAAGGAATAGTGTCCCTAGCCTCTGTTTCTCAGAGTATGGTGATGGATGGCAGGAGGGAGATCCCTTGATTGTTACCTGTAGGTTCACTCACTCCGGGGCCCCTGGCATTGGCCACTGTTAGTAGACAGGATACTGGGCTGGATGGACCTTTGGTTTGACCCAGTATGGCCAGTCTTATGTTCGTATATTCTTAGGGTTGTAAAGGACAAGGTGGAAACCACCAATGTAGAAAGGCAGTGTGTTGGTTTGATTTTTTTGGTGAGTTTAATTTTTGTGCTTGCAGTGATCATACTTTGTATTGTGGAAGTCTTCATCATACTGATGCTGATCTTCCTGAGGAATCGGATCCGGATTGCTATTGCACTCTTGCAGGAAGGGAGTAGGTATGTTCTCTGATTTATTGATTTAAAAAAAACTGTAATATGCTCCTTGTTATACTTTGCTGGGGCTTGATCCTGCACTGCCTGAGGCAGAATATGGTGGATAAAAGCACAAGGGGATAAGTGCTAATCAGTCCAGGAAGTGCAGAGTAGCCTGATCCTGCATGAATGAGAGCATGGCTTTATGGCTGCTAGGTTACTCCTGCCTTGGAGCAGTACGAGGGGCTCATAGGGGAATGTATAGCTAGGCACATCACTTGCATCCTGAGGGAGTGCACTTAAGTCCTTATATCCTCAGACACACCTGTTCTCTACCCCCACCTCTTCCCATTTTAAGGTAGCAGACGTACAAAAATCTTCAAACACATGTTCGTTCAGCACACAGGACTACATCTAGTGCTGAATCTTGCTTGTGCCAACATGGAGCTTCTTTTCATACTTGCAAAGGAAGCATAAAAACCTTGTGTGGCCTGCTATGCACCACACAAGGGTTTGTAGGATCAGGACTTTGGCATCCATCGTATATAGGGTCAAGTCTCATTGATAACTAGCAGTAGGATTTTTGAAAGTGTCGCAATGGCTTAGGAGCCCAGTCCTGTTGATTGAAGCACTTTTGAAAATCCCATACTCAAAAATATTTTGAAAATTTTATTTTGCAGAGGAAGTACCATTTGAGAGTAAAAATCTTGTAAAAGTTTCCTTTAAACATTGGGATGGTTACTGTGAGGGGTTACACTGCATTTTTTTACTGTGTGTGTGTGAGGGGGAGGGCGGAACTTGATATAATCCATATGGAAGCCTTAGATCCACCCTGCAACTTAGCTGACTGTAACTAACTAACAAGTAACTAAAAAGGGTCAAATTTTGCCTTCTGATCCAGGTGTGTTATATTCATTGATTTCAGTTATTGCTCAGATGAATTAGTGCCTGCGATATGAAGTGCAATAATAGACTAGTTAACACTTCTTCCTGTTAACAGTCTCACAGGCAGTTTCCAGGTAGCAATTTATAACTTCTCTGCATTTACTTGATCCTTCTAGTAAACACAGTGCATCAAATTTCCTCCGTTGCACCAGTGCAACCGAACTGACTTTGATGAAGTTGTGTCAGTGTAAATGAGGACAGATTTTGGGGTCAGTTGGTGGGCTACACATGTGTACCCAGAGTGACCAGACAGCAAATGTAAAAAATCGGGACAGGAGGCAGGGGGTAATAGGAGCCTGTATAAGAAAAAAAAAAGGACCCCAAAATCAGGACTGTCCTTATAAAATTGGGCATCTGGTCACCTTATGTGTACCCAAGAACAGAATTTAGTATCGAGAACTAGTAGATAGTCAAAGTGCTACTGAATTCATCAGAGAAGTGCCAAATCTGAATTGTGACCTCTTCCCTTTCCTGATTTTTCTTTTACATTCCTTGACATCCCGGTGCCTGTAGTATCAGGACTTAGGGAGTCTTTTGTGCAATTAGGGAAAGCTGAAGTTCCATAATCAACCTACTTATTCCCCTTTCTGCAGCTATGCATGCAGGAAATAGCTGTCAATTTTGGCAGCACTACACTCTATCCTTTGGATCCTGCTCATTATAATTCAGAAACATTTTACACATTAAGACACTTTTATTCAAAAATGTGACAGATAGAAACACTTCAGAAATTTCATAAACTTCCTGCTGGGAGGTAATAACATCCTCTAGTTTTTTAGCTACGCTGAAAGGTCACTTGAGGGCAATACTTTACACTCATGTATAACGCATGAAGTGAAACACTGTAAGTAATTGCTGTACACCTAACAAACCGTACCCTGTATTCAGGATGATGGAAAATAAGTTGCTAATGACTGGGAATCAAATTATTTCTTTAGTACAGTTTAACTGTTCTTTCAGTAAAATTGCAATTTATAAAAAAAATAAGCTGTTTGGAATCCATTGATAGAATAGTTAACAAGCAGTTTGTTAGATTAAACTGTTCTGTGGCTTCACTGTTAACTAACAACTCTATCATTAACTGCTGAAAACTACTGATTTGTGATTATTTCTTACATAGCATAAAATTGTGCATGTCTGTATGACTCATAATGTGCTTTATTGTGCCTGTAGATCCAGGTATGATTTGGCAATAAGAAACACTACATGAACCTTCTTGTCACACAAGACAAGTTAACTTATCCCCAGGGTCATCTTGTTTAACAGCAGGAGTGGAGTAAATTTATCTTTCATTTGCTTTCTGGGAACAGGCTCCTGAAAGGCAGTTGGCAGCAGGAGTGAAGAAGTCAGGAGGGAAGGAGAGGCAGAGGAAGAAGGCAGAGAGAGGGCAGTGTTCAGAAGAACATGTCAAGGGGCTGCAGGAAGGAGAGATTTAAAAGGAAGGGGATGAGGTAGTTTGGGGGGAGTGTAAAGGAAAGTAGGAGAGCAATGTAATCAATCCACATGCTTAAGACATCAGGCACACTTTCTATAAATCACATGCTGTGAGCTTCCTGTACAATTATTTCCGATCACATCACCATGGTATCTAAGAACTAACCAGCTTCATTATTCCCGTGTGAGATAAGTGCAGTCATTTTCTAGAGAGGCACTGACAGCTTAAATAACGTATTTAATGCCACAGAGGGAATCCTTGTCAGAGCAGGGGTTAGAATGCTGAAGTTCCTAGTTACCAGTGTCCATGCTCTGACCACACCTTTTACTCACTGGAACTAGTGTCTGGTTTGTCAGCTACTAAAGCATAAGCCTCTGTCGTTTGAACTAAAGAAGAGCTTCCTTAGCAGTAGAAAGCCTTTTATCCTTTCTGTGGGCCAGCAAATTTAGGCAATATCACACATACACTCTTACACAGAAAACTAATAAATACATTACAATGGTGAAGTAGCAGAATGGACTGTATCTCAAGAGAGAAGTAGAATGTCAAGAGTCCAAAGCATGCAATGCTCAGTAGAGCAGAAGGTCCTACAGCAGACTGGATCTGTGAACACTAGGAAAGAAGGCAGGAGGGAGGATGTACCAGGGTGTTTAAGGGGGCCAAGGGGAAAGAGTGGGTCTAGGAGTTGAGTAGTTTTGGGGACATGGAGAAGACAGGCAATGAGAGGGGCAGTGTCTGAGGCAGACAGCAGCTCGGGGGATGTGGAAGCAGAATGGGCTTATGACCCAGGATTGAAGGAAAGTAGCAAGGGTAGGATCAGAGAGGGCAAAATCAATGGAAAGGAGGCTCCTGGGAACAGAATATAGCAGAGATTTGAGGAGGGCAGCCAGATGAAGGAGGAGGTGGAGAAGAGACAAAATGAGAAAGTGACAGAAGCGAGGCAGTAAGGAGGTGGTACTGGCAGTACTCTGGGATCCCAGCTCTAGGTGACACCAGCAGTATCAGTGAAGAGTGAAGTAAAAGGGTTAATGATAAAAAGCTAATAAGTGATTTTTTGTTTTGTTGTCATTCTAGATTTCAACACTATTTTGTTTCCTTTGTAGGGCTATTGGCTACATAATGTCCACATTATTCTACCCCATTATCACCTTTGTTCTCATTGCAATCTGCATTTCCTATTGGGCAGTGACAGCTGTGTATCCTTCTATATGTCCAAGAATTTGTACCTCATTATCACAGTAATATCTGAACAGCTTGCCAAATAACTGTGTGAATGCTCACATCGGCCTTTACTCTCAACGAGCAGTACATTGGAGGTAGGGGCAAAATCCTTACAGAACTGTTTCCACTAAGGCTCTTCTCTTGGTAGCAGATGTGGGATGAAGCCAGTATGGAAACCCTCACTTTGCAGTACTGAAATCCCTTGGTGCTTTCTTAGGAGATTCTGAAGAAGACTAACACCAACAGATTGTATTTTTCAAAGACATCACCTGGAGATCCACTTCACACCCACCCTTTGTGCCCTACTGTTTACACAAGGAATAAATAAATGCACTTTTCTTCTGCTTTGCTTCTCCCAAGTGGCTGGTGAGACGCAGAATGGGGATGGCAGTGATGTTCACACACCTGACGTGTTAGTGTGTTTGTAGATCCAGTGGACAATTCAGTGGGAAATGTCCTGCACTTGGATGTGTTGTATCTCTTTCCCTCTCATATCTTATCAAGTGGGTGCCTGAGGTGCTGTACGATGCTCCTGTCTCATTTGAGCTGTTCGGTTCCATTATGCTGGCTGAGGCTGTATTGTAACCCTTTCAGAGAATCATAGACGATAGACCATGCTGTTAGGTCACCTAGTCCAGCTCCCCAACAATAAAGGATTCTTCCTTACTGTACACTTGGTTATGGTGTACAAGCAGGACATATTTTATTTAAAAAATTACACACTCAGGGAGGAATTCCCCCCGTGGGCTCAGACAAGGCCCTATGCACTATTTAAGCCCATTTAAGTCCTCAGTATGGGTCTTAAATGATACATAAGGCTTTGGGTGAGCCCACTGCACAGGGTTTGTTCACCCATAGAGCGTATGGCCTGTACAAGACTTCCTGATCCTTAGCCCTGCTTTTATTGTTTCTTTAGTTAGTTTGGAAGCTATTATTTGCTCCCTTGCACTTTGCCATGTTTTTCACTGGTAGCTGCACAGCCTGTTCTGCTCCCCACCCTGCATAAACGTCACCAACCTTTCTGTACAAATTGCCTGCTACAAAGAGGTTTGCCAAGCAGCAGAGGGAGGAGTCAGGAAGCCTTAAAAGTTTGACTGAGTGAAGAAGAGTCCGTTATTTCTGTTCTGAGCAGTATTAACTCATCCTCTCTGTTCCCCACTGCAGCAGTCACCGGGCACGGGAGCTGGCCAAGAGCCACTGGCAGTATGGTCACCGACTAGTCCATGCTCCCATAGCGGTAGGTACAGAGAGGACAGAGAACAATGTGGAGATAGCTCCTTCCCTGTGTCTTCTCAGGGATGTGCAGACTTCAGAGCACAGTTTTCCACAGTTCTCTAGCTTATGAGGAATATGTAGGTGTTACTTGTTAGCCCTTCTGCTTATATGATGGCCACATGCATAGGAAGAGGTGGTGCTGTAAAACTGAATCTCTCTTCAAACCACACAGGTTTCAGGGTTAGTGATTCCCTATTATGTTGTTTCATGTATGATGGAACTTGGGGACCTGAGATTCTGTGAGTTCCTCCTTAATACAATTCGCTCAGTTTCCTGTCTACATCAGGGGAGCCTGTGTATAAAGTAATGGCTAATCAAACACTGTGCAAGTATGCAAACTTGACCTGTGACCCAGAGGTAAGCATAACTAATAACTGCCAATGGAGGGGAAAAGGAGGGGGCATGCTAATTATATTAAGTTATTGACATTCAGTATATGTGCAGTGCTCGTTTAAAGATCATGCATAGTTGTATTCCTCTCATTCTTTGTGTGAGGTCACATAATACTTAGCACTAGGTAGTACTGTGTAGTTCAAAGCACTTTACAAGCACCAAGTAATTAATCCTCACAATGCCACTGAGAGAAAGATAAGTATTAATAGCCCTATTCTACAGGTGGAGAAACTGAGACACAGAGGTAAGGGCTTAAATTTTCAGAAGTGTCCACTCATTTTTGGTGCTTCAATTTTTGAATGCTCGGTTTGAGAGATACCAAAAGGCATTCACAATCAGTGTCAAGTTTTCAAAATTTTGGGCCTTAGAGACTTGTCCAAGGCTGCTGAGCAACTTAATGGCAGAAACCTAACTGGGTACCATGTCTCTCAGCTTGCAGTCAAATGCAGTATTGTCTAGTAGCAAGAGCATATCATAGCAATGAGGACAAGTTAAGAACATTTACAGAATGCCTATCAAATCTTTTGGCATTTATTGGGAGCAGTTAGGTCACATTGGACTCTAACTTTGTTTTGGGAGTTTTTAAACACAAAAAAAGTTTATGAAGCCTAACATCAATAGAAATGTTTCCAGATATTTTAAATGTCAATGGAAACAGCTTGTTTTAAGCAATAGCATTCCCGTGAAATGCATGCCTCCCAAACATACAACACTCTGCTGATGTCTGTGAACCACAGGAGAAAGAGATTCCAGTTTGACCATTCTGTTTTCATTGTTCAAGCTGGGCAAATGGACAGAGTAAACAGCACAAATAGAGAAAAGTAAATTCAATACTAAACAAGTGTATTGTTGTTTTAATCTAAGGGGAGACAGATGGGAAATTTTGTTGCTGGATTCTCAGCTGGTGTAAAAAATCATAGCTCCATTGACTTCAATTGAGCTAATAATTTACACAAGTTGAGGATCTGGCCATGAGTTTTAAATAAATATGACCAGCTGCTCTGTAAGGAAACTGAACAAGTGGTGTATCAGGAGAGGAGATTTGTGTAATTCAGATTCTGAATCATTTAGCTTCAGTCATGCAAAGACTTGAATATGTGCTTACATTTGTGCATAGTGAGCGGCCCATTGACTAATCACAGAGCATTAAGTTAAGCATATATCTAAGTTTTTTTTAGTATTGGGTTTTTAATAAGGCCCTACTTGAATCAGGGATGATTGTCAAATAATTGCAGCTGAGTTGCGGACAGGACATGGAAAATCATGGAAAAGTAATAATGGACCTTTATTGTGGTAATTTGGAAAAGCCAGAGAAGACCAATTTGTTTAAGAAAATTTTACTGGAACACTATAAACACTCAAATATTATGTTATGCCTGATAATTTTTTTTGATAACCAGACATTTTGCTGTAACTATATGACAGTCATTAATGTGCGAGGCTGACAGCGGAGCTCCAGCCATCAGTGACTGACAGTGAGGGCTTCCACTGTCAGCCTCAGGCTGCTAACAAAATTGCAGTGAAAGCCTAGTATTGTCCGCAATATCCACAATATCGCAAATTAAGTAGGGCTTTAGTTTTGACCTATTTAAATGAATTAAAAATACATTTATATTGTAGTTGGACTTCCACTTGTAGCTCAAGATTGAATGAGTTAGTGAAACTTCTAGAAGAATATATGAGATTTTTGTCTTCGGCCATTTAATTTCAGAAATTGTCCTGACACATCCTGTTCATTGCTTACGATTTTTTTTTTCTTTCTAAACAGACTTTTAACACAACCAATGTGACCAAATTATGTGTTGGTGCTCAGTGTACTTTTGCTTTTTATGGGGGAGAAAGCTTCTATCACAAATACATTTTCATCTTTCAACTCTCCAACGTTTTTGTCTTTCTGTGGCTGGTAAACTTTGCAATTGCACTGGGTCAGTGTACCCTTGCTGGTGCCTTTGCCTCTTACTACTGGGCCTTTAGAAAACCTGCTGATATTCCACCATGCCCACTCTTTTCTTCATTTGGACGAGCAATACGGTAAGGATAAGAATCTGGAGTTTAATCATTTCATGTTTCCTAGCACTGCTCGTAACTCATAAGGAAACAATTTTATTATGCTTAGAGTATCAAAGGAAAACAATGATATAGAAAAGCTTAGTCATTAAGGACTCAATCGTCCTAGTCATTACAGACTTGCATTTTGTTTTTGACTTCAGTGGTGTGAGGATCAGATCCAAATTCATTAAGTGCCTGAATTTCAAAAGTATAAAAGCTCTGAGAAATGGTGTGCCTAATTTATACGAGCAATTACTGCACCTGCATATGCAAATCTGTTATAGCAACCCTCTAATGGTCATTGGACACCTGAAAAATACAAATGATCTTGCTGCAAACACAAGAGTGATGTATGGATATACACATTTTTGTGCATGGGCCTGAGCTTTTTGCTTTATTGAAAATCAGGAGCATATTGACCTATTGTGTAGGTATTAAAAGCACTGTACAATTTAAACTTAAACCCAGTATTTAAATTTGTACATTCACATTATATCAGTAATAATCTTTAGTTAAAATTAGCAAAGGAAATCACATTATGGATATAAACATTTTTACTACAGCACAATTTATAGGGCTTCTCTAGTTATAGTGTCTCTTATTCATATTGTATCTAGGAGGGCAAATTGTTCAGATAACACTAGGGTTATTCAGAAGCATTTAGTAGAGGCAACATTTCACAATCTTTCATCAGCATCCAAGTTCTTAGCAAATTTTGCATTGTTATCAATCTTTTTCAAAAGACTGCTTGAAGATTTCACAGTCCATAAGAGAGTTTATTGTGATATTTGCCAAGGTCAGTAAAGTTACATATTGTGCTGTCTCCTGTAACATGATATAATACCACTTTGTTTTGTATTAGGTATCACACAGGTTCACTAGCATTTGGATCATTAATTCTTGCAATAGTCCAGCTGATTAGAATAATCTTGGAGTACCTAGATCACAAGTTGAAAGGTGAGATTTCTGAACTTGCTGTAGAATATTCAGAATTCATCTTTGTGACGAAGTGGGAATGGTCTTAATGTTTTCTCTGGATACTGTGTGAGTCCCTCAGTTTCCCCTATGCATTTCTTAAGTATCTACGTGGTTGGATAAGGGTGCATGATTGTCACAGAGCAAAGGGCCAGTGTAAGGAAATGGCCAAAATTCTGTTTCCTGGCAGCTAATGGCCTGGGCCCCTCTTCCCCTGCAAGGTGCTAGCTGAAGGTGTTGGAGAACAAAGGGATCAGGTGACCTGCCTGGGAAAGAGACAAAGGAAAAGGGGAGGAGGGGCTAGGGTGAGTCAGTTTGGAGTTGGATGGGGACGTGGAGTGAAGTGCAGATGTGGTTGTCTGGCTCGCTGCCCCCCAGAATGGACCTGGCTGAGGGGTCTTGTTCTCTGTACCCACAAGCTCTATTGTAGACCATATTACTGTCGTCTAATAAACCTCTGTTTTACTGGCTGGCTAAGAGTCACGTCTGACTGCGAAGTTTGGGGTGCAGGACCCTCTGGCTTCTCCAGAACCCTGCCTGGGCGGATTCGCTGTGGGAAGCGCATGAAGGGGCAAAGGTTGCTAAATGCTCCAAGGTCAGACCCAGGAAGGTGGAAACCATGTGAGCTTCTTGCCCTGAAGACAGTCTGCTCACACAGAGAGAAGGCTTCACCAGAGTCCTGACTGGCTTTGTAGGGAGCAGTTCCAGAGCATCGCCCGGGGACTCTGTGACAATCTTTTTTTCCTTCCTTTTCCAAGATGGTTCTTCAGCTATAAAACATCTAAGAAGCAAATCTTGGGCTGGTATAAGTCACTGTAGTACCATTTGAAGTCAATGAATCTATGCTGATTTACCCCAGCTGAGTGTTTGTCCTTGAAAGTTTAATATAAGAATTCATGGAGGAGATGGATGTGATACAATGTAGGGCTAGTGGGCTAGATTCACTCTGGAAGGGAGGAGAAAATTGCAACTCCTTGCTCCAGTGATGGGACAGGATTCTGTCCTGAGGGAGAGCCGGCAATGGTTTCAACTACTGACTTATCTCCGGGGATCCAGCCATTGCAGGCAGCCCTCTTATATTTTAAAGACCCCTCATCATGAGTCTGCATGTTCTGCTCTCCCTCCTTTTCTGCAGGTACCCAGAACTCCTTTACGAGATTTCTGCTCTGCTGCCTCAAATGCTGTTTTTGGTGTTTGGAAAAATTCCTAAAGTTCATAAACAGAAATGCCTACATCATGGTGCGTATTTTCTCTCTCAGCATGTTCTAGCATCATGCCTGGGGCATTGCAATCAGTATCTTAGACATAAACCTCAAGGCATGCCTTCACTGCACACCAGTGGCAGGGATATGTGGGGTGCATGTCACTGTGACACGTAGCTACAAGTAGGCTGTTTCCACACCATTGTGTATAGCTGTATGGGGCAGTGAAAGTCTCTGCCAGCTCGCCAATGCCAGAGCCTTTCCCTGTTGCTGGAGCCTTTCACTGCAGTAGGGAAAGTCGTCAGCAGCAGGGAGGCAGCAGGACACCACACTGCTAAAAATAGCAGTGGAGACCTGGGAGGCACCACTTGGGTGTGTAGAGAGCTGTGTAGGGTACATACCCTAAGATTGTGGAGTGTCTTTACTTCCCTAAGCTGTGCCTCACTATCTAAACTGCTGTTGATACCTGTGCTAGGGGTGGTGCACTATCTGTACTCTACCAGCCTCCACAAAGAGTGTGCAGTATAGATGTATCTGCAGCCATCAAGACTTTAATGTTTTGCTCTTTAGCTGTGCCAGGCTTAACTTTGCTCCAGTCTGTCACTGTTTGACTCTAGAAGGTAAAGAATTGGATTTTAGTGACTTTGGGGGAATTCATATGTCCCTGCCCCACAAAATGATAGTATCCTTTTCCCCTCCCCTGTCCCTCTTTTTCCCCCTACTAGTACCCATGAGAAGTGGAGATACAGTATGACTGGTTAACTCCCCTCCCCTCCACCACCTGCAGTTCAAACACTGATTTCAACAGGAATGTCACCATACCCTGCAAACAGTATATACTATATACTGATGTAGGGTGACCAGATGTCCTGATTTTATAGGGCCAATCCCGATTTTTGAGTCTTTTTCTTCTATAGGCTCGTATTACCCTCCACCCCCGTCCTGATTTTTCACACTTGCTGTCTGGTCACCCTACCTGATGTTTTTGTTAAAATGTGCTGCTGTGAATAAGGAAGCTTCAGAACACTGAGCACTTGTATTCACCAGTAAATTCATAGAACCAAATTCTGCTCTCAGTTCCACTGGTGTAATTCCAGAGGAGCTGCATTGGTTTCAGGGGAGAGATTCCAGATTTACCCCATTGTAAATAAGAGCAGAATTCACCCATGTTGTCTTGTTTTGACCCGAAACAATTTCAGTAAAAGTGTTTTGCAGTCTCAGAGCTGTTCTCTGAGAAAGTGACTGTAATAGTTTCATTAAAACCTCATTCGCTCCAAAGGGATTTCAGATTAGTGCAGTCTTCAGGGGAGGAAATTTTTCTTTCTACAGCCTTATCTGCACAGGGAAAATTGACCAGCGTAGGTATTGTGGTATAATTTAACTATTCCAGAATATCTCCCCCACGTGGAGACACTGTTCTGGAATGAAGGTGAATTTATTACACTGTGTGAGCTGGGAAATTACTCTGGAATAAAGTCACTTTTATTCAAGTCTCCACTCAGGTAGCTATTCTACAACAGCCAGTACAAAATGGCTTATTCTGCAGTAGCTATGCCAGTCAGTTTTCCAACATAGACAAAGTTTTGGCTTTTGTGTTTTTTAAAAAAACATTTAACAACCTATATTAAAATAATACTGAGGCTGTCCAAGAAAAGCAAGGCATGTCCCTATTTAAGCTGTTTCCCTTCTTTACACCTTTTTGGACACACTCTGTGTTCAGGCGTGCAAATGTAAATCCAAATTAACTCAACTAAAGCTAAGTAGAGTAGCAGTGAGCAGAACCTGGTCCCTGATAATGCTGCAGTTTTGCAGAGCTCTGAACAAGTAGGGCCTGTTTTGATCTTGCTCCAGTCTTACACTGATGTAACTCCATTGACTTCAGTGGAGTTACTCCTGATCTACTTTGGTGTGAGATCTGAATCGTGTCCAGGGCATCTGATCTGTGGGACAGCCTTAGATGGAGTTTGTTTAGTTTGTGCCTCCACTAGCAAAAGGCCTGAGCTGCAGAGTTGAGATCTGAACTGAATTTCCCCAAAGATCAGGGGCATTTGGAACCTGGGTTTTGCTTCAGGCTCATCTGTAGCCTTAATCTTATTTTAAAGTAGCTTTTTGCGTTCAGTTATTGTGCCTAATCCCGGCACAAATCCCATTAGTGGCTTTAGGCTTGTTTGTGGATGGATAGACCACAACACTTCCCCACAAGTAACCCTCAACTTGCCATCCTTAGTTCCTCAGTTGTAGGCAAGCTGTGCTGGAGACTGTGTTCCCCAACTGCTCTGTTTGGAAGCCTAAGTATTGTCTCCACCTCTGGCCTTTCCTTCCTGCAAGCAGCTCACAAACAGATGAATTGGTGCGGTGGGTGGGCTGGGAGATCTTCTGCCACAGTTTGGAGAGAAGTAACAGGAAGCAGGAAGTGTATTGTGGAATAGTTTATGAATATGTGGGTTTGGTCACAGGTGGGAAAGAACTATGTAGGGCCCTGCATGTTTTAATTTGCATAGGGCCCCAGAAAACTTAGGGCTGTCCTTGATTAGGTGTATAGTTAATAATCAACTGTTACTGTTTTTCAGATTGCGATATATGGTAAAAACTTCTGCACCTCAGCAAAGGAAGCGTTCTTTCTGCTAATGCGGAATGTGGTAAGGTAAGGGGCCCTGTTTCCTGCGGCTGCTATTACACTCTGAAAACTCACGTTTTCCCCTAGAAAATTAATTGTAACGGGTCCTGCCTTCACACATTGCTCTCCCTTTTAGCAGCTCCTCATGCATCTCGCAAGCCATAGATCTTAGACAGTCAGTAGCCTGAGCTAGGATGATTTTATTTAATCTGACAGCTTTTCTGTGGGTTAATTGGTTGACATTGTAGGTGGCTAGGCATCCCTGATAGCAGCAGCAAGGCTGTTAAGAAAGCAGTGGGGCCAACTGACAACATTTCTATTGATTTATTGCACACACAGGGCACCTATCACCATGGTATCCAGGTGCAGCTTGCAAGGCTTGAGGTTGGGTTCACATTTTCTAGGGGTATGGTTACACTTACAGGATTATAGCGCTATTGGTTATAGCAGTCCCCTTATATAGCAATATGTATAGCGCTATTGTATGTCCACACTGAGATGCACCAGCGGTATAGCATGGCCACATTTGCGGCACTATATGTGGCATTAAGAGCAGCGCATTAGGGCATGTATCCCACAGTGCACCTCTTCCCGATCTGGCGCGATGCCTTGTGGTAGGGGGGCATCACTTGCGGGGCATTCTGCATCCTGTTCCAACTACCCATGATGCTTCGTGGCGTATCCCAGCAATCCCTGGGTTTCCGTCCACCTCAGGCGCCGTCTTTGAATGGTTTCAGCAAGGTGTGCTCCGTCTTCCATTTTCGTGTGCCGCAATGAATCCACAACTGCTGAGGGACATGCTGACGACTGTCGCCAGCACATCTCTGTGTGCAGTGGAGTTAATCCTTGACATGCAGGATGACAGTGATGAGTCTGAAGATTGAAGCGGTGAATGCGTTTGACACGAAGCTTCTTGTCTCATTAACGGACATGCTCATGGCTGTGGAACGCCGTTTCTGGGCACAGGAAACGAGCACTGAGTGGTGGAATCGCATCGTCATGCAAGTCTGGAACGACGAGCAGTGGCTGCAAAACTTTCGCATCAGAAAAGCCACTTTCATAGCACTGTGTGCTGAACTCGCCCCTGCCCTGCAGCGCAAGGACACCAGATTGAGAGCTGCCCTCCCGGTGGAGAAGCGGGTGGCTATCGCGATCTGGAAGCTCGCCACCCCAGACAGCTACCGATCGGTGGCCAACCACTTTAGGGTGGGAAAGTCGACCATTGGAGTTGTGCTGATGAAAGTGTGCAGGGCCATTAATCGCATCCTGCTACAAAAAATCATGACTCTGGGTAACGTGCATGACATCGCTGCTGGCTTTGAAGAGATGGGTTTCCCTAACTGTGGAGGGGCGATAGATGGGACCCATATACCTATTCTGGCGCCTGCCCACCTAACAGACGAGTATGTTAACCGAAAGGGGTACTTCTCCATGGTTCTCCAGGCGCTCGTGGATCACCGTGGGTGTTTTACTGACATTAACGCGGGCTGGTCTGGAAAAGTGCATGATGCGCGCATCTTCCGCAACACCAGCCTGTTCACGAAGCTGCAATCCGGGACTTTTTTCCCAGACCAGCGGATCGCCGTGGGGGAAGTCGAAATGCCCATCGTGATTCTTGGCGACCCCGCTTACCCTTTAATGCCCTGGCTCATGAAACCCTACACAGCGGGCCTGGACAGCAGCCAGGAAAGGTTCAACTACAGGCTTAGCCGGTCTCGAATGACTTTAGAGTGTGCTTTTGGGTGTCTCAGAGCGTGCTGGCGCTGTCTTTATGGGAGGCTTGACTTGGCTGAGGGAAGTATCTCCGCGGTAATTTCCGCATGCTGTGCTCTACGTAATCTTTGTGAGCGGAAGGGCGAAGGCTTCACTCAGACATGGTCCTCGGAGGTTCAGTATCTGGAGGCCACATATGGACAGCCAGAGAGCAGGGCTCTTAGAGGGGCCCAGCGCGAGGCTGTTAGAATCAGGGAAGCCTTGAGGGAGCATTTTGAGGCTGAAAGCGAGTTCTAAAGAGAGGTGCAGAAGGAGGGAGGGAGGGAGTGTGCATTCTTTTAATAGGAACAGGCATTTGCTTTTCTGTAGCCACTAATAATCTATGTACAGTGAATAAAGAAACCCATTTATTAAGAAGACAATTCATTTATTCAACAGCTACTTCGGTTGCTGAAAGAAAATATTTTGATGCATGTGAGGGAGAAGCGGGGGGAGGTGCAATTGGGGTGGGATGGGGTCAGTCAGAGATTGGAATTTGTCGGATCTCTGAGTCTCCAGTGCCCTCATAGTTGCCATGTCCCCCAAACCCCATTTGCGGAGGGCAATAAGGTATGTAATTAGGGGTTGACTGCAGTGGATAAGGGTCCTGGGTTTGGGGGTTGTTCGGTGAAGACAGAGGGGTTGGAGGCAGCTGTGGGTGGTGATAACCAGATAGCTGATGATAGTGGCCTGGAGGATACAGAGGGCCAGAAGGGGAAGGGTTTTGGGGCAAATGATAAAGGGGGCGGAGAGCACGGTTCTTCTCCTCCCGAATGGTGGCAATCCGCTGCATAGTCTCCAGTTGAAGCTGCAGTAATGAGAGCAGCTTATTGGTGCTTCTCTGCCGATGACTCGCGTTCTCCTGCTGCGCCTTCTCCCTCAACTTGCTCTGGTCCTCCCTCCACTTCTGTGCAACTCGATTCTCCGTTACAGCCTGTTGCATTACTTGCTGTACAAGATCCTCTTTGCTCTTTCGTGGCCTCTTCCTCAGTCGCCTCAGCCTGTCAGCTGTTGATAACAGCGATGGCACAGGGCTCAAGGTCGATGCCTCTAAAAGAGAAAGATACATGTAACAGTTGCTCCCTAGTAAACAGCAGACGTGCCTATGATTCCCCCGCATGCCTGTCCCGCAGAGAGCACACAGACAACAACAGAGCCCCTGCCATGGTGAGTCCTCTCCAGATGCAGGGGGAATGATCGTTTCCCTGCCGTGCTGTGCTGTGGTGTGGGGGCGGGGGAGTGCCGGGGGTGGCGGGAGCCCTACTCTGAACACTGTCCCAACAATCTCCGTAGGTGTTTGTCCTGGAAGATACCTTGCTGCTGCGGGTCACAGAGGAACAAAGAGAGGGGATTCTAATGAGATGCGGCTTCCGCCCAGGGCCATATGCAGCTTGCCTCTGTGCAGCAATGCTCCCCCCACCCATCATAGCACAGTGGCGGGGACTAGTGACCGTGACCGGGATGGGGGCCACGCTGTCTCTCCCGGGAAACCTGCGCAGGCGCATTGCAAGTGCTCTTGAGACCTTTGAAGAGATTACTGATGACGATTACCGCGATGTGATAGACTACATCAATGCACTATTTCACATGTAGGCAAGCATGCAAGCATCCCTTTCCACCCCATGCTGCCTGCCCTCCCAATAGAAAAGCAGCTTTACCTCCGCAATCCGCTGCTGAGCTGCCCCCTGCAACCGCTGGATGCTGCGGCTGGCTGCCCTCCTCCTGGCTTGAAAAGAGCTCCTGGCTGCATGCCCCCTGCCCTCCTCCTGGCTTGAGAAGAGCTCCAGGTGGAATGCCCCCTGCATCCCTTTCCACCCCCAAGCTGCCTGCCTTCCCAATAGAAAAGCAGCTTTACTTCTACAATCCGTTGCTGAGCTGCCCCCTGCAACCGCTGGACGCTGCGGCTGGCTGCCCTCCTCCTGGCTTGAGAAGAGCTCCTGGCTGGATGCATCCAGTAACTTCTCCATGCCCTCGGTTGCTGCCACATCCTCCTCCTCCTCTTCATCCTCATCCTCTTCGTCCTCCTCCTCCCCCCCACCTTCACTGGTGGGCTGGGAAGTGTCTGTGGTGGTTGATGGAGTGACCGTAGGATCACCACCAAGTATCGCTTATAAAATCTGCAAGTCACCGGGGCTGCCCCGGAGCGGCCGTTTGCCTCGCGGGCTTTGCGATACGCATTCCTAAGCTCCTTTACCTTAACATGGCACTGCAGAGTGTCCCGCTCATGGCCTCTTTCCGCCAAGGCCTGTGATATCTGCCCATAGGTATCATAATTCCTGCGGCTAGACCGCAGCTGAGACTGCACAGCCTCTTCCCCCCAACAGCTGATGAGGTCCAGTACCTCGCTATTGCTCCACGCTGGGGCTCGCCTATTGCGAGAAAGCATGTCACGTGGAGTCATGATCAATCAGAACGATCACCTGCAAGGATTCCCTGAGAGCACTCCACGCTTGGCTGGAGCAAACAAGAAGGGGATTTTCAAATTTCCCTGGAACTTTAAAGGGCGGGGTCTGACGTGTGGTCACCTGAGGACAGGACAAAAGAGTTTGCAAGTGATGACCAGAGTGGCTTGAACGGGAATTATGGGACGGGCTGGAGGCCAATTAATGCCCAGTGGCTGTCCACATTCTCTCTGTAGCGCTACAACAGCTGCGCTACAGCCCTTATTCCTCATGCGGAGGTGGATTACCAGGAGCGCTATAACTCTGCGGTTATAGCGCTCTACGTGCCTTGCCAGTGTGGACGGTAGGAGGTTATAGCGCTCCTGGGGGCTTTATAGCACTATAAAGTGCCAGTGTAACCACAGCCTAATAAGAGGAACAGTTAGATCTAAGTCTCAACATCACTGGAAGGAAACTTGGGGAGGAAGCAAGGGGGAAGGAATTGAGCTGGGAGGGTGACAAGGAGGGAGGGATTGTTTTTGCTTTTAAAACCAAAGTCTCTAATAGGTATCTCTCCTGGTATTGAACCTCTGCCCCCCAGGCCCCTCGCTCCATTGCTAGGGCTGCTGCTGATTCCTTTTGCTAATCAGCACTCCTCTGCAGTGCTCCTGGCTCTTCCTGTAATATCTGAATATCAGAAAGAATGGGAGCAGGCTGCTGATTAGAACAAGCCCTTAGGTGGAAGCTATGTTGGAGCAATAAGAGGCAGCCTAATTACTAGCAAGAGGCACATTTAAGGAGGCTAGGTAGTTTGACGTATTCAGGAAAGGATAAGAGATAGGAAAGGATAGCTGGATGGTGAGGAGCAGGGACGGAGAGACACTGAATGAGAACACAAGGCAGACAAAGACTGGGGGAATGGAGCTTCTAGACTGAGGCAGGAGGAGAGGACTGAGCTGTATGTAAAGGTTCCAGGACTTCCTGGTGGGTGCAGCCGTTTGGTTAAGCACTCCTGCCCATTGCATATCAGAGTCAGACAGAGGGCTGCATGCTGAGGAGTCTCCACTCCTGTTATCAAGAGTTAATCCTGGAACAATGTCACCTCCCATTTGCAGTCTGGAAAACTAAATAGCCTTTGTTTCTTCTAAGATTTTTAGCTAAAGGCTACAATTATAGCATGGAAATCTTCAGTAAATTTCCCATTTGCAGTGTTGTTGTGGCTGTGTTGGGCTCAGGATATTGGAGAGACAAGGTGGGTGCAATAATAGCTGTTTGTGAAAGAGACATGGTTTCAAGCTACACAGAGCTCTTCTTCAGGCCTGGGAAAGGTACTCAAAGTGTCACGGCGAAGTACAAGGTGACACAGATTGTTAAGCATAAATAAGGCTAAGATTTTGTCATGGTTATTTTTAGTGAAAGTCGTGGACAGTTCACAGCCAATAAACCAAAATTCACAAAGGCCATGACTTTTACTGCTGCGGTTGCACGGTTTCCCCTGCCACTGTGGTGGCTGGGAGCTGCAGGGTTCTCCCAACCCCCATCCGCACAAGGCTGTCCCCGGTCGGTGGCTGGAACTCTGACGAGAGCCCCTGAGGAGGTTGTCACCAGTCACTGGTACCCTGCAGGGAGACCAGAGGAGGCTGTCGCCTGTCACTGGAATGCTGCCGGGGCCCCACTGGCTGCCAGCTCCAATCCTGCAGACCCAGGGGCTGAAGCAGAAAATGTCAGGGTCTCTTGAAGTCACAGCTTCCATGACCTCTGTGACATAAATGTAGCCTTAAGCATAAATAACTAACACCCATTCTAAGGGCATTTGACCTTGAATGGTCCCTTACAACAGGGGTTTTCAATCTTTTTCTTTCTGAGCCCCCAGGCTATAAAAACTCCACAGCCCACCTGTGCCACCACAACTAGTTTTCTGCATATAAAAGCCAGGGCTGTGCTAGGGAATAGCAAGCAGGGCAGTTGCCTGGGCCCCCATGCCACAGGGGCCATGTAATGGTCCCTCGCTCTTCCATGAGTGGGAGACCACTCAGTCTGGTCCCGTCTGGACAGAACCAGAATCCACAGGACAGTCAAGAGCCCACAGTAGGGCTGGATGATCAACAGTCACAGTCAGGCTTTAGCCTAAGTTTGGGCGACTCACTCTGCCAGCTCTTAAATGGAGTCTGAGCTGGGGCCTAAGCTTGAGGAGGTGCAGGCTGCCAGCAACAAAACAGGCTCAAGTTTGGCTTTAGCCTGGGCAGGGCTCAGGCAGCCACCAAAGCAACAGTCTATAAGGGAGCTGGTAATGGGGGGGCTCCTTGAGAGTTGGAGCTTCTCTGCACGATGTAGGGAGTCAGCCACCCCAGGGTAGGGTGGCAGGGGGACATGGGCCTACCCTACTCCATTGAGTCCCAGCCCAGTGCCCTGGCAGGGGCAGGAATGGCTGACCCTGCGTTGGCAGAGATCCAGCCATAACATGCCGACTGAGCCAGCCCTGGATCTGCAGCCGGATTGCCACTGGGCAACTTCCTGCTTCCCCAGGTTTGGTACCTGTGGCCTCCAGCCCTCTTCCAGCTCCTTGGGTACACAGTGGCAGGCACTCTGGGCCAGTCCTCATTGATGTCTGGGGATCCGGAAGAGCCAGGCGTAGGTTCCCTTCTGGGACGCTGCAGAACCAACAGAGCATCCTTCACCACCACAAGCTCTGCCACAACTGTGCTGCAGGGCCTGCCTTTTATACCTCCGTCCACGCCCTGGTACTTCCGGTAAGGGGGGCGGGGCAGCTAGGCAATGCAGGGTTGGGTAGACATAGGTCACATGGGTAATTGGGAGCAAGGGGTCAGGTTCCCACCGTACAGCTGTCTTCATCCCATAATGTCGCTTTTATCTCATAATTTTCTTGCCCCTTTTTAAAACTTCCACCAACTTGTGCAGCCCTCCTCTCTGTTCACCCTCTCTGACAGAAGCATGGAGCCTATACAGCTCTGCACTGTTGTCATAAGCATTGCAAGCCCAGGACGCACACTCCTCCAGCATTTGCAGAGCCATAAGAATAACCAAATCAGGGCGGAACCCGACAGTTTCATGGAGGACAGGTTGCTGTGAGACAGAGCAAGAACCATTTCAGAAGTTGTTGGTGGCATTCACTGAGGAGCTGGAGGTGGTAGATTGCCACTTCTGAGTCTGAGAAAATAGCACTGATGGGTGGGATAGCATCGTAATACAGGCTTGGGATGATGAGCAGTGGCTGCAGAACTTTTGGATGCACAAGGCCACATTCTTGGATCTGTGTGCTGAGCTCACTCCAGCGCAGGGACATCAGAATGAAAGCTACACTGACCGTGAAGAAGTGAGTGGCAGTGGCACTGGGGAAACTTGCAATGCTGGATTGCTACGGGTCAATGGGAAGTAATTTTAGAGTTGGCAAATCCATCATGGGAGACATTGTCATGCAAGTGTGCAGGGCCATTAATCGTTTCCTCCTGGCAATGTGCAGAACATAGTGGATGATCTGCCACAAAGGGCTTCCTGAACTGCAGTGGAGCGATAGATGGCACGCATTTTGGCACCAGACCACCTTGCCACAGAGTGCATCAACAGATAGGACTACGTTCTATAGTTATGCAAGCATTGGTGGATCACCAGGGGTGCTTCACCAACATCAGTGTGGGCTGATCAGGGAAGATGCATGACACTAGCATCTTTCAGAGCACAGGACTGTTCAGAAAGCTAGAAGCAGAGACTTTCTCTCCCGACCCAGCAGATTACCATTGGCAATGTTGAAATACTCGTTGTGATCCTTGGGTACCCAGCCTACCCCTTACTCCCCAGGCTCACCTTGATAGCACCAAGGAAAGATGCAACTACTGGCTCAGCAGGTGCAGAATGACAGTAAAATGCACTTTTGGTAGATTGAAAGGATGTTGGCATTGTTTATTCATAATATTGAATCTCAGTGGGGGAAAAATCGCATCCCAGTGGTTATAGCTGCCTGCTGTGTCCTACATAATATCTGTGAAGAAAAGGGGTAAAAGGTGCCACCAGGGTGAGGGCAGAGGTGGAGCAGCTGGTTGCTGAGTTTGAACAGCCAGACACAAGGACTATTAGAAGAGCTCAGCATGGAGTGATAGGGCTTAGGGAAGCTTTGGAAGAGCATTACAGCGAGCAACAATAATGTGTTGTGGTGTACTGTGTTCTACCTGGCCCCGCTGTTTTGAGGCCTGTTAGGAATTGTGTGGTGCTTGGTGCACATCTATGAATATAATATTGTCAATGCACCTATTAATTTTACAGTGTACATTTGTGATTATAACCCTGTGTTTTTCACTGGTCTTAAGAGTTGTCACACTGTATAGCAACAAGTGGCTGCTTTCAAAACTGCTAGACACTCTGCAGCATATGCTGTGAACTAATAAAGGTTAATTATTTTCCAGTTTTATTCAGTAACAAACCTAGTACAAAGAAAAAGCTGTGCAATCTAACAGCAAATAGATTAAGAACTTAATAAATTAATGGATTAGAACTTAACAAGGGAAAAGAACATTCATGTCCATTTTACCTTCACATACTGCAACTATGGATTTCACGAGTCAGTGTATGTGAAGCTGTGGCTGTCCTTAATGTCCCCTGGAGTGAAGTGGTAGGGGTAGAGGTGTGGCCCCTGATGCCACCTGGAATGTTGACGGGGGTATAGGGAGATGCTGTAATGCAGTTCGCTATGGACTGCACAGGGAAGTGATCCTGTGACTGTTGAATCTCTAGTGTCTGGAGAAATCCCATTATGCAGGTGTGGCCAGCCTGAGCCTGAGAGGAGCCAGAATTTACCAATGTACATTGCCAAAGAGCCACAGTAATACAGTAGCAGCCCTCCCCACAACCCCAACCTAACTCTGTAGTGTAGACCAGGCCTATAGCTTGAAGGTTTGTCTCTCTCACCAACAGAAGTTGGTGCAATAAAAGATATTACCTCCCCAACCTTGTCTCTTTAGTAAATGTCATGGCAGAGATCTGAGATTAGATATCTAATATATTTTTCACAAGACTATAGTGGAGGATGCTGAAAGGTAATCCCAGAGGTATGTGTCTTGGGGCGGGGGGAGTTTGGAAAGCGAGCCTGCCTTGTACTCACCCTGCAGCGGCAGCTCTTGTCCTGCAGAGCTGGGCCCAGCCCCTGATCTGGGCATTACAACCTGGCACTACTTAACTTTGGCCTGTCTGCCCCTCTGTAGAGGAAGGCAGATGGGCCAAACCTGATTGGTACTGTGATGCTGTGCATGAGGCTTCAACACTACTCAATTTGGGGTGTAATCAAATATGCTTTTACAGCCATTTCCAGGATTTCACAGCCTTCACTCAAATTCATGATTACCATGACGTCCATGACAAAAATCATAGCCCTAGCTATCACTTCCACTCCTGTCCCTTATGCTACTGCTCTTAATCACCAAGAGCATAGCTAGGAACCAGGCAAATCTTGAATTGTTTTGAATTAGGATTTTCTTCTCTGTATATTCTAGTTCTAATTCCTAACAGGCTAATGGTGGTTTGTTTTCTTTAATTTGGTTGTTGAATATTTATTTCATACTCGTACATTACATTACCATATACATAGCCTTCATTGTTGTCAAGTGTCTCACAATACAAGTCTCATTTCCATGCCATTAGTCGGGCAGGATTTTGATCAGAGGCTCCCAGCAATAAGCCCCCTTTCTGGCCTCTTTTCCTTCCTGTTGTTTTGAGCCTCATTACAAGGAAGACTGAGCAATACAGATTTACTGTCAATTTTTCTGACTCCTTGCATTCATTCACCTGGGGCTGATTCCCTGCTTTGAGATTGCCCTGCTGTGTTGTGCTGTGCTGAGACACCTCAACAAAGCCTTGAGGTTTCAGTGCATTCTGGAAGCAGAGACAGTGTGACCAGCAAGGACTGAATGAAATGGACAAAAATCTACTGACACCACGTACAAATGCTAGGTCTCCTACGTTTTGGTGCCCAGTTCACCTCCTGCTAGGGATGGCCTGCCTATGATCCTATGAAGAAAAGTCTAAAATAGAGACATATGCTAATTTCTTTATCAACAAGAGCAACACCTAATTAATAACTTTCAAGTGCTGTCAGCAGTTTTGCTGTCATATGGCCCTGTTCAGCAATGTGCTGAATGATCTCACCTCTCATTGATTTCTTTAGGAGTCAAAAGTCCTTAGCCCCTCACAAGACTGGGTATTTAATAACCAGAATTCTAAAATGCTACCCTCCCATATGGTCTCCATATTGATTTCTTGTATTGTTATATAGTTGGCCAAAGGACAGTGCAAGACAATGACCTTTCTGAGCTAAGAATCAGAGGGGTAGCCATGTTAGTCTGGAATTGCAGAAGTGACAGAGAGTCCTGTGGCACCTTAAAGGCTAACTAAAGTATTAGAGCATAAGCTTTCGTAGGCTAATACCTACTTCATCGGATGCGTGATTGCATCCGACGAAGTGGGTATTAGCCTACGAAAGCTTATGCTCTAATACTTTAGTTTGTCTTTAAGGTGTCACAGGACTTCCTGAGCTAGTTTCATCAACTTTCCATGGATTTCATGGAATATGAAACGAGTAGAGATGTTCTCTTTTGAGGTCTCAAACACCGTTTGTCCTCTGTTGACTAGAGTTGCGGTGCTGGACAAAGTTACAGATTTCTTGTTGTTCCTTGGGAAACTTCTCGTTGCTGGTGGTGTAGGTAAGTTATTTAAATGTAATATTGATTCTTATTGCCTACCTGCTTAGAATGTGCTAAACTTGTGTGCTCAGACAACACATCAAGGACTTGCGCTTGCAGACCTTGATACCATAAGCAACATGAGCAATGAACTGCAGGATTGAGCCCAAAGAAGCATGTTTTCCCTCTCTTTTTTTAAGCTTACTTTGTGCATTTGACGGTATTTTTTGTTTAGTCACTTCCACTGTTCTTGTGGGATGTGTGATGGCTTCCATCTTAGTTGACGCAATGGGGATTGAACTGGTGACCTCCAGAACTAAAAGCCTCTACACCTTGAACTAAAGTTGTTTGCCTTGGACTGTAACAGATTCATATCTTCTGGGGATCTGGCAGAAAGGGGAACCTGTAATATACCATCCCCAGCTTGTTACAGGTGCACCTCCCCAGACCATGCAAGAGGGTATCTATCAGCAGCAACAGCAGCACTGTAACTGAAACTGAACTGTCTGCAAGCAGCATGCAGGTGTATGCACAGAGAGAAAGGGGTGTGGAGGAGAGACCAGGTGGGCCTCAGCATCTTTTGTGGTGTTGCACTCAGGCCTGTCCAAAAGACTCTTCCAAACACAAACAGGGGAGCAGGCAAAACCTAACGTTTTAACAGTTTTTCCTTTCATACTAATAAAAGTAAGGACATACTGTTCAGCGTGCTGTGGCAGAAAATTGCCTTTGTAAAAATTGGTCCATTTGAAAAATTCAAGTTGACGTTGTCCCCTTCAGGCCTTTTAAACTGTCATGAGTTTCAAAACATGATTTCATTGATGCCCATCTTTTTTGTGTATGTGTATTTTTTAAAAAAAATCCTAAATGGATTATTTTTTACTAGCAGATAAAAATTAGAACTGAGACCAAATCTGTAATGTTTTTTTATCATTACCGTAGCCTGACTTTCAAAATGGGAAGGCAAATGTGATTTGAAACTGCGTCTGAAATGTGAGCCATGAAATGCTGAAATTGATTCATGTTTTCCTCCTCCTTAAGGATACATTCTGTGGGATAATTCATCAACAGGCCTTTTCTGTTCTGCGTAGTACAGATATGATGATAAATTAATGTACATACTCTAGATTTATCATTAAATGTATTTATCAGTAGTTATGCCATTTCTATTTTTAATCCTAAATAGTTAAATATTCCTCCAAGGGGGTGAAAGCTAAAGCTGCAGGCTTTTGCTCACTTATGTCTTTTAATTCATTTTTTCCCCAAGATCAGTCTGATGGTCTTTTTTAATATCATACATTTTACTGTATCGTTTATTCTTATTAGTTTTGATATAAAATCCAGTCTGCCTCATGAAATGAAACAATTGACTCACATCTTTCTGGTCCCACGAGTATCTTTATGATAATGCATTTACATACCATTTCTGTTCTAGTCAGAATACAGATCCTGGGGATAATTAATATCTAGAGATTTATTGCTCAAAACAGCCCTTATAAACTATGCCTGAGTGTGTTTTCAACTGTGCCTGTATTACCCATTCCTCATGAATGTTGAAGTCCCAGATACCTGTGTGAATAACTAATGGCCTGTGCTCTGTGCTTCTTACAGGTGTCCTAGCCTTCTTTTTCTTCACACATAGAATACCAGTGTTCACACAAGAAACACCAACATTAAATTACTACTGGGTACCTCTGTTGGTAAGGGTGCAATTTACATTCTTAGGACACTGGGGGAGCTTTGCGGGGCAGCTCTGAGTCAGTTTTTGGGGAGCACTTACTGGCAACAGCAGCTCCACCATCCTGTCAATGGGCGCAGCATCCTCTCCTGTGGCTATCCAGCTCTGCCAGACTCCATCCCTCCCTGACTGAGTTCAGGTAGCTTTGTACCATTATGGTGCTGCAGTGAGCCTCAAGGGACTTCGTACCTTCTTTGTGCAGGAGCATTAGGTTCCATGCCAGCTCTGCACAAACCTCCACAAATAGCATTGGGGTACACGATGGGGAACCAATTGCAGCATGTCTTCCTAAGGGAGGAGCTTTACAGAGCAAAGAGAAAGTACTTGGCTCCTATGTAAATGATTTCCCTGTGGATTCCCTCATAGATATTGGGATATCTGCAAGTTGGGTGTCGGGCCCTCTTTCTTGAAGGGGCAATCTGAGAGGACTCCATGAACTCAAACAGAGTTTCTTAGTCCCTTTGTGGGTTTTCCTGCATCGGGAACACCATGATTCCAAGTTGCCATCTTAGACATTGGTAACAGGTGTTTGTCACCACACAGTGACTTTAACCTGTGATCTTTTGCCTCAGCAGCAAGACTACTGAAGAATTATGGAACTGTAAATAAAATCCTATCCGTTTAGTTTAACAGACTAAGTTCTTGTTTGGTTTTGTTCTTTGTGGTGATATTGCCATGATGGTGTCAAATGTTTGTGTTTGGGTTTTTTTGCAGACTGTCATTATTGGCTCTTACCTAATTGCACATGGGTTCTTCAGTGTCTATGCAATGTGTGTTGATACACTTTTCCTCTGTTTTTGTAAGTATTGAGTCCTCTTTCATTGACATTCTTTTTCTGATGACATGCAGGTAAAGAGCCACCTTGTCAGTTTCCTTGTAGAATTCACATGACATGCAGGCATATTGTGGGAAGGAATTGCTGCTGTTCTTAATACAGGCAGTTTAATTTTACTACTGAGGGGATTGTAAAGCTCAGTGATCAAATATGCCTTCATTTGCCAAGCTGGTGAAATGTATCTGGGGCTCACTGGGGTATCTGGCTTTTTGTTTATTAAATGTTTCCTAATTTTTATTAACACTTTGCTGCTGGGTGTTTTGTAACCAGATGTGTCCAGTGACAATTCACTCACACATCCTACTAATAATGCCAATGGGCTTTGCACTCAGGTGTTCTCCTCCAGCAAATGCTTTATGTGGCTGATAACGTCACTGTCCTTTTGGTTTCATACTAATAACCATGACAAAACCTTCATGCTGACTTAACATGAAAGTACCTTAAAATATCATTTTAAAACTGTCAGTCCCTTGTGACCCCATAACAGACAGCTGCTGACTCTTCAAAGGGAGGCAGCTAGGGGCATGTTTGACTTCTTGTTCAGAGAATTCTCAAATTACCAGAGAAATCAATTGGTCTCAGTTTAGACCCTAATAATAAGAACAAGGTGAGTTCGCTAAAGGGAACTCATTCCTTTGGCCAGACTTAATAAAATGTAAAACATAAAGACTGGATTCTACTATAATAGAAGCAGTCCTGGCAGGTCAGAGCAGGGGTATTTTGCACTAGTCAACATTCCATCTGGCTGCATTATTTGACTCTGCTAACTAGTCAAATAGTCCCTATGGCCAAGGATTTCTAAGTGCACATTGTAGCAGTGGGACCTTGAGGCAGATGAGCAGGACTAAGGGCTTAATCTCCTCCCCCCATCTCTGTTTGGGTAAATTCTCTAACTCCTCTGAAATCTAGCCCCATTGTTAGAAATAAAGTCGTGAATTGGACCCTAAGCTCAGCCCTTGCTGCCTGGAGCGTCCGTTCCCTTGGAATAGGCCAGAACACCAGTGACACAGGACTTGGAGCACACTGGCATTTGGGGGGTGACACAGAATAAAGTAAATCAAAACCATTTCCTGACCTCCTCCTACCACCTTTAATAACCATCTGTATTTATTTATTGCAATGGGCCTGTTTCTCCTTTCACAGCAATGTAAATCAGGAGTAATCTACTGATGTGAGAGAGAGAGGAATCAGAGGGGAGGAGTTTAGAGGCTCACGAGAATCAATCAGTTTCCTTCTCCATTTGATCACAAGACTTAGATGCACTAGCAGTTTGTCTTGGAGCAGGGAATTAGGTGTCAAGAGACATGAGTTTTTTTATTTTGAGCTGTGCCACTCACTTATTATGTGACATTTAGCCTGAATCCTGCAAAATGATCTGCACAAGCAGCCCCATGCAGATCACATGGCTCAAGGTCTCATTTTCCCTATCAGTAAATGTTCATGTTTCTTTGCAAACTGCTTTGGGATCCTTGCATGAAAAGGTCTGTGCACGCACACAAAATATTAGTTTATTAGTGCAGTCAAGGCACAGCAAATCATTTCAGTCTTGAGCATTATTTAGAAGAACATAAATAATTCTTTTATAATCTGAGGTATAATATTAATAACCAGCAGCACAGTTCCCTCTAAGCTGTGTGCATGCGCACACAGATCTCAACCCCCGCGCACACGGCAAAACACCGTGCGCACAAAAATGTGCACAGAAACACAAAAATGTGCATAGGAGAAATTTTTTGCACACATGACCTGTCAAAAATTTGCACAGAAGAAATTTTTTGTACACACGGCCTGTCAAAAATTAGAGGGGACATACCAGCAGTAACTCATGTCACAGCTCTGAAGATATCTCCTAGTTTTCACTAGTTCATTCACTTTTTAAATGTATCTTTTAGAGGAGAGGGAAGGTAGAAGGGAAATGCATTAAAATTAATGGGAAAAGTAATATTTTCTTGTAGGTTTCTTTCCTTGTATAGAAAACTCCAAGTCTACATGCCATTATTCAAAACGTACATCCCACTCTGCTTCCCATGTCATGTACAGCTGTGTATTATGGGAGCAAAACATTGTGCACTCCTGGGGTCAGATTTTCAAAAGAGCTCTGCTTTCTATTAGGGACAGATTTTCAAAAGTGCTCAACACCCAGCAGTTTCTTGTATGACACTTTTGGTCATATTTTCCGAAAGTAAACACCCACAGTACCAGGCTCTTCTGGCCCTAGTTGTGTGTGCTGAGTCCTTCTGAAAATTCCAGTGCAATTTTTAAACAAAAGAACTGGAAGAATTAAAAGGATCGATGTGCATAACTTTAGAATGTAAGTGTAGCCCTCCACTGATGTTTGTCTGTTTTGGTATAAAATCTCCTCGGATTTGGAAAAAAAGTGGAACTTGGTGCTTTTCCAATGTCCACCAGCAACTTAACAGTGCAGCTAAATTGTCTGGTATCAGATTTTCTAATGTTGGTTTTTCTGCCCTTTCCCTTGTTCAATTCCCTACTCTTTTCTGTTTGTTCATTTTTTGTTTGATTGCACTGCTGCTTGCTGCTTTGGCTGCTTTTGTTGATGCAAATTCAGGTGAAGACTTGGAAAGAAATGATGGATCCACAGCAAAACCGTACTACATGTCAGCTAGCCTACATCGAATTCTGGGAAAGAAGGAACTAAGTCCTAAGAAGGCAATGGGATAATTTTTAAAAATTGCTGAAAATCAAAACAATGTCACTTTTAAGTGGGATGTGTATAAACTAGGCAAAAGTTAAAACTGTAAATGATGCTTCTGGTTGATGAGTGATTCTTTTTCTTTTTGCTTGTATCTAAAATCAATTAACAATTTGGTAACACCTTACTAGATAGGGAAATGCTTAAACTAAGAGCTGTGAAACAAGGCCACATTTTAGTTTATAGAGTGCCTATGAAAAAGGAAAAACGTAAATTTGAAGCATTTTTTTATCCATAGCTAATGGCGTCTTAATAACTTTTGTAACACAGGTTGCTGTTTCAAATGACAGCTGTTTTGATAACATTTCTTTTTTACAAGTGTATCTTTGTAAACGATATTCAGGCAATTTTTGAAAGCACTACAATGTAACCTTATTAGCCATAAAAATAGATCAAGAGACTCTAGTGAACCAGCAGATGGTACTACATTTGTAAATATGGTGCTATGGTTGTATTTTGACTGTACAAGCTGGTTGACAGCTATTTAAACTGTGATTATATATGTACTAATAGTTCCCCACACAGATCTTTTGATCAACTCCATTACAAACTGTATATGTTAAAAAATGAGAGAGGGTATCACACAGTCTCAAAGAAGGTTCAGTCTCAAAGAAGGTATCCAGAGTAGACTACAGCTAGAACTGCTTGATAGTGAAATCTGTTATAACAAAACTCTTTTTAGAACAGAGGTTGGGTTAAACATTAACCTCCATTAAAGGAGCATTCCACTGTATTTGAAGAACATGGTTTGTGGGAACCACAAACTTTCTATTTCCATCTAGTGCAAGATGAAAAATGTATAGCTCTCAGCTGATGTGAATGAGAGATGTTCTTGTATTAGTATCCCGTGTGCCTAATGGTTCTATGATTTTATTCTGCATGATGTTGAGGTTGAGCTCCACCTGAAGTGTGGAAAGGAAAAACTGAAATGCACCTATTTTCCTTGGAGGCAGGTCTTCATAGCCCTCTATAAGCGCCAAGGAATTCTTATTTCCTGTGTCCATCCCAGATGGACTTCCTCCATCCTTCCACAGGCTGAATGCATTGTCTCAGCGGGACTCTCAGCTTCTGTTAGCCCATGGTGTGAGTGGCCAGGGCTAGAAATAAAATCTGAGTCTCTCAGCTGGTAAAGCAGAGCACTAACCATTTAGATCAAGGAGGTAGGCCCATAATGTTTAGTGTATGTTTAAGTCATTAAAATTGCATGGTTATAAATGCAAAGGCTAGTAGTGGCTTTATACTATTTATGTAATACATGTTAATATTATACTAAGGGCTTATCTACATAGTGCCAGCAAAGCGCACTAGAGGGGTGTGATTTGTAAAGATTTTAATGTGTTGCGCCCTAACTATCCTGTGCAGACCTGCTGATACACTCTAAAAGGACTATGTTAAGGCTAACTAGGTACCTTTTAAAGCATGCCAGCAGAGTCTACACAGGGCAGTTAAGGTGTAACAAATAGACGGTTTTATAAATCACACCCATCTGATGCTCTGTAGGCAAGCCCTAAAACCCCAGATCAGCAAGCCTTCTGTGCATGGAACTACCACTGAAATCCACTTGTGCAGGGCTCACAGGATCAGCCCTGCATTTTATCTGAGGATTAAGAAGAGTAAAACAAAGAATACATGATTACTGTAAGTAGGAGGAATGGGGTTACCTTTCAAGGTGATGTTACTTTTGTGAATTGGGCTAAAAATACTTTAACCTGTTTAAATACTAATGTAGAATAATTGTTCTAAAGTTAAAGGGGCCCAGTGGCCCAGCGTCCCATGAGCATCCAGAGAACCAAAGCCAGTGAGGCTACGTTCTAGCCTCCATGGGCTATTGCATTTTGAATTAAGTATTCCATGGCAGTCTATATAACAAGGGTAGAATCGGCAACATCATCTAGCTTTGTTGCTATTACAGAAATTGAGCTCCTGGAGCTCAATGAGAACCTTAGCGTCAGAACACAGCGGGTTCTTTTCCAGTTGGCTGAAGGTTTAGTCATGTGGGAAAGAATCTTTAAGAGCCCATACTTTGCTCTCTGGACGACAGCTCCATTCCCAAGGTCAACCAAAAAACAAGGGTTGGTATAATATAACGGAGATTAAAGGGAGGGCCTTCCTTCAGCGTGCATTTGGGTGAATGGGAGGGGAGCAGGAAGCTTCCATCATGCTTAAGTAATTTTGTTTATTAATAGTGGCCATAGGTTGAATCTGTTGACTACAGGTGAGCTATTCCACCCCTATGTTTGGAGTAACTCCTGGGGAATGGAAGGATCTTGAGATCACGTGGCCTATGCTTTCAAAAGTGACTAGCGTTTTTGAGGGCCTTGATTTTTGAGTGTCCATCTTGAGACATTTTAAAGGAGCCTGGCTTTCAGAAAATGCTGATCACCCACCCTTTGAACACCAGGCTCTTTTACAAAGCTTCTCAAATTGGGTATCCAAAAACTGAGAAGCAAAAATGCAAGTCTCTTTAAAAATTTGGGCTGGAATGAACTGTTTGGTATGTGTGTAATCATTCCATCACCTAAAAGTCTGCTGATCTGGATCAGGCCCCAATGTAATATAAGATGATACTGTAATTAGTTCATTAATTTGCACCTAGAAAGACTGAGCAGAGTCATCTATAGTTCTGCAGTGGATTGAAGAGTTTTACTGGGTGCTTTACTGAAAAAGTGTATTTCTTAGTACAATGTGTGTTTTGCCATAAGAATGTAACCACAGAGTTTAATATGACATAACAGAATGTGAATATGACGTAATAGTAATAGTAGTAATAGTCATAGGATTAGAAGTTTTTTAATAAACCTATGCATTTGCTAGAAGAATTTCTAAAAGTTTTAAGCTGAATTGATTGTTTATATACCATAGATATATATATAAAGTTCCTCCATTCATTACTATTTTGTGAGAATTAATTTAGACTATAAATGAACAATGTTTCTGAAAAGAACATTTAAAAGCCATTTTTTAAAATGAAGCAATTAAGAGAACTGTGAAAATGCAAAGCAATATCACTTAAATTCTGCAGTCGATCAGATGAAATACTTTTTTAAATTATTTACAATTAAAATTGGTAAAAGAGAACTGAATATTTTGAAATAATGTAGGCAGAAATTAGTACAAATATTAATTTGCAAATTAAATCATACCTTTTATTTTTAACAATGTTTAAGCCTGATTATTATAATGATTCCTAACTAATTCTTTGGGCCAAATTCTGCCAATTTACAACCCACGCAATCTCAGTGAACTCAGTGAATTTGGCTCTTTACTCTGTTATTTGCTTTAACATGAAGATAAAACTTAATTACTATGTACTTTCTCATTTTAGGGAAGTGGAATATTAGGCTAAGTACAGTATGTAAAGATGGTTTATTATATATGTATTGATCCTACACCCACTGAAGTTAGTGGCAAAATTCCCATTGATTTCAAAGGGTAGAAACAGGTCCATATACTGACAAAAGGTTGATTATTATTCCAACCATTTACAGTATAATAAATGCCAAAACGTCAAGTACTGAAATAAACCTAGAAAGCTAAGAGAGCCGTTGTGCATTCAGAGTTCAGCAGGTGGTGCTATTACTTTTCTTATTGTACTGCTTTGTTCATTTACTTTGTGCCATTCTTCCTTCTAGTGGAAGATTTAGAAAGACATGATGGCTCTGCAGAAAGACCCTATTATATGAGTAAATCTCTCTTGAAGATTTTGAACAAGCAGAATGTAGAAACCAAGAGACATTAGAAAATACCCAATGTTGTAACCATCCATTCGTATTTGATTTAGTCCTGGTTTGATGCATTGTCTTCCCAACACAGTATTATTTGTTGGCTTTTATTGCATGTTTTATACCAAAGCTTCTATGTAAAGCCATCAGAATTGGTAAGGAAACTTTTTAAAAAAACAAAAAAACCAAGATGCGAGCATTTTTATACTGAGATTTGTTTTTTCTTCAAGTTGTATTTAGCTTTTAATTCTAGTGGCTTGGATGTTTTGAAGATGCTGTATATTCTTTTAAATATAAGCATTTAAAAATATGAAATGTTTTCCTGTTGCATATTCTGGTATAGGATAGTAAAAAGATTTCAGAAATCATCATATTAAGCTTATTCTAAAAAGAGAGTCTTTAAATATCCTTCTAAAAATAAATGATCATAGAAACGATTAGACTTAACAGATTGTCTCTGTATTGTAGTATAGAACTTTGGTCTTTAAACTATTGCCAGTCACCGAGCCTGTACAACTGTGTCCTCTATGACAAAAGTGCCTTACTGGCTATTATTATTACCCAGCTTATATTTTAAAGTTTACATGCATAATTTAAACCACAGAATAGAAAATGCTTGATAGAAGAACAAGACTCTTTCAGCTTAGTTGAAATTAAGTGATATAAAATCAACTGCATTTTAAATACATTTGACATTTTTGCTAAATACTGCAGCATGCACAATTTCCCTATGACTGTTCATGACTGATCATGAGTATTTTATGCCCAAAAAAAGAAAGTAAAAGAGAATGCTTTTGTTACAAAAAGAAAATCACGTAAACCTGTTTGGCTGGCTTTAGTAAACTTTTCTAAATCTAATTTAGGGGATGCTGAACTCTAACTGGGACCCTATTTTGTCTTCAGCTTCAGAGATAGCCCATTGTGTTTAGATAATTGAGGGTAGAATTGGGCCCTTGGTATTTAAAAGAGAATGAAAAGGGAAATTAGTAGATATGTTACACCAATGTAATATATGTATTTTTATGTTCCCAAATGTAAAGTAGATGCTTCATTTTAACACTGCTTATTTACTATTCTGGAAGTGTTTTATAAATGACCTTTAATTTTCTAACTTTTTATACAGATTATTGGAATATAACTGCTTCATGTTTAAGATTATTAGCACTATTAATATAAAAACTGATTGTCTGTTACTGTATGTTACAGAAGGGTCCATAAGCATTTATC
Organism: Dermatemys mawii; assembly: GCA_007922305.1. Taxonomy (NCBI): domain Eukaryota; kingdom Metazoa; phylum Chordata; order Testudines; family Dermatemydidae; genus Dermatemys; species Dermatemys mawii. The sequence goes on from ML677352.1 coordinate 28,766,714, forward strand.
TCAAATAAGTACATGTAAAATCAGAAATGAGAGAGAAGTAATGGTCATTTTCACTTATCACATTTTTTCATTTTAATGTGACTTTTAGAGAGTATCATTTTCATGCCAAAACCAAACTAATGTGAGCACATGACAGTCTGAGCTCTAAAACCTGTTTGTTTCTGCTGTGCAGAAATACTGGGAATGTATTGTTTAATATCTTTGATAACTAAAATGTTTAATATTTAATGAAATTTATTGTTACTTATTGTTTTACAGCTCTTGGGGTTTGTTCTAATAAAGATTTAGATATAAAAAGGATGTCTTTATGCTATTGCTCTTATACTGGTATGTGGCTTTTTAGGTAAATACCTTCATGAAAACTCATTGTAAACATATTTTAATTAGATTTATACCACACCACACAAATGCACCCATCCCATGTCCTGGCCACCACTGACATCTTAATACATCTCCTTAAATAAACAGAACAGGCTCCAGCATTTACCTGCAGATATCACAGACCTGCCATGATTATAGTAAACCTCACCAACAAAATCACTCCCAGAATGATGCATCATTGCAATGTGGCAGTTAGGAGTATTCAGCTCTTGGCTTAATCCAAGAGCTATCCTTAATTTGATTTTATTTATGTGTTTTAGCACATGCTTTTTCAAGCCTCTTAATACTTTGCATAACTTAAAAAAATTAAAGGATCAATATCCATGACATGAAAGCTACTGGACTGACACTAAAGTAAATGAGTGGTGAACTGAAAACCCAGAGGTGATAGGGAGATTTAGTATTATTATTTATATTGCACTAGTGATTAGAGCTCTCAGTCAAAGATAAGGGAGGCAGTTCGGGTTGCCAGGTGTCTGCTTTTCGACCGGAAAGTCCAGTTCCCTGAGTAACCGTCCACACTTGGCTTCTGTTCTGCCACTGGGAAGGCCGGAAGAGAGGCTGCTGCTGGAACTGGAGGAGCACTCAGGAACTGCCTGGCTCCGGCACAGAGAGGTCTCCGGCTGGTGAGGGATTCTGGAGCGTGTGGTATTTGAGGAACTGGGTTGGTGGCCGGACTCACTACACGGGCCCCCTTCTCAGTCTCCTTTGTGCTTTCCCCTCCACCCCCCGCAGTCACTCCTCCATCCCTGGAGCCCTGCTCCCCTGGCGGGAGAGGTGGAGAAAGCCGCAAGCCGGGGTGGGCCTTGAGGGAAGAGCGGGGGCAGGGGCGGGGTCTTGAGGGAAGAGCGGG
>ML677352.1:28767957-28814164 GCA_007922305.1 Dermatemys mawii
GTTCACTGCTTAAAAGGCCTTGTGCACAGCACCACTGCCCAGGGCCGGGTCCAGGCACCAGCATAGGAGGCACGTGCCTGGGGTGGCCCTCCATAAGGGGTGGCCAATCATAGGGCAGCGCTCCTCCGGCCACACCTCCTCCCCTTTCCCCCCGCTCCTCCAGCTGCGTCGACGCCCCCTTGGTCCTCCTGCCACGCTGCCCCCCGCTTGCTTCTCCGGCCACCCCCTTGCTCCTCTGGCCGCGCCACTCCCCCCACTCCTCCGGCTTGAAGTGGCAACCATCATATTCAGGATTTACAGTGTGGCTCAATGGCTCTCAGCACCCCCAAAGTCCCTTCTTTTTCCAACTCTGTACAACAAGATTGGGAGTTCAGGAGTGCTGCAAAAGTCAGCAAGAAATACTCCTAGCAAATGCAGGTGAGTACTGCTTAGTGTTAATTAATAATAATAATAATATTATAATAATATCATGAGGCGGAGGGAGGCTGGAGTCCTAAGAAATCAGCCCCTTATTTTTGAAATACAGTGTTGGCAACCTGAGGTGGAAGATAAGTGTTTGACCACCTATGTAATGTGCAGGGCCTGATCCTGCAGACAGCCTCTGCGCACACCTACCAGCGAGGCCCCATTCAAAACCTGGCTGCCCAACTTATAGCCCAATGGTTGGAGCATTTGCCTGGGATGTGTAAGACCCTGGTTCAACTCCCTTCTCTCTGCCAGAGGAGGCAAAAGGCTTTGAGTAGGGGAGTCTCCTACTTCTCAGGACAATGCTCTCACCATTGAGCTATGGGATAGTCTGATACTGCTCAGTGTCTCTGGCTGAAGATGTTCCATGTGGCATAATTAATGGAGCAGGGGAAATAGACTTGGCAGTCATTGGTAGAGCCCTGCATGGCTACACAAATGTGTATCCTGTCCAATCCACAAGCCACAAAATTATCTGTGGATATCTGCAGATTTAGATATCCACAGATATCCGTGAGTTTGTAGGACTCTACATTGGGGGCTGGCCTGAGGCTCCAAGGCATGCCCCCCACCAGAGCCTGGTTGGGGAGACCAGCATGGGAAGCTGTGGGGAGCCTGCATGGTATTGTGGACCTTCCACCTGCCTTCGGTGGGGTGAGGAGCTCGGAGATGGGGACATGATGTGGCTGCTCTCAGCCTCTTTCCCCCCGCACCACAGGCAGGTGGAGGGTCCGCTGCGGCTCCCCATAGCTCCCCAATTGGGCTTCACGCTGGCCTGGCTGGGGGAGGGGAGCTGCCTGGGGACTGCTTGGCCTCCCACTCAGGACAGGTGGAGGATCTGCTACAGCTCCCCACAGTTGCCTGCCCGGCTTTTGCTGGCTCCAGGCCAGCATGGAGCCCAACGAGGGAGCTGTGGGGAGCCATGACAGACCTTGCCTGTGCAGAGGGCAGGGCAGCTGAGACAGCCCCCTGCCCAATGTCCCTGCTCCCGAGACTCCCCCTCTCCCCTGAGGCAGGCAGAGGATCCACAGCTGCCCATCTGGTTCTTACTGTCAGAGCCCAGTGCGGATACAAAAATTGTATCCACATCTGTGCTGCTCTCTGCAGAAATGGCCCATGAATATGAAGCAGATACCAGCAGATTTGCAGTTGGCTAGAGAGGGACTCTGGCATTCATATGTTCACAGAGACCAAATAGGTGCTTTCCTTTATGATGCATTTACTGTTTTAAATAAATTTCCTCCAGTGTTCCAGCCCCTTCAGTGCTCTGAGTAGAGTGTAGCGAGAGGTGCTGGTGTCCTAGAGCAGTGCCAAGGGCTGCACATCCTCAAAGACTGTCTTAAGTGCTCTATTCCCAGAGGACTAAAAAAACTCTCTGTTTCAGAGCAGCCTCAGTTTGGAGCTCCTCCCGCACCTCAGGACCAGCACCAGGGGCTCAGCAGGGGAAAGCAGAGGCCGAGGCTGGCTAGTGTGGGATTTCAAAGAGGCAGCTGATAGGGGCCTTTCACAAAGGAGAAAAGGGTGAGCTGGGGCCCTGGGGGGCTGTGTCTTGGGGAAGTAGCACGTGACAGGGGAAAGGGAAAGCAGGGGGGCCTGTGACTTGGTGAGGGGAGGTGGAAGGAGGAGCAAGTGTGGGGCACAGGTAGGGCATGGGGTTGCTGGCTCATTTTCAGGAGGAGAAGGGGAACAATTGCAGCAAAAAGCTATTGTGTAAAGGGTAAGAGCCCCAAATCCTTCAGCTGGATGATTGTATTTGGGAGAAGTGATTGTGTGTGGGGAGGAGTATAGAGAAATGGTATCTAATTGCCGGCCCTAGTCCACCACCCACTTTGGGCACCAGCCCCTGCTGCTAATTGCAGCAGAAACACAAATGCTAAAGACAGCTGTAGATCTGCAGGAGGTCACCACTTCAGATGTTCTGCCCATAAAAGCAACACTCCAGACAGACTCCTTTTAAAGCGCAGGTCTCGAGCTTGATCCTGCACCCACTTACTGCCAGGGGGCTTGCAGGATCAGTTCCCATGACTCTTGGTGGTAAGCACCAGGTCTGGGAGTGAGTGTTTGCAGGATTAGACCCGTGAACAGCAATAGTGGCTGTGTGTGTGCTTTTACTTTTACAGATGGTACCTCAGGAAATTGCTCTTTAACCAGGATTAGCAATATCACACACTATCTAGTTCTTAATCAGTGTCTCTTAGCTTGAGATACAAAAGAATGAAACCAGTATTGCGATCGCTCAGTGTTGTAACTTTTTTAGAAAATGGAAACTGCTGATGTGCTTTGTGGTTAATCACAAAGATGTGAAGTTTGGAATATGAACTTTTGGTCACTCTGTGAGTGTTGCAATACAATATGGCCAACAGGCAATAAATAACCTCTCACCTGTACATATTGTGAAAAGGATTGGAACTGGAATAAGAAGCATTGAAAAAACAGCTTCTTATACTCCTAATAATCTACTAGAAACATCTTTGGAATCTTTAATGGATAGTAATATTTTCTCTGGTCTTGATGTGCGAGTCCTAAGTGGATAGCAATAGTATCCCATGTCAGAACTGTCCCTCATTGCAGCAGGTACTGATTAGAATAACCCTTGGGTGAACATCTCAGCTGGGAGACAAAGCACTAAATAGGCAAGGAGACTAACATCACCATTTTTCCTACTCCAAGACTCGGCTGAGGCACACTGACTTTGTAGGGGGAGGACACTGGCAATACGACTGCCTGGGCCATGTTTGTTTCTGGCCAGACAGAGGAATCCAGGGCCAGATTCCCAGCTGGTGTAAAAAGGCACCTCACCACCAAAGGCAATGAGCTTTGTCCATTTATACCAGCTGAGGGCAGGTTCTGGGCCTCAATTGTTGGCACTGTGCATAGAACAACTAGCTAATTTTAGAGAGGGGAAAAATAAATACAATTCCCTCTCTTCTGCTTTTACAGGCTTTACTCCGGAGTTGTATGTCTCTGAGTTTTGCACAATTTAACTGCTAGAGACGAGAGTAGAACTCTGCCACGTGAGCAACATTATTACTCATATACTGCCTGCTATGAAATCATGTGCTTCCCAGCAGGGAAGGAGAAATAGGGTAGGCATAATTCAAAAGGGATGGGCTGTGTCAAACTGGATTTTTGCAGAGGCAATGTAGCAAAGCACACTGGCATTTCTTTAGAGGAGGTAGTGGCTCATTACGGATGCAGGAGAAGAGCAGGCAGTTCAGAGTCAAGGATAACAGCAAATATCTGGACAGTGAAGGCACCAGGGAGGTCTGAGTATCAATATCTGGTTTAGGAATCTACTGGTTTGGAGATGCAGGTAGGTTGAAGTGCAGCAAGCCAGGCCTTGGCTAGGCTATGCAGACTGAGGAGAGGAAGAGGCAAACCAACACAGTGGAGATAACCTTCCATTTTAAACTTTATTAAGGAAAAGGCAGAAATTTGACAGGAACAATAATATATGAATAATAATAGAATATAAATAACACAGTAGCATCAAATACTTGCTAGGGAAAATAATCAACTGTAATTTACCATCATAATAAAAGAAGTTTTTGACACACTGCTGTATCACTTCACCCCAAGAGGGAATCAGCTCCTCTTCTTCCTGGCTACAAAGTCCAGCTTCAGCCCAGCTGTCCCACCTTCACCTTTCTCCAGCTTATGATGCCTCTTTCTTCGATGCTACGATGACCAGACCTTTTCCCAACAGGTTCATCTATGAACAACAGCTCTTCACCCAGTTCCCTGGGCACCCAAACTATACTCCTCCTGTCAGTGTCCCAAAGGTCAACCCCACTGGTTATGCACTGTGGCCAGGTTCCTCGCACACTGCCCTTTGAGATCCAGCTTCCTTTCCTTACCCCAGCATTGCTTCTTATCACCTCCTTCCTCTCCGACTGCTTTCCCACAGCCTCCTTGGGATGGAGGCTGAGCCCCTTCCCGGCTTGAGCTGACCTCTCATTGGCTGTCTCTCTCCAGGACACCATTCTATGCTGCTGCATCACAGTTGCAGGCCCTAACACCACCCCTCTTTAGGGTGACCAGATGTCCTGATTTTGTAGGGACAGTCCTGATTTTGGGGTCTTTTTCTTATATAGGCTCCTATTACTCACATCCCCCGTCCCAACTTTTTTAATGTGCTGTGTGGTCACGCTACCCCTCTTAGTAGAAAGGGCCAGGGCCAGGGTTACTACAGAAGCCAGCAGTTTTATCAGTGAAAGGAATCAGAGAAGAATCACTAGTGGCTGACAGACACATAGCTGAGCATCCCTGCAATCTGGTATGGGTTAGCCTGGAGAAGCAGTGACCATAAAGATTTTTCGTTTTCTTGTAAATGGGATTTTTAAATAGGCAGTAAAAGATGTCAGCAAGAAATGTATCTGAAAAAGAGTATGTTCTGATAAGATTTAAGATTGAATAACAGATCAAAAATGCAGGGTTACTCTGCCTTCATTTATGTGACACACAGAGGCTCTTAATTCACATTTACATCCTCTCTCATTTTATGGGACCGTTTCAACTTGAAAGGCATCACCTCCATCTGAAAATGTTCTTATCTATTCCAGGCAACTCCTAAGTTATTTTAACTGAAAGAAATTAGAGCATTTTTTTAAACACGTGCTTACATTGCGCATAGTCAGCAGCATTATTGTCCTGTTGGTCAGTTGCTGGTATGATGACATCAAAATGCCACGTGCTTCTCTGGGAGAGTCAGTCGTGTGTTGTTTCTTATCCTTTCCAACAGCGTGTTTACCAGTAACAGCAGCAGGCAAACTGAACCTGAGGAGGCAGCAGGCAGCCATGCGTGCAGAGCGGAAAGGGAGAGGGGCAGGCAGGCATCAGGTATCAGTCTGGTGGTGATGCTGCTGGGTTGCACTAAAGACCCTTTTAAACAGAAAGAGGTGAGCTGGAAACCATTATGAAACTCTTCTTAAAGGGGACCTACCCAGAAAAGAGTGCTCTTTGAAAACAGTGAGTTTAGAAACACAAACAAGTTGCCAGTGTCCCTTTAATCACAGAAGTACAAGCATGAGCCCCCAAAAGGTCTATGAATGCTACAAACCAGGAGAGAAGGGACTGAGGCCTAAATTCCCCCCATACAAGAGGGGGCTCAGGGCAAAGAAAACTCTGCTTTGGAGTCACCTAGGGCTTCCCTAGCTATGCTGCCCCCAGTACTTCCCCTTAAGGCAGTTTCCCACTACTCTTTAGGGCAGATGGGGGTATGACTTAGATCCCTAACATGCCCATGTCCCATGTGGAGACCCAGGAGGGCAGCAAGAACTTGCTGTAGAGGTCTTTGCCCCTTCCTCTTTCCAATGCAACAGAGGAGATCTGTACATGAGAGGATCCCTGGCATTACTCAGGCTATGTCTACACTACAGCTTATGTCGGAATAATTTATGCCACTCGGGGCAGTGAATAAACCACCCCTCTGAGCGACATAAGTTACATGGACATAAGCACCAGTGTGGACAGTGCTATGTCAGTGAGAGAGTTCCTCTTGCCGATGTAGCTGCCACTGCTGGTGGGGGCTGGGGTAGTCAAGCTGATAGGAGAGCTCTGTCCCATTGGCTTAGAATGGCTACATTAGAGAGTTAGCAGCAGCGGAGCTGCATTGGTGCAGTTGTGCTGCTGTAAACTCTCTAGTGTAACCATAGCATTAGCCCCAAGGATTCCTGGCCTATGAAGCAAGCTGAGGAAGGGAATGGTGACTCCATGACACCTGGCATAGGTGAAAGATGCTGTCATTAAGCTTTTGAGATCCTAGGAAAAGGGACCATGTCTTCTCTTGCATCGTGTTGTGAAAGCATCATCCGGTTATGAACCTGGTCAGGGACCGCATCTTTGTTTGCTCTGTTAAAGCACATAGGAGACTTTTGAGCATAATAATAATTAATTAATAATAAAGCACTATGTATGCTTATGCACAACGTTATCCATCATCTCTAAATTCAGCTGATGAATAGCCCTATGTAATCAATCATCTTGGATTCAGATGCTGAAAGAGTGCCTTTGTAATATACAAACTATCTTTAGGGGATTTCAGCGTGACCGAGACCTTGTCCCCCATATGTATAGAGTTATTTTTAATTAAATCTGGCTTTTTTTAAACTACATAAGAATCTTTTTCTCTGTCAGAACTGGCTGCGGCTATTGGTTGTTTTGTCCTGCTTCAGAAAACTTCAAACTTACTGCAAATCTGCCTCCTTCCTTCCTTTTAAAGCATGCTCGTAAACAGACTTACAGCCTGAGTTTTATGTATCACATAGTTTTCTTAACATTAATATTACATTTAAATCTGTCATTGGCTGCAGGCCACAGAAACTTTAATCCATGTCCAGATGACTTTTAAAGCCTAGTCTCATTTTCTCTAGATTACTGATGTTCTGAGCTGCAGGCTTTCCCTGGTGATCGTATTTCTGCAGCAAAGTTAGTTGCCGCTAAGTGCATATTGCCCAGGGGAAGCATCACTCCCTATCATCTTCTGCTGGGATCAAGGTTCAGTAATTTGTGACACCACTTTATGGGGTGCAGCATATGCCCTGCCACCTTGCTAGCCAGTTCTTCTTGCTAGCACATGGCAGGGTCAGAGAGATGGCTTGTCTTACTCCTCACCAACTCACTCCTACAGAGGAGGATCTGCACACTGTCTATGCTCCCCAAGCCCCACAGCTGTGATCTGGCTAGCTCTAGCGCAGGCTTCAGAAGGAGGGGGAAAGTCTTTACTGACTCGCGTAGCAATGTTAGGACATGGCCCTGTGTGGGCCTTAGTAAAGACTTTTGCTTGGCTCCTTTTTCATTTGCTGGTTGCAGAGGTGGACTCTCTGGTCACTAGAAAGAAATTGACTAAAAACCTGATTCTGATACCCATATTCTCTCAAGCAACCCTCTTACAATGGGACTACTTGTGAATAAGTGTGGCAGAATTTGGTCCTAAATTTGGTATCAAAACACCTCTGTACTGTACTGCATCTGCCTTTGTTTTGCTCTGATCTTTCTTATGTACTTCCGGGGCTTTCTTTGCCTTGTTACTTTACAGATGCACATTGCTGTAGAGTTATTTCCCTCCCAGAAATCTACGCGTTTGCAGATGGCTTGAGGAGGGAAAGGAAGAGATTATTTTATACAGCACTGTATAATGCAGTTTCTGGTTGCCACCATTTTCTACACATCTGCCCAAGTCAATTTCCTGTCTTGGATCAATTTTCATTTCATGAACTCCCAAATTCTCATTTCTGCTGGTTTGGCTGGGCTTTGCCGGTGATCTCTTTCAATTTTGCTGCATGAATGAAACCAAGTTTTTACCATTTGGAAAAGAATCTAAGTAGTCTCATGGGGAGGTCTGATGTATAATTTGCTCCAAATGATAACCTCAAAAGTCTCTCTCCCCACTTCTGTCTTTTGTTGGTTGTTTTTATTTATTTGTTTGTTTATGCTTTATACAGCTACAATTCCTTAAGACAAATTTTGAGTAAGCATTTCAATAGTTCATGAAGAATTTTTACTAGTAAGCCCACAGATGTTCTGTGTTGTGAAATCCCTTATGGCACTCAAAACATTTTAACCATTATAATGCAATATTAATATGTAATGGTTCTTCTGGCATTTGAGTTTATAGAAGTAGATGTCCATTCTGAAAGCTTTAATACTATTGTCTCTAGTTGCATGTTTCAATTACTCTTTATGAAAGTAATGACAAGCTATATTGATAAGAAATGTATAACTTCACACATGTAAACAGAGATTTATTTATAGACTGTATTTTCAAACATTTCAATGTATTACAAAGATATCTGGACAAACTCCTCTTAGACAATTTGCAGATCATACTATGTAGTTTAAAAGGTACTTTCCCCCATAGATTTACAGTAGAGTTTCAGAGTTTAATACAGCTGCATTATTTTATATTTTATAATATGTCTAATCTTGAAAAATCTAAATTCACTTTACAAACTATAATTAATAATAAAACATTAAAACAGTATACTATACCACTGTACATACCATATTAATATAAAAATGTATGTCCTTGAAGTCATATCGTGGGCATTTTAATAAAAATCAGTATTTCCGCTAACAAAGATCTAAAGAACAGAAACAGATGTACTAATCAAGTGCACTGTCAGTAGAAAAACTGGAAAACTGACAAATGTAAAACCTGATGTTTTATGGAAACAAAGTCAAAGACTGGAACAGTTTTTTTTTTATTCAACACTAGATATGAGCACATAATTTATAATCAAGAGAAAAACATCCCTTGGCCCCTCCTGAGTCTTTGTCAAAGTCGTCTGTCTTGCAATGGCTTGCAAACACTCAGCTCCGATAGAGGAGATGAGGACACTCATGGCCTCACAGGATTAAACTCTATTTTAGGATCTGGCAATTCCAGTAAATGTTCATAAAAGTGCACCCTCATTAGAGAGGGATTGTAAACAGTTTCCCATATGCTCCTGAGAAGTGCTAATGGGATAAAATGATATGTTACAAGCTAGTAATTGATTAAAGTTTTGATACAAAATGATACTGTAAAGTGGATTAAAACTCCAGTGATGACAGCTACATCTACCTTGTCATCTTCTTTCCCCAGTAACAGAAAGGGGGATAGAGGAGAAAGGAAAATACTTACAAAGAGGACACCTCACAGCCTCTGATGAGAGTATGCCATATGTATTTTTGGAGTCACTCAACTTTTATATTAAATTCATAACACAGAAATACAATGTGTGTGTTCCATTGCATATGGAATAATAGTTTCCCCCTTTCTCTTCCCGTATAATTGTTAAATAATAAGATTTGCTTTGGTTTTGAACTCTGAAGAAATAGAGCTAATTTGTTGACTCACACACAGCAAGTGTAAAAATAGTTCTGGAAGGGTTCTGTCCACCCTAAAAGGTTTAGCTGAAACATGTGCAGCGGAGAAAGCAGTAGTATTTATTTATAACCAGTCAATTGCTCTTTGCCACACTACCTTTAAAGTTCCTGTTTCCATATTGCTGGCATTTCCACTGATTGCTTCTGAATGTACAAAATGCATGGCTCTGGCGGCTCTTATGCTCAGCAAACTAAATCTTGCATGCTGTTTGAATTACATTTTTAATGATATTTTCAACTTAATAGTTTTCTTGGCTGACCTACTAACTTGTATTAAAACTCAAAACAGTTTCTTGTGCAGTTTTAATATAACAACTTTCTTAAAAGCAATGGCTTAATTTAAACCAGGAAAAAAATCATCACTTCTTTTACATGCTGGCATATTGTTACTTGTTCTAAATTGATCGTATTTTGGTAACAGGGTTTGTCTGGATGAGGGTAGGAGCTCTTTCCCACGGGGACAATTTGGGAAATAATATTGGTGTGGTTTGTGATGGCAGCTGTTTATCATTGTTTGGGGATGCAGGCTACTTCCTGTTGAGATGTTGTGGGAGGGCTTTAAAAAAATAAACTTAGATCGCAATGTCCAAAACAGTATTAGCAGACACATGGTAATATGTATACTGAACAGGAAGAAACTGTTAGAATTGGGGGGAGGGAGTCTGAGTGGGCGTTGTAGTAAGTGAGGAATATGCAGTTTTCATGCAGAAGAGGAATTTAAGTCAGCCTAATAGGGAAGCAGTGCAGACCCGTGGATAGAGCACAAGATGGAGTCAGTAGTTCTGGCTTGTTTCCCAGCTCTGCTGTTGACTTGCTGAGTGATTGTTTTGGGGGCAGATCATGTAATCTCTCTGGTTTCTTAGTTTCTCCACCTGTAAAATGCAGTGTTGCCACTTGTGGCAACTTTCTGGTAAGTCTTGCAGTATTTGAAGTTTTTTTTAAGGCCCCAGCTGTTGGAATCAAGACTGCACAAGAATCTCAGCTGTTATTTAAAAAAAAACATATTCTACCTCTCATGGTTGCAGAGAGAAGCTTAAACATAAGCAAATGCACCTACAGATTCAGAAACCAGAAGGCAAATAAAAAGAATGGAAAATTCATTTTATAAATCTCATGCTTCTTAAGCCAATTCTGTGATTGTCATGGCTTGTGTGAAATCAGTGATATTAGAAATGGGGATGCTCCTTTGTAAAGTTCTTTGAGCTACAGAAGTACAGAACTGTGTTACTGCTAAATATTGTTATTAATACAGTGCCATCAATGTGCAGCATGCTTTACAATACCAAAGCCACTTTGAGAGAGAGAGAGAGAGAGAACCAAGTCACTGTCCCTTGTGAAGCTTGCAGTCTAAGAGCCCGATACTGATTAATTCATTGGGAGCAGGATTGATCTTTAAGGGCACAAATACGTACTGTATGGATTGCCAAATAAGGAACACAGAATTGTATACAACCATGACACACAAAGGCCACACCCACGAGGAAATTTAAATGTTCCCCATTCACTAATGATGACAGATGTCTGCTCTATGCACAGCTTTTGTTGGTTAAGGATATGCTTTTTTCCCCCAATATAGTTAAACTGGTTCAGTCCCTAATATGGACACAATTATACTGGTATAAACATGCCTTATACTGGTGTATAGCTGATTCCCCTTCCCATACAAGTATAAACATATTTTATACTGGTGTAATAGTTGTACCACTTGAACTATACTGCTATAGTTAAAGCAATACAGTTTTTGTGTGTAGACAGGCCCTCAATAAAATATTCACCTTAGAATATAGAGGAGATTCCCCCAGGGAGTGGGTCAATGGATAAAGTGAAAGCTCGGGCTCAGAAGCCTATTTCCCCATAACAGAAATGTGTGGTACTCACCAACACATTTTGCATATCCCCCTTAATACTAAAAGGGCAGGTATGGCGCATTTATTATCTAAACACCAGTACCAAAAAAAAGAGATTCGTGGCTCCAGTTCAAATTCCTGAACCACTTTGATAGTTCCACAGTGCAGTGAGGTCCTGCCCTGCACTTGACTATATGGAAACTGGAAGTGCACCCGGTGGCTGGAAGTGCCTTTAATGTTAATAGTTTCTGCCTTTATTACAACCTTTTCTGTTAGATGTGGATCTTATCAGGGTCATGCACACCTTTAAGATCCAGACTGAATAACTGTAATATGAATCCCATGGGACTTGTCAGGATTGCCTCCCCACTCTGAACTCTAGGGTACGGATGTGGGGAACCGCATGAAAAAAGAAATAATCCCCCCACCCCAAGCTTAATTTTACCAGCTTGGGTTAAAATGTTTTTCCCCAGAACACAACTTCTTCTGTGTCTGGACTTAGTACGCCACCACCATCAAGTGAGAATGTCTCAAAAAACTATTGGACATGGGCCAGTTGAAGCCCTTCTTTCTCTTTCCACAAAACCCCCAAACTTATTCCCTCCCTGGGAAGCTTGAGAGAAAAGCCTCACCTGATCCTGCGAGACGTGCCCAATCCAAAACCAGGATCTTACACAATGGAAAACAAGCAGTCAGATTCTTAAAAGAAATATTTTAATAAAAGAAAAAAAGAAAGGAATAAATCCCTTATAACCATCAATAGAACAGCATCTACCATAATCAACAAAAGAATCAAGAACCCAAACCTCTCCCCTGAGGCAACTTTCTCCCACTGTTGATATCTCTGCTGAATCTTACAATATCAAGAAGCACTCAGCCAACACTCACCCCTGAGAACCCTCTAAGTGATAAAAAGAAGGTAAACTTACTGACTACCTTACTTGATAGAAAGCTATAGTTACAGTGAAAGCAATAGGTGTGGTTCATCCCATAGCCGAGTTGAACAGAGAAGATACCCAGAGAGAAACTGAAACTCAAAATCCTTTGTCTCCTGAGGAATTTCTCATTGGTCAGTTGTCCACCTCTCAGGTTACCTTTAGCTTAACCCCTTACAGGTAAACACTAATTCTAGGCTACTTTATACTTATGACAGGACTGCACCTGAAGGCTTCCTGATACAGAAAGCGCTGGCTCAAAGTGTTAGCAGGGTTGGCCACAGGACACATATTACTTAAATACTCTCTAAAGTATATACTAGCTCCCTGTCTGCTTCCACTGGCAATTTAAGCCTTGAGTGCTTTTTTAATATGAAATGTCTGCATGATTTAGGGTCTAGCTGTATGTTTTTCTTCTATGCATGGTCCCCATGATTAAGGTAAGCAGCGGTGCTCTTGCTAACAGGGCTTGGCTTTAAACATCTGATGGATTGTAACAGGGTTTTCTTAGTGGGCAGTCTGACTATGAAATCTGATTTACCAACTTCCAGAGCCCAGAGTTTAATCTTCAGGGCCTAATGCAAAGCCTCACTGTTCCCTCAAGCTTCTGCCTGAAATGGATTAGCTGTGATGGATGTTTTCTAGCTAGAATTTCTGAAATAATAAGTTGAGATGTTTATCCTTGGATCTGATTTAATGTCAGAAGATAGCATAAGTGTAAGGCATATATCCCAATAGATATATCTCAATATATCCAGTTATAAGCAGTGTACTGTGTGAGCACAGTACAAGCTGGAGGTTTCTGGGTAAATAAAGTAATTGGAGGCTTTTATTTAAATGTTTTTTTTAAACATTTTTAAATCTTTTATCAGTTTCTGCCAGCTGAGTCCTTTTCTTTCTGGGGACGGAAATGAAGCCATCAATTCAGCAGAAAGGTTCCTCCTATCTCTCATCTTCTGACTCCTCTGGGACAGGATCCATGCCCAGGGTTAAGGTCCAGGAGCTATCCTAAAGTGTCCAGGAAAAGGGGAAGAAAGTAGTTGATGGGACCTGTGGATGACGACTTTGATGTTTGAGGCATGGGAAGTGGAGGTAGTCAGTGGGAACAGGAATCTGCCAAAGGAGTGTGCTATCAGGATGAGAAGTCTACATAGACTGGTGCTGTCTTACATTAATGACATAGAATCACAGAAATATAGTTCTAAAAGGGATTGCCTTAAGTAATCTAGTCCAGCCTCCTGCACTGAGGCAGGACCAAGTATACATAGACATAGATGATCCCTGACCAGGGTTTGTCCAACCTGTTCTTAAAAACCTCCAGCGACAGGGACTCCACATCCTCCCTTGGCAACCAATTCCAGTTCATAGCTAGCCTTAGAGTTAGTTTTTCCTCATTTTTAATGTAAATCTCTTTTGGTGAAAATTAAGCCGATTACTACACATTCTGCCTTTACTGGACATGGGGAAAGGAAGCAGCATTTCTCTTGCCAGTACTTTCCTTGGCCAGAAGCTGCCTCCAGCCTTGGTACTTCCCCTTCTTCCAGTTTTCAAAGAGGACTCTGGTCCTGTCAAGCTCGCAACTGTTGAACGAGGGCTGTAGTAGCAATTGTGGTTTGCAACCATATGCTTCCTCTACAACATGTGTTTTGTGGCCAATAGCCCATATGTGTTCTTGGGCTGCCTATCACCCCTTAATATTTCTACAATGGGCTGGTTGGGAGCCAAAATTAATGATGAGCAAGGAGCTGCCAAGTCCCTCATTGTAGCCTCCCCTGTGTTCTCGTAAACTGTTTCCTTTGCACATTAGAGAGGAATGGGAGAGTAGCAGGGTTTCACTCTAAGGGAATTATGATTTTTTTAAAATTATATATAGCACTCATAGGGGAATGTCAGGCTTAGATTGACCCGTGCTCTGTCCCTTTAATGATTGGTGGTCCACAGAGGGTGTCAAAGGGGACAATTCTGGGGACTAGAGTGGTAATAGCAGGAGAGAGTAATATATGCTGGGAGGGATTCAAACGCAAAGGACCTTGTGCAAGCTGCATGTGTTTGTTTTGGGCTTCTAAGTTGAATAAAACCTCACTGGGCTGGGAGTGTGACATTCGGTAAAGCAGCCAGTGGAGGCTGAATTGAAGTGAGTTGACCTCTAAGATGACCCTGGTTGTTACAGCTTATTCCTGAAAAAGCTGTCAGAAGATGTTGCAAACAGAAAAGTAATTTTGAAAATAAAGTTGTCTCTAGACTCATAAGGGAAAAGATAATTGTTTTCAAGCACTGTGGCTGGTAGAGGGTTAGAGGTCCTTCATGTGGAAGTAGGAGGGCTCCTCTAACAGGTAAAGGATGAGCATATGAGTGAAAACGCCAAGCATTTCTGACCCAGGGTACACTACAATTGCTGCTAAAAGAAGTGTTACTTTAGTTAAGTGGTTTGTTATATATTTAAATAGTGAAGAATGGGAATTATCTAGCTTGCTGGAGTTGAAAGATAAATTTGAACAGCCAAAAGAATGAGGAACAGGGTCTGGCCATATATCTGGACCAAGCAACATCAAAGAGTTTTAAAGCAGCTGATTGATTGCCTAGGATGGCCACCAATAATAGCCTATCCCAAATTTGCCTTACTCTTTATCCTACATGTAGATATTTCCAATAAGGGCTTAGGTACAATCTTAAATCTTATATCAAAGTCAGGAAAGTAAACTAAGAGCTCGTCTCCATGGCGACTTAATGCACAGGAAGCCAGGTTTTAAATCTACAGTGCACCAGCTTGCCCAACACTAACTGGATGTGTGGACTCTGCTACTGGGCTCTAGAATAGTCTGCTTTGAGATACTTCTGTTATTGGTTATGAATCAAGAATTCTGGCTAAAAATTATCACCTTCACTTAGGAAAGGTAACTCTGAAAAGGATTGTAACTGACATGTTGTTGATTACCTCTACTAAGCAAAATCTTGCACCATTACAATGATAAGCTTTTAACCCACATTTTTCACCTCTGCAAGGCTGAATGCCACAGCACACTGGTAGGTTGCAGAGTTAGCTGACTAATTTCAAAATGAAATATTGTCTAGGGAAAATCTAATATGGAGGCAGATGCTTTATCCAGAGTGCCTCTTAATATGGAGAAATGACAGAATGCACACAGGAGATGAGCAAAGATTATGTTAGTGATGTCTTACAGTTCTTGGATGTAGAAGGAGATGGCAAGTTATCTTAGCAGCTCTTACTAGCTCCCCTTTCATTGTAGAAGGCTTCTCCATGGGCATTATCTCTAGTGCAAGTTCTATTCCCCAAGAAAACGTTTTGGCAGTCCAAAACAAAGTTCTGGCTCCTGCTAAAATTATTCATAAGTCCTTGGGGCACAAGCCTAATAACCAAGAGAATGCAGGAGAATGGTAAGTTCTCTGCCCTGATGCATGAATGGCATCCGTTGCATTTGGATAGTCTATTTCCTCAGAAAGCCAAGTCATGAAATCAACAGGTAGTACATGGAAAATCCCAAAAGCAAGTATGCTGAGAATGACATGAAGAGATGGGACATCTGGGAGCAGAATAAGTAATCACTCTCATGAGAGATCAGTTCCATGGACTTCAGATGGTGAGGGACATTGACAAAAGAAACCTCAGCAGTCTGCACGGTTACAGCTAAACCCTTTGAACTTGTATTAATAAACTTCTTACATCTTTACTTTACCATTACTTTTCTAGGTCTGTCAATACTTACCTTACCACCAATAAGTCAGGCAAGATTGTGGTAGACAAGATCTTCAACTACAGTAACTCCTCACTTAAAGTCATCCAGGTTAATGTTGTTTCATTGTTATGTTACAGATTAATTAGGGAACATGCTCATTTAATGTTGCATAATGCTCCCTTATTACGTCGTTTGGCAGCCGCCTGCTTTGTCTACTGCTTGCAGGAAGAGCAGCCCATTGCAGCTAGCTGGAGGGTGGTTGGAACCAGGGTGGACCGACAGCCCCACATCAGCTCCCTGCTCCTCTAAGTTCCCTGTGCAGCAGCTGCCCAGCTGGCAATTGATTGCTGCAGGTCAGTTGCCCCTCCCACCACTGCATGTGCTGCTCCTGCCCTCTACCCTGGACCTGCTCCCAGGAGCCTCCTGCTTGCTGTTGTGGGGCGGGGGTGTGCTAATATCAGGGTGTTCCCTAATTAGTCACAACACATTTACCTAACAACTTTGACTCCTGCACCCTGCTTAACCCATCTTCCATAGAGTGGGGAGTGGGATGACACACAACAGGGCTCAAGACAAAGGGAGTTTCCTGACAGCAGCTTCCATCTCAGCTTGCTGATGTACTTAAAAAGGTAGTGTACCTAGAGTGGGGGTCAGTGCACTTAAAGGAGCAATATGCAGCTGTCTTATACAGAGGGTGTCTCTCTCGGTCTGCCATGCCGTCTCCTTCCTTCCATTCATGCGGCCTTGTAGAGTGTGAAGCTACATTAACGAGTTAACCCGTGAGGGCTCAGCCACTTGCTAGTTCATCATTTAGTAGTAAGGCATTCCCTGGGAATATCCCACCCTCTGATTTCACCACCTCAACCAAGCTTCACAGTCATCATTGGTGTGTACCAGTATTCAAGTGTTTAAAACTTATACTCCCTCTCTCTCTCTCTAGCCTTTTGTCTGGTGAAAAAAATTTCCCTGGAACCTAGCCCCCCCCCCAGTTATATTAATTCTTATGGGGAAATTGGATTCGCATAACACTGTTTCACTTAAAGTCGCATTTTTCAGGACCACAACTACAACATTAAGCGAGGAGTTACAATAATGTTTTTAAAATTCATTTCCCAAAAAGGATTCATCACAACCAAAGTGCAAAGTTTGAATATGTATTCAGAAAGTTAGAGCACTACTGCAAAATTGAAACACCTCACACAACCCCCTCACCACTTATGGGGAAAGGGCAAGTAGAAAGGTTATGCTAAACACTTGTGGCGATGTTGAGGGCCTTGTTAGAAAAAAAAAAATCAAACTAGAACTTCCTTAGAGTAATCTATCCCTATAGTTATACATGAGATGAAGCTACAGGACTCTCACCTTTCTATGTATTATATGGAAGATTTTGACATCATATTTACTTAACAACTTTGAATCTGTACCTGAGGACCAAAAAGAGTCTTTTACCTATGAACTAGCATCAAAACATTCTCAAAAATCCCCAATTTTTGACAAGAATCACCCCCTTACCAAGTGAAAGGATACTTGTTGGGAATCTATCAGAGAGGGGGACCAGGCTATTTAAGATCCTATTGGGAAGAAAAAAAAATAATGTACTACTTAAAAGAAAAGGGGATAATGCAAATCTGAAGTAAAGGCAGAAGATGGAAAAGGATGTTAATTCTTTATCTGACTGTGACTTCTTCCCCTTTGATGTAATTCCATCTGCTAAACCACCATGGAGAAAAGAGACAGAACAGGACAAACTAGTGCAGTAAGATCAAAATGAGGACAGGACTTCAGACTCTAGTGTTCTAAGCGCAGGAGTGAAGATCAAATACATTATCTGATGGTATCTGAAAAATAAAGATGTTGATGCACATGGAAACTGCTGATCAGACTGATATGATATGCATAGCAGCTGTTGACAAGATGTGATTGCCAAAATGAGACCATTGACCCTGAAACCAGAAGTTCACAAACAGACAGATCACCAGAACAATCCACTAACACTCAAGTTTATTCATCTAGAGAAAGCAGCACCCCAAAGACACTGACATAAATATCAAGGGATGCTAACTGATCAGTGGCTAAATCCAATCAGAAGTTGGGTGAATGTGCCATTGGGTTAGCCTCATGTTTGCCAGATTCCATATCAACTACCTATTTCTGTACCTTATCCTGTATTCTATCCAAGATGGATGTAACAGCGGTAACTGAAGTATTATCGACTAATGATGAGGATATTGCCCTCAAATATTTTACGGTTCTACATAATTTATGTTTGTTTAGAAGATTCTTTTTCACAATAGCTCACCATATGCCCTGTGCCTTGGAGTTTTATTTCTGTACCATTTATCATACATGAATTGTTAAAAATATAAAATCTTTGGGAATTTAAACTGTTCAGAACTGCTTCTCTTGAAAAAGGAGAGACATGATGCGCCTGAGAACAACTGTTAGTAGCAATAATCCATGAGTTTCACAATACTTGAAGTCAGATGGCTGGACTAAATGTTCTATGGGTTAATGGCTACATCAACCAACTTTACATTTATGAGGGAGTAGTGTGCTGGCATTCTTCATGAGAATGAATCTGTCCCTGTACGAACTGGAGGCCAAAGGGGACACTTGGGGAAGCAGGATGTAGTTGTAGTTTGGTGGGTGGTCAGAGACTCAGCAACAGTGGGGTTTGTGCAAGCTGTTTGGTGAGGCTTTTATTTAAAGTTTAATGAAACTCCAGTTTTAAAACCAGTCTTTGTGTGGGAGTGTAACATAGTTTACCTAAAGCAGGACCAAGTGTGGAATACAGTAATGACCTTCCCCAAGGAGCGTGACTAACTGTTGATGATAAGCCAAAAGGAGTAGACCAGTCGGTCTCAAACTTTTATATGGGTGACCCCTTTCACACAGCAAGCCCGTGAGTGAGACCCCCCACCCCTTATAGATAAATATTAAAAAAATGTGGTTTTAAACACTCTTATAAATGCTGGAAGTGAAGCAGGGTTTGGGGGTGGAGGCTGACAGCTTGCAGCTCCCCATGTAATACCCTTGCAACCCCAAGGAGTCGACCCCCAGTTTGAGAACACCTGGTGTACACTAATGAATAATAGGATGAGAGAGATCGTAGGCTGAATATTATGATAGACTTCCTTCTGAGAAAACCAAAAGGACTGTAGTATAGTCTCCCAAGACAAGTTGCTGAGCAGCAAGGGCACACTGCATTACTCATTTAACATCAGAATGGACAAAACATGTTTAGAATAGAGATCAAGCCTGCAGGCAGGCTGGCACTTAAGTGATATGGTAAATCTTGGCATTTGACTTGTGCTTTCCAATAACATCAGTCTACAGGTGCATTTTCTCCAAATAGCCAAAAAAAATTACAACAAATGACTATAATTGTGAAGCTAGGCTATGTTTTCACTGCCATGAACAAAACCACAATTTACTGAAAAAATCTGCAAATTGTTTTCAAGGAATGTGCGCTCTTATCACAAACATACTCCACAGTTTGGAGAGATAAAATTCCAAGTAATTGGAGTAATGTAATATTGTCCATGTTAGATAGACTTTGTCAGACACGCAGTTTTAGTTCCTCAGCCACTAGAAGAAGAAATCTTTACGCTGCAATGGCACAAATTGCCAAAGTATTGATTGATGCACACCCATCCCTGCTGTATTCCTGTTGGCTAGAACTATCTTGGAACAGACATATGTGCTATATCCTGCATACATGCTTAGTTGGAGCCTGTTGCAGAATTTGTCACTCTCACGCCTGCCTCAATTTCACTGTAAAAGGTGGCTTTTAATTAAGCACTGCCTACTAGTGCAACACTTAAAGAAAGGCAGGGGGCTGAAGAGGCAATTAAAGTTATCACTGCCACAGTTTGAGAGGAGTCTTATTCTCAAGACAGTACATGTTAGATACAGGAACATCATTTTATTCAGAGCCTCAGTCCTGAACTACATCCACCTTATTACTGCAACCCAAGGCCATGCATCAGAAATGCCTGCTGGGAGAGTACAGTGTGGCCTAATGTTGGGGACACTTGGTGAAGGGAGTTGGCAAGAACAAAACATCTGACCCTGCTAAGTGATAAAGAGTTACTGCACTATCATAAGGTCCGCTTTAATATTGAAAGGTGAGACTTTTTTCTCTTTGATAAAAAAAGAGAAATGAGTCTAAAGCAGCAAAAATAGAAACCTGCAGTCTAGTGTGAACCAGTTTATTAACAAGTTTATACACACACACTGAGAAAAACACAACAGTATGATATATTAACCTCACAAACAGCAAATCTAGATTTATAATTTTCTGTCACTAGATGTCACTGTTTTGGGGAAAGGCTCTCTATGTGCATAGATAGCTAAACCAAACGGATAATTGGAATAACCAATTTTGGTTTGTCTTTTGTGTTTAAACAGAACCATTTAAAAATAACAAGGGAAAAAAGTTTTCTTTCAAAAACTGAAGATTCCTTTTAAATTGCATGAGTGATTTGATTTATTCTACAGATTTGAGATTTTGAAAGATTAAATTATCAAAATATTGTTTATGAAAAATCTGTTATTTTTCATCTTTTGGGGGGATTTTTTGAATAGCCAAGAGTTTAAGAAAATAGAAAAGGGTTAAATACTTAAAATTAATAAAGTCAAGAGTGACAAAAAGATTCCAAGAGACAATACATCAAGATTAGCTAACAAATCACAATAGTGGCAGCTATGCAGGGAGTTAAATTAAAATTTTGGTAAGGGATAGATTACTTAGAACAATCTTGCAAGCCCCTCCCTCTCTCTAAATCTGTAATTTGGTTTAATATTGCAAGATCTTCAGAGCAGGGAATGACTCTTTTCCCTCCCTTCCAGTTGTCTGTATGGGGAATAGAAAACTTTGGGTGCTCAGAGCCTATTCCTGCACCACTGAATTGTACAGGAACAGGATCAAGTCCTCAATATTCTACTTCAGTATTTAAGAAATTAACACAAACAGCGTAAGGACTTATGCAAAAGTTAAAAGTCTGCACCTTAAAAAAAACATAATTCCTTTTTAACGTTAAAAACGGATATGCTGAATGCTATCAACCTATGGGTCATGATTTGTCTGTATTACACAGCATCAACTTCATCACATTTTCTATAATGCACTATTTTGACTGGTTTAAGGTAGCTGAGTCATGGCTTAAGGTGGTATAGGAAAGAAGAGAATGGGGGAAACTAGGCAAAGGAAGGAAGGACACATGCATGGTTGGCTCTACCTTTTGTGCCACCCCAAGCAAAAAAAAAAGTGCATGAACTGCCGAAGGAAAAAAAATGGGGGGAAGGCAGCCAAATTGTGCCTCCTCAAGACTGATCATAATGCTGCCCCTTAGAATGTGCCATCCCAGGCACACGCTTCCTCAGCTGGTGCCTGAAGCCGGCCCTGGACATGTGTCTCTACGAAGACTTTTTCAATTTCTGTTTCTTCCCACTGAAAAGTTTCATGAACTTTCTGTGCCCACAGCTCCCATATTTCTGCCCTTCCAATAGCAGGGAGCAGCAAGGGGGAGATATTTCCAGAATGAGGAGAATGTATCAGTAAGGACAACTGAATACCAGTGACTGCAACCAGACCTCCTTTCAGGAAGGCAAGCACTTCACAGTCCAGGCCATAGTGAGGGCTTGAATTGTGAGGAGAGTTTTCCTCAGCAATTGTACCAGACAAAGAGATGGCAGCCAGCTGGAGAAATTCCAAAACTATTGGCAGAACAGAATGCAGAATCTGCATGCTCAAGGAGAGGCCTGCAGGAGGCAATGGCTGCCCTGCAAAGCTTGAAGCCTTGCTGGAACTACCAGCATCCACTCCATTTTTCTAGCCTTGCATATAGATAGTTGCCCAAACAATAGCAGCAGCAAATGTGAATCCCCCGTCTGCATAGCCTTTTGACTTGGGTGTGCGCTTCTGAAGCTAACTGTGTTCCACTTCAATGAGATGGTGACCACGGAAGTCAACACTAGGAACTGCTTCAGCAATATTGTCCTCCTAAACCAGATTATAGGATCTGTGCTGTTTCTCACTTACGTCCCACACAGGGTATCAGAAGTTGGTTTTGAGCTGTTCTTCCTTCCCCACCCAAAAAGGTTTACTTAGTGTTTTTTCCCCTATCCACAGAAGATACTGGGTAGTATTGTGCTCTGCAGTGCAAATATGCATGTTATAGCTTCAAATATAACTTTAATCAAAAGATTTTTTAAATTAATTGACATTGTTGCATAATCCTAGGGAAGGCCAAAGTTAACTACATTATTAAGATCTAATGTGCCAAAGTGTACAAGGGCGATTCTCTTAAAATGGAAGATTAGAACTATGCTACCCCTTATAATTAGTCATACTTCAACATCAACACAGTGTGTTTGTTTAGCATGCTGTAACAGAGGGTTTATTCAGCTCATTTTGAAAATATTTGCAAATGAAATTTATTTTGCCAACTCACAGACATAAGCTTTAAAGTATAGGCTGTATATAACTCAAATACAGGTAATACTTTTTGTAACAATAATTTACAGATACAAACTAATGGCAAACTACAATTTCACAAAGAATTGTAAACATTTTGCACAATTATCAGTCCTTTCTTTTAGGCAAAGTGCTCTTGATGATGAATAAATTAACAAATACATAACTAGAGTGGACTACTTCCAGACAATACAAAAAATGTGTTTAATAAGCCTTGTAAACAACATATAGTTATTTATGCAGAATCCATAAAAGTGTCTTGCAGGCCAACTATACTTACGTACTTGGGCAGCAAAATGGTCTTGAAAATGCTTTGGATGTTAAATAAAAAAATTAACATTAATATCTTTTCAGTGATATTTTAATACCCAATAAATGACTCTTAAGAGTACATCCTTACTAGCATTTATCCCTGAAAGAAAGGAATTAGGTGTGGCTTATTGGCAGTTGTGTCATTGAATGGGGTAGCAAGGGCTGGAGTCCAAGTGCTGTAGGTGAATGAGCTACAAAAATAGAAAGATTTATTGGTCAATTGCATTGAAAGTAGAAAACATTGCAAGCTAATAAAAAGCCACTGTACTATGATGACTGGGCCACAAGCAAGCTGCACTAATTTCACTAACCTCAGCAAGAGCTCTCTTCTAGCACAGTGGTTTTTAACCTTTCCAGACTACTGTACCCCTTCAAGAGTCTATGTCTTGCATGCCTCACGTTTCACCTTCCTTAAAAACTAGTTGCTTATAATAATCAGTCAAAAACACACATGATACTGAAACATTGCTTATAACTTTAAGGTAAAAATTAAAGTAAATAGCCTGGAATATAAATGTTAAGTTTCAGTGTGATACTTGAACCTTTTTTTCCACTTATGAGCCTTGTCTGAAGCCAAAGGTCTGCTGCCCAGGACTGAAGCATGTAACTCAGCTTGGGGTAGCCCAGGCAGTTGTCCTGCTTGTCATCCCCTAATGCCGACCCTGCATGTGCAATCCCGCCAAACCCATCCCATGACCTCCTGTGGGCTGCAACCCCCAGGTTAGGAAAAAAACCCACTCATCTAGAAGAGTTGAGTACCCCCTGGAAGACTTGAGTACCCCCACGTACACATACCCCTGCGTGAGAATTTGCTCTAGCACAATTACAAGATCTAGCCAGTTTTAATGGCATTACAATTGTTTCCAACTTCTTAATTCTGGATCACAAGTTGTTAGTGCTATTTTCATTCATGCATATTATTCTGCAGTTTGGGAATAAAGGAGACTGACCCTGTCTATATGGCAGAGTGCAACCGCTTCAGAAAACCTGGTTACAATATAATTGTTCCCTAACCTAATTACAAATATGGTTCAAATATGTGTTGTAGACTTTTGTGTGGTGTTGAAACAACTGAAGTCCAGCCTACATTACAGACTGCAACTGGATTTTGGTAACCTGGCTTGGAGATCACTGTACTAGCCAGGTTTCTCTGTATGCTAGCATGGAGAGTCTCAGTCTGCAATGAAGTTGCTAAATGTTCCACTAATCTCTAGTACTCCTTTCAAGTCTTCAGATACAAATCCCAAACTAAAAATGTCTAAAAATCCTGCATTGGAAAATAAAATGTTTAGAGTAAACACTTTCATTTAAGATTAACTAAAAATGAGCAATAATTACATTTTAAAATGAAGAGCAACAAATCAAGTGTGTTTAATATAATTTCTCATCACCAGCACTGTTATGTACAAAATACACAGTGATATTTATATCCAAATCCTCAGCTATGCTAGTACAAAGGGAGCAGCCACAGCACTAGGTAATAGGTAGGGTCATACCAAATTTACTGCCATGAAAACACAATCATGAACCATGAACTCTGGTCTTTTGTGTAATTTTATCCTATACTATACAGATGTCACAGGGGAGACCAGCATTGCTCAAATTGAGGGTCCTGACCCAAAAGAGAGTTGCACAGGGGTCATAAGGTTATTCTAGGGGTGTTGTAGTATTGCCATCCTTACTTCTGTGCTTTCTTCAAAGCTGGGCAGCTGTTGACTGGGTGCCCAGCTCTAAAGTCAGTGCCCCACCAGCAGCACAGAAGTCAGGGTGGCAATATGATACCATGCCACCTTTACTTCAGTGCTGCTCCCTTCAGAGCTGTGTGGCCAGGGAGTGGCGGCTACTAAGGGCTCAGCTCTGAAGGCAGCAGTTCAGAAGGATGGCAATACTATACCATGTCATGCCATTCTTACCTCTGTGTTGCTGCTGGCAATGGCTCCACTCTCAGAGCTGGGTTCTCAGCCAGCAGTAAGGATAGCAGTTCCACAAAACCCCTGCCACAGTAACCTTGTGACCCCTCCCCCAACTCCTTTTCATGTCAGAACTCCTACACTTACAATAGTGTGCAATTTCAGATTTAAATAGCTGAAATAATTAAATTTACAATTTTTAAAATCCTCTGACTGTGAAATTGACAGGGCCCTAATAATAGGTGTTAAGAGATGTTAGAGAGAGAATACTGGAAACGAGAAGCGATAGTCCAGGGATCAGCAATCTTTGGCAAGCGGCACACCAAGGCAATTTCCTTGGTGGGCCGGGCTGATTTCTTTACCTGCTGCATCCGCGGGTTTGGCTGATTGCAGCTCCCACTGGCCACAGTTCACTACTCCAGGCCAATGGGGCTGCAGAAAGTGGTGCAGACTGAGGAATATGCTGGTAAACAAACTGGTCTGGCCCACCCGGGAACTTTCCCTGGCAGGTCACGTGCCAAAGGTTGCCAATCCTTGTGATAGATTTCTTTACTATACTATTATTTACATTACCTGACAAATTCTCTTGCTTCAGCTAAAGAAAAGCATTGGTACTTTGTACTTAGATCTGAAGAGAGTTACAGTAAGTTACTGTACCTACCGTCCATGTAACTATGTAGAGCAGTTAACATTGTCCCATCTTGGGGTACATATGCAGAGTATGCCATTTCTTCTAACATTGGTGGAGACAGCCTAGAGGGCTGAACTGCTGTGACAGGAGCAGTGGATGAATGATTAGGACTAACATGTTTCTTATGGCGTGCTCTACAGTTTTGAAACCACACCTGAAAAGGAGGAAAATATAAATCATGTTTGGTTGTAATTAGTTTTGGACATTTAATGTCATAAAATCCTCAAGTTTAGAGTTTGGCTGAAGCTAAATTCAGTATCAGTGTCACTGAACACATGGACATGTGACTAGATCAACATTACATTGCTGACAAGAATTTTGAAATATCCTTGGTATGCCAGGTTGGAATTATTTTTTTTTTTTAAGTTTGAACCCTTTAGCCAGTGATTATAAAAGTCAGCCATTCTTACAGAAATATTCTGTGAAGTTTTTAAGACAGAGAGGAGTGAAAAGGGAAGGGAAAGCCCTTACACTATATCTGGACCATAGTAGCATTGTGTAATGAAGGGGGTCCCCCAGACACAAAGTTTAATTCTGAATTTGAACATCCTTTAAATTTTAAATAGCATGAGGATAGGTTTTGTCTCAGGACCCATATCTAGGCTGATCAGTAAATGTCCTCTAAATCTCAGTGTTGTGCAATATACTGCAGGAGTTTTGAGGAAAAGTGAGTAAATGCAATTAAATCTTGCTCAAAAATGAAATCAATAAGTTTAATTTTTGTCTGTAGCAAATTTTGTATCAACATAATGTATTCATTGAAGGGATACTTTTTTAAAGACATAAAACTCATTTAGGTGTTTGTATATTGTATCCCCACCAAAGTATGTGATGAAAAATGTATCGTATGCATCTAACAGATATGAGTATCCTAAACAATCTTTGCTTGAAAGATTTGATCTGCAGTTCTGTTTAAATGACCAGACTAGATCTCTTTCCAGCTAAGGAATTAGCAATTCTATTACTTGTGATACTATGAACTTTGAATAACTCAGATTTTGTGTTAGTGAAATAATTTTAGTACAGTCACCTGTATCACACGCCTGCTCAAGCCTGTTCTTTCTGCCAGTTTTTGGAGTGTTTGTGCATCTGGATTGTTGTCTTGAGCAAACTGTGCTTGCATAACCTGAAAAGGTAAGAGGTTGGTTTTTTAAAAAAAATTAAGTGCTAGCAAATCAGATATTATTACAGGCTTGTCTCAAATTTATGGTCATATTCCTTCATTAATTTAAGGTAATGGTGCTTTTTAACCTGCAAGCATGTTGTCACAGTTTATCTTTAACTTCAGAGATAATCCCTTACTCTGAGTAATAAAATGGCCACATTCAGACATTTAGAATTGGCAGAGGTATTTTTCTTTGTTCTGGTTTGCATAGTCGGCCAGGCGAGGGCAGGATGCAGGTATGAAGACAGCACTAGAGGATTATGGCAGAGAATTCTCTGCCAGGGTGACAAGACAGCAAATGTGATAAATTGGGACAGGGGGTGGGGTAATAGGAGCCTCTATAAGAAAAAGACCCCCAAATCAGGACTTCCCCTATAAAATGGGAACCTCTGGTCATCCTAGTCACTGCAGACTAACTTAAATGTTGTTGGTAGATAAAGTGTATAAACTGCAAAAGCAACAATGAGTCTTGTAGCACCTTATAGACTAACAGATTTTAGGGATCATGGTCTTAGCCCACAAAAGCTCATGATCCCTAAAATCTGTTATTCTGTAAGGTGCTACAAGACTCTATGGCTTTTGCAGATCCAGACTAACACAGCTACCCCTCTGATACTGTATAAACTGCAGATCACTGAATACATAATAGGGGCACAGAATGAACTTTCTGTGGTTGACAGGTTCAAAAAGACCAATCAATCTAGGTTTTGTATTCTAAAACCTTTTCCAGCTGCCCTGAAAGATGCACGTAATTTTGAAGTCTTGAGGTTATGCCACATTTATCTTTAATCCATCTTTGAATGAGACACAGGCTACATATAACAGACCTACCACTAGCTAATCTCATTAAGCAATGTCAGATATAGCTCAGCATAGGATTAGGGTGGTATGATACAATGTTTTGAAAACTGAAAACCTGGTCATCTGCCATTAAAAGTGAATGGCATCATTTGCCAAAATGAATTTCAGTTTAACTTGTGTCTTGATTAAGTTCTCATTTTGCCTAAATTCCTCCAGTAGCTTCAACTGGAAAAGAAATGTTCACTTCCTGTCCTAAACACCATTGAACAGTTTGTGTTTTAACTTTAGAGAATGCCTGCATTTTGATAACTGGCAAATAATTCATATGCTCAGAGACAAACTATATGATTTGTAAAGCACTTTGGAATCCTTTTATATGAAAGGACTCCACTTATAAAAGGTGTGAGAATTTTCCTAATTTAATAAAGTGAAACTGCATGGCCCTTTGCTGGTGATTCTGTAGAAGCATCCAGGAAAAATCTAAATGTGCTCATTTTTGGACTTTGGGACTGATGATGCATTTGCCATGTATGTATTTGCAAACTTTTTCATAGGGTGGACCAAACAGAGTGTTTCATGGACTACTTCCTCTCTCACTTCCAATTTCATGGATCAACTCCTTCCCTATGGATAGTACCATAAAATTCCAGTAGCAACTACATCAGATGGATGAAGAACATGGAGAAGTGCAGCACAAAAGAGGCCTAGAAGTGTTGTCTTTTATCAGGCAAATTAATCACACTCCCCCATTTGGATATTCATTTAATGTCCCTTTTCCACATGTTCTGTTTCTCTTAGTTGAAAACAATGAGACGAGTCAGACTGTTACCATCTAGCTCTCCACTGATGACAGTTTGTAAATTAATGTGGTACTGCTAGATGACACTTATTTTATGTGTGTAAGGGACCATTCGTAGGTTAGACGCAGACTAAATGAGGGGATTCTCTTCTTAGCTCTCCCGTTCACAAAAGACGCTCGTTGACATCTTGTAGAGGTGAATCCAAAGCAGAAATGTTTTATCAAGGTTTAGGACAGCAGAATCACCTCTTGACTACATCATATAGCCCTCAGGAATAACATCTTGACTATATTCTCCAGTCCAACATTTTAGGTACAGCTAATTACCCACTCCATTTGACCCACACAGGCATTTAGATTTGCCAATGAGTATGCTTTGAGTATGAACAATAGAATCCAGAGAATAAGAGCATAAGAGACTTTAAATTAATAAATTTTGGTTTATACATATCTTTTAAATTAGTTGTAGGGATATCTAATGGGCAAAATCATTAGTCAATTTCAGTTTTGCTATAACAATTCACCCATCCCTCTAAGATTTCATAAACCGAAGTTATAAACCTGAATCTACTCCATAAATTTGACTTCACTCATTTACAGAGTGAATTTACTATTTTACATCATCAGCTATTTTCTAGTTTGTCTTAAATAGAAACCCATTCTGTCACTCAGAGTTTTACATGAAAAAAAGATAGTTTCTTACTTGTTAATTGGGTTCTCCATGTCCCAATATGCCAGCCCATATTGTGGGTATAAGTCCTCCTACCAGCAGATGGAAACAGGAAAAAAGTAAAGCTCTTGTGAAGTCAAAGTTTGTAAAGTGCTTTGAATACAGAGCACTACGTAAGAGTCAATTATTAAGGTATTCCTCCTATAAAGGCAGTTAGCTGGATGAACCTCTTCAGACTTCCTGAGCAATAAAAATTCTACTATGTTCATATTAAAACTCCATAAAAAAGTTTAAAGGAGAAATTAGTCCCATGTTCACCAACATGAGAGATGGCAGGGTAGAATGCCTAGGCTGATCGAGAACACGACCTCTCAATTTTCTGCCTATTGAGTGTGAACTTAAAAGCATCTTCCAATACCAAAACAGACATGTGGTGGGTACCAGGGAAGAACAGATGGATGGATATCTATAAGCCTAGACTTCCATAAATGTGTTTCTAGAGGCTTCCCACATCAGGTCTCTTTAGTGATATAAAAAGGTAAGCACCACACTCCCAGGTAGTTGCTTTACATAATTCTGGAAAAGAAACATTCATCACACACCCCCAATCTCCATAGAAGCACTTGTCAAATGATTCTGAATAGGAGACAAAATCTATCGATACCTGCCACCATATGCTGCTTTAATGCAATTTTAAAACCAGAGAGATGACAGTGAGGCATTAGAAGCTGTTGTTGGGGCATTCACAAAGGATCTGACTTTCTAACTTAGAGCTTTATTTAGATTTAGAAAGAAGGAAGCCTTCATATGCTTGATATAATGATAACACTGCATATGTTCTTTCATGGCTCCAGAGAGAAGCTTTCTGACCCAAGAAGAAAAAACAAGCACTGCCAGGTGCCTGGTGGGATAGAACAACCTAGGTATGATCTTTTGATCTGGGCTTAAGGAAGAGATGGTGATTTAGAAAAAAGCATTAACTCCAGAAGCCAAGCATATGCTAAATTTAGAAAATGCTCTGCCCGTCAAGGTTAAGGGCAAAAATATGTTAAGGTTGACTTGGACAGCAGAAGTCATTCAGTCTTAAATCTAATGGGCTTGAAACCTGAATAACATTCCTCTCATTCATCCTGAAGAACTAGGATACCACTAGTTTAACTTGAGAGGGATCTTAAAAGTTTCATTTGCGGCAATTCAGAAGGTCTGCTGATTAGCACAGTTCCTATTCTCTTGGCTCCAGCTCAGCCAGTTGCTTTGGATTTCAGAATCTCAGCAAAGGTGAATAGCAGCAAGGGAAGGGAAATTTCTTCTCATCTAGAACAAGAGTACAAGATACTTCTCTTTGTGCCCTCCTCTCCCACATTACTGATATTTACATATTGCACTTATTTGGATTATCACTGCCTACTCCTACTTGTGGCAGGAATGGCAAAGTGGGTTTTTGACAGCAGACAGTGGAGACTGGTCTCTCAAAGAGCCAACAGCCGCATTACTATGTTTTGGCTTAACTGCTTCATGGCTATCAATCGCTCTATTGGGCCGTTCTAGGGACAATTTCTACTAAATCTCTCTCTTCTTACAACTGCCAGGGAAAGTGGATAGGCTGGCCAGATAGAGCGCAGATCAAGGCATCAGAGAAGCCAAATTTAAGCATGGCTACGTGTAAAAAGCTTGCCAACTATGGTATTTCAGGCTGTTTCTTCAAGGAGTCCAATCCACCAGTAAGAATATACTAGACTATAACAGAAAAGCACTGTTAAGGAACTGAATTGTATCTTCTGTTTCAGAAACTGAGTCTGCAAAAGAAACATCTTGCTGACCTGAGTGTCAGACCTGACCTAAGACAGATATGAATTACCGAGCTGAAAAAGATTCTCAAATCATTTGCTTCAATTTGTCACCTAGAGTTCCCAGAAAAGACTGCATCCTACTCTCTACCAGGCACATATATGCTTCTGATTCTACTTGCAGCAATCCATCATTCAGGTCAGAGTCTCTCTCCTTCCAGAGAAGGACGGTGATTCTGGTATTCACCACAGAAGACAAGGCCCTAAATGTTCAGTGCCGACTCAGAAGGAAAACAGAAAGAGTGTGTTACACCATGTGCCCAATGGGAATGTGCACAAATATGAAATGAGACACAAAGGGATGCCACCTTTGTAGCTTGTAGGACCTAGAGTCTATTCCTGCTGTTACCCCTGTAATGATGGGGTTGACACTAGTCATAGATTTCATCTTGAGAAGGCTAAAGCAGGTTTTTCCTCAAAGATCAAAATGATCTGAACAGCTATTTCTTTTCATGGAGGATGGTAACTAGTGAACAACTTCACATCAGAGACCAGGTCCAAAGCTGTAAATCTTAGTGGACCATAATCAAGGCAGTCACGATGCAGAAGGAAGCCCTAGTGACAGAGGAGATTCAGCCAGCCAGCCCCCTTTAGAGCAGACTTGACCACACAAGAGTTTTGATTCATCACCCCCCACAACACGCAGTCTCCCATCTGTTCATCATAAGAAGTATATCCACTGACTGAGCTGGTATAGAGGGATGTCGGAAAATGCTTCATACTACAGTACATCCAAACCGAAAGAGTAAATTGTGACCATGAGATTCTCACACTGCTTAAGTTTCAAATACACTTTTTCAGTATTTAACTTTGCCCTGATCCCACCCTCTCTCTAAGAATATGTTTTTGACCTAAAACAGGTAGCACTGAGTACTGAAATGAAGATTCTGAAAAATAAACCAACATTCCACTCTTAAATATAGAGGAGAATATGCTTTAATAAGTAGAGTCAAGATCTGAATGTTTTGGAAAAGTCACTTATTAAGGGGGTAGGGGAGAAAAAGCAAGGAATATTCATTTGATAGTCATCATTAATACTTGTTTTATAGGTCACATATATTTACAATCTTCAGTGTACTTAAGAATTCCAGAGACAGATTGGTCCTTCTTCCATGAAGGACAAGCCAGCAGAAAGTAGTTCAATTATTTCTCCCCTCTCACCCCACCATATAAAATAAGGAAGGGTTAATTTGACTGGAGCCAGCCTCAGAGTTCCTGTTTATACTGATGTGAATAATACTTTGCAATTCAGAGGACACAATCTTGATGGTCATTAAAAAGCTGATTGTAGTGGTATAATGAAATCTGAAATTCCAACATACTAGTGTCCTGAAGTCAAAGTACATTTCCTTTGTACATATTTTTTCTAATACATAATTCTGAAGATTTTTATTGTAATTATGCATAGTGATATAAACATCTGATTAAATGGATTTCATCAAGCAGTCATACTAGATCAACACTGATTTCCACTTTGCACAATTACTAGCTGCCCTGAGGGAAACAAAAAGCTAGAAGAGCAACTATTTCATATTAAACTGCTAAAGCTAACAGAGTATTCCAGAAACCATCCATGTCTTGATAATTTGTTAAATAGTTTAGAACATAGAGAATAGTTTGCTCATATGTAATTATTTATATCCATTTGCAGTCACTCGTTGTATAAAATCTTTATGCATTTCTGAACTGTGTCAGTTTTCAGTGCTCACAGTGCTGCCTCTACCTGGAGTTGATCCGCTGTGAAGCTGGTCCGAGCTCTTTTTGCTGGTTTCGGATGATTAACATCTTGTTCTGTTAGTAATGCTCCTTCCACACTAATCCCATTCCCTGATGTGGAAAAAAAAAATTCTGTATATTGATGATTCAGAGTGATATTAGTCATAAGTCACACTACTCTGGAAAAGATTTCTAATGTTTGTTAGCTGGTTATTATGGAATTGGACAATGGGCCCTGTTTTGTTCAAAGCTATTGTGGAACTAGTTTGGCATCCAGATTTGACATCCAGATTTCACTGACGTAAGGGAGAGCAGGATTTGGTCCAGCGTTACATCTATAATGTCACAACTTAGTAAGCTAGACATATTTTTCTTTGCTTTCCTCAGAACTATAGGAAGTGAATTGAACATATTGGAATAAAAAAGTTATATATTGGGTAGTTTGAACATTATTTTAGTTGAAATACATGCACCTTTACCCTTAATAAAGCTAGAGAACTGCTTTTCTTATAAAGGAAGATGAAATAGCAGCAAATGTAGTTAAGGTTAAATGACAGTCAAACTAGGAATTTAATAAAAGCAGCATATTACCATTTTCAACTTCTCTTTTTAGATTGTCCAACATACAATCATAATGTACTCTACAAAGGACTTTCTCTTCAACCAAAGCAAACTCCTCTCCAGTGGAAAGCTGTCTTTTGCAGGAGAAGCAGGCAAAACATGCTAGGTGATACACATTTCCCTTAGCCCTTCGGACCCAGTCAGTAGAATGGATGTGCCTACCACAACGAGAACAACGGGTTCCATACCGCCTACAGCAAAGAAGGGAACACAAAAGACTAAGTCAAAGAAACAATCATCTAAAATATGACCATCATCCTGGTAAAAATTAGTGACAATGTGATGGGGAAGCAGTCCATGGGAGTCATAGTAAGTGCACTGACTATTAATTGATTAGATGAGAGTAGAATTTACATCATTTCCCCAGAAAAACAATATTAAAATTTTACATCTGGTTGCTTTAAAAACAGGGATACAGCCCAATTACAAGTTTAATTCTTTCCTTAAGTCAGAGGGCAAAATGTATTCATTTAATTACTGAAGTGGAATATTCACTTACCCCCACCACTGCAAATACCCCTTTTATTCCATTGTCAACTGTCTCCCTGTCTTACTTATCTAGTGTTCTATGACATCCCAGTTATTCAGACATAGTCCATGTTGCCCAAATAATTTGATCTTAATTCTACTGTATTAAACTACATAGTTAAACTGCTAACTGAAAGTTAAAACAGAGAAAGATATCTAGAAAGCTTCTAGAGGGAAAGATTAAATTCCAGGGAACAACAAGAGTATAG
Source organism: Dermatemys mawii (assembly GCA_007922305.1). NCBI lineage: Eukaryota > Metazoa > Chordata > Testudines > Dermatemydidae > Dermatemys > Dermatemys mawii. Next base: position 28,801,515 of record ML677352.1, read on the forward strand.
CATTTAGTTTTATTAGGGGAGAAGAAAACTATCTAGACTATTGAGATAAAATATTTTTCCCATCGGAATCTGACTATTTTCAAGAGGAAAATAGTGACTAGAATATATCTATAATCAGAATGGATATTTATTCTTTTGGAGTACATGTGACACTAACATCTTCCAAAGTGGATGCTTAAACTTAGGCCCCAAGAAACCTAAACAACAACCTGGAAAGCTTAGTTTTTCAAAAGGGCAAAATGCCCATTACTATTTAGTTTAAAATTATTTTCTTTTGGTATTAGAGCAGTCATCAGCTGATCAGTTTGTTTCACAGCTGAATATCCCTACCTGGTTTGGATTTGGAGTGAAATCTTAGCTCCATTGAAGTCAATGGCAAAGCTCCTGTTGACTTCGAAAAGAAGCCAGGACTTCACTCCTGATTTTATCAAGCACAAATTCCTCTCAATTCCCTTTGAAGCCAGTACAAGTTACCATAATCCACATGTCACAGAATCATACCCTAATCTTGCACTCCAAAACCAACTGCTCGTAGATCAACATTATAATTATAGGAACATGCTGCTTACCGGTTGCATGGAGATACAAAACAGTGAAATATTATTTTAAAATAATACTTTGCTGTGGTGTCCTAAGGGTCTTTGCTTGTGTTACAAGGAATTATATCCACTTTTCTTGGAATAGACCACCACAGCTCTACTTTGTAGTCTTAAACCAGCACTATTAAAAGAAAGTATCAACCTGATGACTTTAGGGTTTCTGTTATTGCAAGGGTCTTGACTTCTATGGTGGATGGTTTAGTTGCCTCACAGGCCTCAACAGTGAGATCTTTTCCATAAATACTATAGTAGTTATACACGACATGGCACATTAAATAATAAATTATAAACTAAACTATATTTAGATAAACTGCTTAAGGTTTCTGACTGCTTAAAATAGTGAAGATGAAAGACAGCTTAGCCTAAGTGAACATCTGGGTGTCATATTGACTTGCTACGCCTCAGAAAAATGAGCTCTATTTTAAAGTCATATGATGTACCTGAAATAATCAAGTTTGCAGAAAATATCTTTATCTTTGATGTAGCAGCTCGTATGCCTTCCTAGAGAGGTTCTGCAAACACTGCACGAGAGACAGCGTACATGCCAACAGAGATCATTTACCTGTGAAAGGGAGAAAGACGATAACATTCTAAGTTGGTAGCACAAACTGTGAAGGAGTATTTTTGATTTATGTAAATAGGGAAACAAAAGTTCATATTTTTGCCATAAGTACCACAGACTATCAGCATATACCATACATAATCAAAGTTTTTATTTATATTTTAAGGCAATACATTAGGATTCTATAAAATAATTTTCCAAATTTCATCTATGTCAATTAAGAACTATGCTTGAAGTTAATAGATCCTCAATACAAGCTTCTATGGTTTTGTGTTTAAAGCAGGATAATGGGAAGTAGGGGATCTGGGTTCTGTTCCTGGCACCAACACGGACTTCTTATGCCTAGTTCTGCTCCAACACCAGCTGAGTAATAAAGCAGAATTTGGCCTTAAGTTACTTTGGAAAAATTATCTAACCTCTGTGCCTCAGTCTGTTCCCCTATCTGAAAAGAGATCTGACTAACAGAAAATGCTAAATTCAATTGATACATAAAGTGCTTTGAGATTTAAGTGCAGGGAACATTTGCCAAATAAAACAAGCCATGAATTGCATCTCAGCTTTGTTTTACCAATTGAATCCACACTCTTGTAAATAAGTTTATGGGCTAACATTTTCAAAGCAATTTAGAACTTATTTCCAAATTGTGTAAGGGATATTTGTCTCTATAGTTTAAAATGTATAATGCTGTTTAACTTAGGTCTGATCTACACCTAAAACTTAAGTCAACCTAACTAAGTCACTCAAAGTGTGAAAAATCAGAGCTGTGTGATGTGATTAAGTTGATATTACTCCTTTCCCCCCACAACCTCACCGCATAGATGCAGCTGGTTGATGGAATCCACAGTGAGAGAATAACCCAGGAGTAGGCAACTATGGCACGCAAGCTAAAGGCAGCACACGAGCCAATTGTCAGTGGCACTCACAGTGCTCAAGTCTGGCCACTGGTCTGAGGGCCTCTGCATTTTAAATTTTATTTTAAATGAAGCTTCTTAAACATTTTTAAAAACCTTATTTACATACAACAATAGTTTATTCTATTTTATAGACTTATAGAAAGAGACCTTCTAAAAACATTAAAGTGTGTTACTGGCACATGAAACCTTAAATTAGAGTGAATAAATGAAGACTCGGCACACCACTTCTGAAAGGTTGCAGACTCCTGGAATAACCCCTTTTGTCACTGTAGCAAGAGTGTATACTACAGTGCTACTGCAGCTCTAGCCCCTGCCGTGTAGATGTACTTTTAATCACAGAAAGTGATGACTAAGTTGTCAACAATTCTAAAAAAAGCTCAATAAATTTTTTATCAGTAGTCTCTCTGATGTTTTGGCAATGTAAGTTGTCTGTCTAGAATGTTAGTATTGATCAAATAATAAAAATGGAGAAGTGTGTAGAACAGATTTTCTACATTGTCTAATATTAAATTAGACAAAGGACAATAAGTGAATTTGGTCAGAAACCAACACAATGTTAAGGACTCCCAGTTATGATAAAAAAAAGTAAGTGACATTAGGGATAATATCACATTTTAATGAAAGTGGCAACCAAGCAAACTAGTTCAGAAATGTTCATTTTCAGAGCCAGATTCTAATCTCAGATACCTCAGACAAGGAGATCTTCAAAATCTGTTTGCTGCATGCAGCAGAGTAGCAGATTTGATATAAGCAGCGTTGTGTGTTTAGTCAAAGATCAGAATGCTGCCATGAGATTCGTAGTTGACTTATCACAATAACCTTCAAAATACATGAATGCATATGAAGGATGTTTTGAGGAGACAAACTTCAGATTAGACTAAAATATAAAGTTGTTTGCATATTGAGAGAGAATGCTGGACAATATATAATCATATTGGCAGCAAATGTGTTGAAAGAAAAAAATGACAGATTTATCAATACATCAATTTAATGCTGATCTACACCTCTCAATATCCTTGTCCATGGTAAGAAACTGCCCTGTTGATAATGGTTATCAGCAATTGATCCTCCCAAGCCAAGTTAAAAATGGTTATACTGCAGTGGAGGTGGAATAAAAGCATCTGGGCTGAACCAAGTCTCAATGGCTCTAGAAAATGGTCTGTACTAAGAAAATTTTCTAAGTATTTCCCACTATTGCTAAAAATGGTTTTGGCTTTAGTAAACCCTGATGTATATGAGTGGCTGGTGTTATGCTCCATGAAACTGCACAGAGCAAATTTAAACAACATGATGCTTAAAATTCTGGCAACAGCCCATAGGCTATTTATCATTGGGTTCCAAATGCTGCTAGCACTGTCCTGTAGAAAGGGCATACCACACTTTGTCATCAGTATAGCATCCTCCCAGCTACGTTCCTGTTTAACCAGATACTGAACATTAATTTAGGAGACCCGTTGGTAACAACCACTGTCAGCAATGGGTCAGTTTCCTAGTAGAGAATGGAAAGAGTCAGACATCTGAATGCCATGGAACGCTAGATATCTATTTAAAACCCTTTCTTGTGTAAGTGGTACAGACTATTCATACTTGCAACTGTGTTCAGCTTCTACCTAAATTGCAAGTTCTGCATTTTTCAGACAGGGGAAAACTGATGCTTGAGTGGTTTAAGTGATTTATGCAGAGCATCATTAGGAGTCAGAGTTGGCAAACCTGGGTTCTAATCCCAATCCCACTATTCTTTAGCCAGTTGAGAACATTGTTATAGAGAAAGGTTCACAAAAGCAGGGGCGGTCCTAGGAGGAAAGATGAAGTGACATTCTTTTCCAGGCCCTTTTCCCTCTCTCTAAACCCATCAATGAATCATAAAGTGGCATAAATATATAATATACATCCCCTACCCTAACCCCTCCAATCCTCAAGCCAACAGAGTGTGAGAGAAAAGAAATTTAAAACGCCTCAAGCAGCGCTACATGTTCTGACAATGTTTTGAGAATGCTAGGTAAGTGGTTGTTTATTTATGGAGCTTATGGAGTCAAGTGATTAAGTGACTTTTTTAAAAAAAATTATAGGTAAATTGTCCAACCTTATGGCTGTGGGAAAAAACCTGGAAAGCCTGATCCAAGTACACCCAAAAGCCTCTAAACCAGACACAAGTGTATCCTAAAGGCTCTAACCCAGACACCAAATGAAAAACAAGTTTTATTTTTTTTAAAAAGTCTTGGTGTTTTGTACCCAGTTTATTGATCTTTTAAAGGTCCAAGTCATGATGTTTTGAATTCTTGAGATTGCACTGGAGCAGTATTACCAATGTAGCTCCTTCTCCTACTGCAGAAGCTACTAAACCAGGGATGGGCAACCTTTCAGAAGTGGTGTGCTGAGTCTTCATTTATTCACTCTAATTTAAAGGTCTCACATGCCAGTAATACATTTTAAAGTTTTTAGAAGGTCTCTTTCTACAGATCTATAATATGTAACTAAACTATTGTTATAGGTAAGATTTTTAAAATGTTTAAGAAGTTCATTTAAAATTCAATTAAAATACAGAGTCTCCTGGAACAGTTGCCAGGACCCAGACAGGGTGAGTGCCCCTGAAAATCAGCTTGCATGCTGCCTTTGGCATGCATGCCATAGGTTACCCACCCCGTACTAAACCATCCCAACAGCTTTAACCTATTTCTGTAGCCAGAGAACACTTCTGAAGAGCAGCTTTACCTTTAGAATGTCCAAGTGCAGGAAATGGTTTATTAGCTACTGACAATGTAACTAGCATAATACAGGACAGGAAAAAGAAACTGTCCATGACCTGAGCAGCTTACCAACTTATTTTTGAAGAAAATATGTTTCCTGAGGCAACATATTCCTGGAATTACTAAAATTCTAGAATTCTCTCAAAGTAGCATCAACAGTTTGCCTTTCAGCTAGTCCCCCACTTTCTGTAAACACTCATGTGCTTAACTTTACACAGGGGAGTAGTCCCATTGGCCGCAATGTGACTGCCCTCACGTGTAATGTTTAGAACATACACATCTGCAGGATCAGGGACAAATATCAGAAAAACAATACACCCAGGCTGCCAGGTTTTTGGGGGGGAGTGGATGAGGAACAATTGTATAAAATGTGTGCCAAGGAGGAGGCAAATTTAATTATGAAGAATTAAGTCATCCATAAAGTAGACAGACTGTACAGAACTTCCATAGCTGTGCAGCTCCCTGATCAAATCCATTCCAACTTCAGGGCCAACTGTGAGCAGAGAACACATTTTTAAGACTTTAAATTCTATTTACACTCAGTGCTCCCACATTTATAGCATTACTTGAAATATTTTTGCTAAACAACATTTTGTCTGTTCTAGACAAGGCCTAACTTGTAGGTAATGTGGTATTTTACTTAGTGAATGTGTTTTAACCTCCATGGAGTTTAGACCATTGATTTTCTATTGAACAAATCATACTCAAACTCAGGTTAGTGGCTGCTGATTTGTACCACATTATCCAGATGTTATTCATCACTTACAAAGTGTGCTTACTAGGGCAGCTCCACAGATTAAATGAGGGATTACTGTACTTTGCGTAACCCAACAGCACTAACAAGGAGCAAGACTGTGAATTAAACACCCCAGTATTTGTGGCTGAAGTGAAACCAGTAACACATATATAATAGTGTGGCTTATGGAGAGATTGTTCTGTACTAGATACTGTAAATTCTCAACACTTACTACAAAATATAACTGTTACTGATTAGTCAGACTGAAATCTAAGTGTATGATGAATTTTTTCTGGTACTTTCACAATACAGTAACATAGTAAAATGCCAACCAGAGTGCCCACAGAGGTTCCCATATTAGCAGCCATGTGCTTTTGATGCAACTTGTTTTTATGTAATTTCAGAATCAACAATGGGAATTGTCCATTCAATTAATTATGCTTATTTAAATCATAAAATGTTGATATGTATTTTTTAAGATACCAGGGGTCACTCAATGCTATCAATGGGAGTTTTGCCATTAACTTCCGCGGGGCCAGCATTTCAGCGGACTCGGGTATTATTTTGCCAAGTTTTAGACGGATGCAATTTGAAATGGCCAATACTTGAAACCATGAAAAATGAACATACCGGACTTTAACATGGTGGTGGCAGAAACAATGAGAACGACGCTATTTTACGGTTTTCAGACCGCATCTTTTCCAGCACGGAACAGTTCAAGGGGTGGGGGGGGGGGGGGGGGGGGACAGCAGGGCAAAGAATCTGCAAGTCCGCGGTTTAGGTTTTGCTGATCGCAAGATACAAATGGGGAATTGTTTGAAGTTGTTTCACTACCCGCACAAGAGGGGCGGTTTCCTGCTGGGATTGCCAGGGGGGAAGGCGCTGTATTCCTGCCGCTACGGATCTGGCACGGTCTCTTCGTAGACCGGGGGGCAGGGAGGGAAATAAACACTCGCCTAAGAACCGTTCAGCGAGAGAGGCGGCTTTGAGAAAAGGAAGCGAAATTCCGCGCGGAGCGCTCGCCGCGTTACCAGCCTCCCCGGCCCCGCTGCGGAGCCTGAACCGCCCGGGGACCCCACACAATGGTCTGCAGGTGCCGGACACGCCGGGGCACTAATCCGAGCGGGGGCTCCAGCCGCCCCCGTCTAACCGAGCCCGGGAGAGGAGTGGGGGGAGGGAGACGAGCCCGCGGGGGCCACTCACTCCACCCCGCCCCCCACCGCGGCCGCTGGGGCCGGTCGAGCTCCCTCCGCCGGGGCCGGCGGCGCCCCGGGACTCGGCCGGGTCGGGGGCGGCGCTCGCGGCGCGCACTCACCTTGAGCAGGTACTTGTCCACGATCTCCAGGCCGCAGCTGCTGCACAGGCACTTGCTGGGGGCGCAGCCGGGGGCCGAGGCCATGGAGCGGGGCGAGGAGGACGGGGACAGCGGGGCCGAGGAAGGGCAGGAGTCCTCGTCCCCTGCCGCCTCGGGGCTCACCTGGGGGAGAGCGGGGGAGGGGCTGTTAGCGCGCTCGGACCGCCCCGCACCCCCGCCCTGCCCCCAGCCCCCGCCGCGCCCTCACTTACCAGCTCCCCTTCCCCGGCGCCTTTTCGCCGCCTTCCCCCCGCCAGCGCCGCCGCTCTCCCGCACTCCTCGGCCATGAGCCCCGGGAACTGCGGGGGGAAACGGGAGAGCTGAGCGCGCCGCGCCGCGGCCCCCCGCCCCCGGCTCCTCCCCGGCCCGGGGGCTGATGAGGCCACCTGGAGCCGAAGGCGATGCCGGCGGGCTCCGGGGGGGGGGGGGGGCGCGTGTGCGCCCCCGGTGCCCTGGGAGCGCGCGCCTGACCCCCGGGGTGGGGGCAGGTTAATCCCCTCCCCCCTTCCCCTCCTCCAGCCGGCCGGGGGCGGGGGTTATTTCTTTAATAACTGCAATTAAAAGCGCAAGGCTGGGCCGGGCCGAGCGGCCCCCGCGCTGGAGACCCCCAAAGGGCGAGCGCGTTAATGGGACACTTGAAAGCTAATTACAGCGGGATTTCAGCCGCCGGGTGCTTGTGCCGGGGCCGCTTTGAATGAAAACGCGGCGGAGTCGAGGGAGCCAGCGGCTCTCTGCTGAACGTGCTGCAATTAGAGCCGCCGGTGACTTCCCCGCCTCTCTTTCAAGGTGTAAATTGCCACTCGAGAGCTCAATGAGACACAACGGCTGAGCTCCTGGGGGATTATTTTAACCGGCGCAGGCAGCGGATCGACTAATGGGCAATATCCAGCTGCATTTAATGCGGGGCCATTAAAAACAATCGCACCTTTGTTCAATCGCGGGTCAACATTGTTTAAAGCAACACAATCGGGAGCGCGATTACACAAATCCGCCTGCTCGGTACACGTCGCGTTTCGGAAAGTGTGTGTGTGATTGTTTGGATACACACCCACAGTTTCTTCCTAATCTCCCGAGTTTACTGAAATCGCCCTATAGCTACAGGGGGAACAGCCACTTCTAGTTCCTTACAGTTAACAAAAGAATAAAGGTTAAATCTGCGTATCCACATCGAGTACAAATCTACGACCAGCGGGTGTACGGTCGCCTAAAAACCCCGACGCGTTGACTATTCACTAGGCGTGATGATTTTCCAATCAAAACTACCATGGTCACAGGATCTGGGATTTGTTTGAAACTTTGAACTAAACATGGAAGTTTCGCTCCGGTCATAAAATAACCGCGAGCTCCTGAAAACTGTAACTATTCCTAGACAAGTTAATACGGTCACAGCCCACTCCTCTCTCATCTAGGGATATTGAAGGCTCGGTCTCTATTTTGTGGGTACATATTTGCCAATATCTATTTAATGGAACCAGCTGTTACAGCGTTGGGGACTGAGGGACTGTATCGGTTTACAGCTTTAATGTCCAAATTATTGTGCCGATTTGAACGTTCATTTATTCAGACTAATTTAAAAGCCCTAGTGGGAGTAAACCCTAAACAGTTTCTCCCCCCATCTCCCCCAAGGCCTCTCCCTTCCCGGCGGCAGGCGTTAGCTATGTAGATGTGCTTCGCAAATTATAATCCACTGCCACGTCTAAAGAAACTGGGGAAAGTCTGGAGCCCGACGGTTGGTAACATTAGCCTGCATCTCCGAAACCGACCCCTCGCCTTCCCGGCAGCGCGGCTGGGGTTTGCCTCGAATCAGCTCACCTTCTCCGTGGAAATACCGAGCGCAGGAATGTCCTTGTCTTCCAGTTTACACACAAACATCTGATCGCTCTTCCAATACATGGCACTGCTCGGACCTCTTATCACATACCAACTCCAGAAAGAGCAGCGCTTCCCCCGACAGAGAACACACAAAAGCACCTTTAAAGGGCGAAAACAAAAATAAAGACTCCAAGGCCCGTACGTTGCCGCTACTTGGGAGGCTCTTCTCAGGATCCTGTTCCCTACTTCACTGATGTGAGGCCCGTCAGAAAAAAAAGTTTTGTTTTCAAGTGGGTGGAACCTCGCAAAGAAAAAAAACCCCCAACCTCGCAGCCTTTTGCTGGCTTTCTAGCCTCACCTCCTTGTGTAAAACCCGCCTTCTGTCCATGTTAAGATCTTTATCGTTACAAGCAAACTTGCTCCAGATTTTTGCTCTTTAAAAAAAAAACCAAACAAAAAAAAAAAAAAACAGGCACCGCTAATTTTTTTAAGCTCCGTCTTCACCGTTTGCCGCAGCTTCTCCAAACCTAAACAAAGATTCAGGTTACACCTCTTTCTGTGTTAACAAAGAGGACAAGTATCAGGAAAAGCAAGAGTATGTGTGAACTGTAGGTTTTGTCAAGTCTTCTGAAATCCGAAGCCCGAATAGGTTTCGCCCAAAGAAACGCAGCAGATTCTCAAACCCTTTAGCTAGTTTTTGTGCTTACCCATATCGCCAAGTTTCCTATCATTCAAATCTTTCTCATTAAGATAAAAAAGCAACATCTGATTAGCCGGCAGCTTATGGCATCGCTGAAGTTTTGAAATCAAGCCTAGAAGAATAAAATATGTTGCTAATTACCGCCCGTATCTGTTATCTTGACCTGGACAGAGCCTGTTGTGAGTTCACTGTCCACTACCTAGCGAGTTACTAACAAATTAGAGGCGATTCTAATGGGCAAAGGATTGTGTGGGGATTATTTGTGCATTTTTCTCATGATTCTAGAGACATCCCCCATAGAGTTCCACCCAACAAGAGTACCAGTGCGCCCTGACCCCGTTTATTAGGATAAAGTAGCAACTTGCAGGTGAGAAGGTAAATACTTTGTGTCTGCTTCTGTGTAGGTATTTAACTAAATCTAATCCATGTGGTTTTAATTAAAGTTGTGTTTATTTTCCCATTTCTTGCTCTTGTTTTTGTTTTGTTTTGTTTCGGATCTGTCTAAAGGTAAATGTATAGACGCAAGGCATTTTTGTCAAAGCTGTGTAAACCAGGCTGCAAGCGGTTGATTTGGCTGTTTATACTTTTGGAAGTCATGTAAGTTTCTCTGACGATAGGGTGAGCCTTTTTATTTTCAAGAGATCCGGCGAGGAGATAAACCTCGTAAACATTATTGCTTGATGCACACCTCCATCTTTCTGAAAATATTCCCCAGTTTACTGGCCGATGTTGCGAAAACTTAAATACCCGACTAACTTTCACACCGGTGGATAGTTTCCATGGAGCTCAGAAAATCACTGGCTACAGCTACGCATTCACTTGCAAAGATGTTTGCATAGATCGGGCCCTGGGAGATTTCTCCTTGGACAAAAATCGACCCTAAACCCGATCAGACCCTAGATAGAAAGAGTTTAGCTTTCAACCTAATCCCAATATCCATGTCGGCTGTTAGCAGGGTAAACTCGGAAAGGCAGCAAGGCAGACAGGATTTGTTCTTTTTATGACTAGGTTTCTGACAGTGAGTAGGATAGAAGCCTAGCCCCGCGAAATGGCTGAACTCCGAGACCCGGAGGACCGGAGCTAGGGTTGCAAAGAGCCTTTAGGGCTGTATTTTTAAACATTCTGCCTCATGCCTTGTCCAGAGAATCATCCTCAAGTGTCATTAGCTCTCTACGGATTCAGACGGAGGATGAAGAAATTTCTGCTGGCAAAACAAAATCGAGAGTGGAGCACAAAGCCTACCGAAGAGCTTCAGGAAAGGTGGGTTTCTCGCTTCTTTAACTTCGGAGCTTTGGGATTAAAGAGGGGGGCTTTCCCATCACGTTTCTCCCTCAATTACAATATAAAATGAGCTGAACTGCACAGGGTGTTAATGTTTAGATTTGTATTTACTTCTTTTGAAGGAGACAACTAATGCTGGAGGATTTCGAAATACCAGCTCCCTTTGGACAATACCTCCCAGTTTGGGAGAAGAGGTCGAGTTTTTGTCTACACTGTAAACAAAGATCGGTTTTGTATGTGACCTTCGCTTTCCGAATGACTTGTCGGGCAACTTCGCCATCAGACTGGTGTGGGGAAACCACTTTTACCAGGCGATCACGAGCTGCGCACTCGGCCAGTTACCTCCCTGATGTGACTGGGCTAAACTCAATGGTACATGTTAGGACAACACACAGTAGAAATCTACACAAGTAATATAGGCGGTAGGTTCCTCCTGCTTCCCAGGAAGTTCAATTTCCCAAAGCATTTGACTTCAGCTCCCCTCTTATTCTATCGTTTTTAGGCTCTGCAAGCGAATCTCATTTCTTCCATGGCCTTTAGGGGACCTTTGGTTCACCTATAGCTTCGTCTCAAGATTAAAGAGAAGGAAACGCCTTACCCTTGCTGGGAAGAGGGTTTTTACTCAAGACGCGCGTTGAAGTGCACTTGATGAGAGTCATTGCAGCTGGAAACAAATATTACCTTGGGTGCATGTAATAAATGGATCTGCACCTATAGAATACACGAGGCTGCCCCTAGGATTCCTTCTTATCCTTATCTTGGAGATCCACCCCACACACCATATCCTTACTCCCATGGGAAGATAAACCCGTGCTCCTCTGTCCCCAGGACTGGCAGACGACGATCCGCCGCTCTGCCCTGGTTGGGAACCCGGGAACAGAAGGCATGAAAGGACGGAGTCCATCCTGCCGGAAGCAGGCAGGCGCGATATAATTGTACAGTGCGGAGCCGTAACGTGTAATCGCCTAATAACCTGTGTGCACCTTGACATTCTTATCCAAAGCATCAAACTGATCTTTTCCCCCTTGGCTTTCACCGCAGGGACCTTTATAAACCCCCTTCATCAGTGGGATGAAATTAAGCCTTCATTGATGGTAGTCCCTTGAAACTAGATATTGAAAGGCAATAATCTGAATTAGCAAATTATAATTGAAGTAGTGAGGTCCCACCAAATTAACTAGGCTGCGTTTTACATTTGTTCCTCACAGGGAATAACCACATGTTTGGGTCCTGAAAATAACTTAACCTGAAAGTGAGAGCAATTATTGAGCTGATCCTAGCATGGCAGGACCTCCCCTCCTTCCTTCCTTCCTTCTCTCTCCCCCTTCTCTCAAGTTGTTACAAACTGCTGATTGGCATTAGACTTTATAATCTGTTTTAAACGAGTCGATACAAAACAAGCATCTGTTCTGAGGAGCTCGAAAAAGACACGTAATCGAGGGGATGTAGGTGTCGATCTTAGACATTAGGATGTCTGAAGGAATTTTGCTTCAATTCAGGTCCCTTTTTGTATCTGAGGTGCTTGGAGTCAGCTGTGTTTACTTGTCTGGTGTCCTTTCTTCACTCTGTGGAGGAATAGTCCATTATGTTCCGCTGCACCTCACCGGGAACTGGAGGTTAGCTTGATCTAAAACAACTGTGTAGGGTTGGGATGTTTTTGAGTGACAGAGAAAAATGTATCAGAAATTGGAGCTAACACAATCAGCACATGCCTTGCTCCCAAATAGAAATATTTTTTTTCAAACGTACAGAAGTAATTAGCAATGTATTTCCAGAGCAAAATATAGTTTCCCCGTATGTCTCATTATTATCCATGTTTTTTTTAAAAAGATATCTGCAGTCGTGAATGTCGATAGCACTTAACTGACAGAGAGTCCTGTGGCACCTTAAAGACTAACTAAAGTATTAGAGCATAAGCTTTCGTGGGCTAATACCCACTTCCTCA
>ML677352.1:28814564-28922655 GCA_007922305.1 Dermatemys mawii
TCTTTAAGGTGCCACAGGACTCTTTGTCACTTCTGCAATTCCAGACTAGCACGGCTACCCCTCTGATTAATAGCACTTAACGTTAGAAACGTCGGACTCATTCACGTCTCTTGACTTCCTCTACACGTCCTAATGATTCCCTTTTCTTATCAGCTGTTCCACACAACCCCCTTCCTCTTATTGTTTCTTGGAATTAATGCATCAATGTCACCTTTTGGCATCTATTGGAATGGGTTTGAATGGCCACGATCAAAAGACCGAGGCTCTGGGAAATGTCTCCGCTACGTCTCAGTTTGGTTTTGGGAGCTCAGGCGTGAGATTTTAATCCCGTTACAATCCTACAAGTGGGAGTAGTTCTCATAGACAAACCGGTTCAAGACCTCTCTCTCTCTCCTTCTCGTGCTCCGAGTCAGGTCGTTCACAGCACGGCAAACCATGTTGTGCTCTACCAAAAGACGCTCTCTCCAGGCAGGATCACAATAAACATGGTCAGCTAAACAGAAACGTATTGGTCTAGCACACGTTATCTGGGACAGGAAAACGCGCTGACGTTAGTTTGCTTTTTAAAAAATGTCGAATGCATTTTATTTATTCGGAGCTGATTTAAATTCCACACGAATATCAAAACCAGACTAAAGAGAAGGACCCCGTTCAACTCAGTCTAGTTTGCTGCGGAGGGCGTGGGGCGCTTTTTCGCCCCCCTGAGCACGGTAATGGTATCAGTTCGGCTGTCGGGTAGCCCGGCCAGGATTTCCAATGGAGGGGGAATTTAAGGATGGCTCTCAACGTGGTTCTGGTTGAATTGCTGATCTTGTCGGGAAAGTGGTTGTGAGCTTCGTCAATCATTTTCTGCTCTCTGACATATGGTCTCCCCATAGCAGAAGCTCATTTCCAAGCACTGCACATAACCCAAGTGAGATTACAATTCCTGATCGAAGGCATTGGGACGTGATGCGTTAGCTAAAAAAAGCCCCGCTGGAGCAGACGTTTTAGCAGCCATTGGGGCGGGGGGGGGGTGCATTTTCTGTCCCCTAAAAGGGTAAAGAGAAAAAAAGCCAGCCCTGTAACTCAGGCACATGGTTGTCAGGTGATCTAGCGTGGTTATAGAGATGAACATTTGGGCTGCGCTGAATCTTGCAATGCTCTGGCGAGAGAGGTGATTCGGAGGGGGGAAAAGGCAAGAGATGCTGGAATTTGGGGCGGGCGGAGATAGGGGTGCATACACATCTGTCTGGGACTCCTCCCTCGGTTCATCCCGTCCTGGGCTGTGTCTCACTCCCCGCTTTTATCTCAGCCGAGCCGCATTCTCCCCACGTGCATCGCTCCGAGGTTCCCAGGGGTGTGTGAACAGTTTCAAACTTTCCGAGGAGAGTTTCCGACTTTACCTGGTCACGGTTTCCTACCTGCAGGAATCAGCAGTTTCCCCAAACATTAGTGACTCGGTTCTCTAATCTATTGCTCGTAAAAGTACCGTGTGTCTAGAGGCGATACCTAGCCGGAGACAATCCGTAAGAGGAACCCCTAGGCTGACTGTCAATAGAAATTGCTGATTGTGTCTGGGAAAGAGAGAGAAACCGACACCGGACAAAACACTACAGCGGGCGATAATCCTTCATTGGGTGATGGGCTGGAGAACCTTGTGCGTCGTTTTCATTGTGAACTGTGATTTCCACGGAAAACCTAAAATCAGACCAGTTCAGACGCCCCTAAAGGGGAGAGCGTTATCTCCCTGGAATTGGGGGTGGGGTGGGGAGTCAGTGGGAACAGGGAGAGATTTAGTTTGTTTCTTATGCCGCGGAGCATTCTCAAATCATGCCAGGAAGTGCGTGGGTGGACGTGCTGATCAATTGCATAGAGGAGAAACTTCCTAAATATTCTGCGATCAAATGCAGCATGAAGAAAATGCTGAACAAAAAGATTTTTGCCAGACGCGTCATTGTAAAGAGCTGGTACTAGCCTATCGACCTTACCAGAGTCCTCAAAAAATGTCAACTTCTAATACCCTGTGCAAAGTCCTTATAACCACATCACACGTTACTGTTTAAAATCTTATACAATGAAACTATTTTACACACGACAAAACGGTGCTTTTTGGAAACTAAAACGACATTACAATCAACTTGTGAAAGGCGGGCATTAAAACTCGGTTAAAATAGCGCCGTGGTATGCAAGAAAGAGCCAGAGAGGAGACGGACGGTAATTAATAGACATGACCCAGTTGATTGCTAATATACAGAAAGGAAAGGCACTCCCGGCTGGAAAGAAGAACTGATCCTGATGCCCTATTAGACTTGAATGTACCTTGTGTGGTCTTTCCAGGTTACCCTGCTTAGTCTGTCGTCTTGGAAGGTGTTTTAAAAATGAATGTGAGCTTCTGTTTGTTCTGTGGCTAATTAAACCCTTTGTTTAAAATCCTGCATTTTAACCCTCGCTGGGCTCTATCTAATTCTGAATCCCACAGTCTCGCCACAGACCGGGATGGGGAGAAGGATCAGAAGACGAGGCAGAATAATTATTCACTTGCTGGAATTTCATATGGATTTTAAATGAGCCGGGATAATGCGGGTTGCATCATGAATAATGGATGGACCTAATTTAAGAGCAGAAGCAGTTCTGGTATGTTCCTCTCTTGGCTTGAGTCTGGTTGAAAGGAAATTATTCGTGTGTAAGGCCAAGTATATTTCTATCCTTTCCAAGGGAAAGTCACCTTCTGTAAAGGCCGGGAGAGTGACTTAGATAACGACAACGGGTTGACTGTCGCACCCCGACCGTTGTATCACAGCATTCTCCCTTGTGCCATTGGCTTGCGCTGGAGCCTTTGGGTAGCCTCTCTGTGCCTCAGTTTCCCCATCTATGGAAGGGGGAGGAAGTTACCAGTCTCTACAAAGCCCTTTGAAAGCACCAGAGCTCCGGAAGTGCTAAATGAGTGCTGGGCCCGGCGTCCGGTGCGATTCCCTGGGGTCATTTCTCCATCGAGTCTCGGCGTTCCCAAAGTTACTGCAATAGCAGCGTTAACCGGCCCCTTGAGTGACCTGGGCCAAATCCTGGCTATGCCGGGGGTGTGTGGGGACTCGAGGAGGCGGTCGGAGGAAGGCCTGCAAAGCTTGTCCCTCGCTCCGGAATAAATACTAGCAAAGATCCCAGCTCTCCCCGCGTCCTGCTGCACCGGGCCTCTTCCCATGGGCTCCCTCTTCTCTGGCTGGTGTGAACCGCCCCCGGCCCGGCCGGGAGACGGGGCCAGTGAACGATCTTGCGAATCTCTCCTCTCACCTGGCACTATCCCGAGCTCTCGGCGTACGGTGCTTTGCGAGGCCGGGCCGTAGACGGGCGGCCAGGTGGCTCCATTAACATGATCGGCCCAATGGTCAAATGCGCTGAGCTGCTTTGGACACTAGTTTCCCCGGGACAGCTTGTAATAGTGGATGTCAGCCCCCCGCCCCTTCACTGTCCACCATCTCTCCGACTCCTTCTAGGGGAGAGGCGGGGCAGAGGCCTAGGGACCGGCTCCTCTGTTAGCACAGGACCCAGCGGGTCCGATTCACAGGGCCACACGGTCACCCCCTCCTCCCGCAGCTGTCTGGAAGAAGCAAACTTCCCTCCCCTGCACTGCCAGTAACGGGGAGTTTGTCCTGCTACCCAGGCCTTTGCTTGACCAGCAAACGCATTTTCCAGGCCTGAGCAATTAATTCCCAGCACACAGTTGATTTGGCCCGAGATGAGGGTCTTCCCTTGTAGGGCGGCGACTGTCTCCACGTTCCCGTCGGGTGGGGGTTGGGAACATGAGGCTCTCTTGATCAGGGGTCTTCTGGAGTCTATCTGGGTTGCTTGGGCGTGATTGGTCAGGTACATCCGGGTGCTTTGTCGGTCCTGGGGTGACATGAGGATGCAGGCAGCCCCAGAGCCGGTACTGATCAGGGGCTTTCCTCCAGCCATTGCGCCAGTGGCTTGGATGGTTCCTGTATTCAGAGACAGTGGTGTGAACAGGGTGGGAATGAAGTAGTTTAAGCATCGGAATGGACAGCTGAAGACGGATTTTCATATGCGTTTTAATAGCCTCCCATGCTGTGTTGCAGTGAAATTCATTTGGATCAAATACTAGAAAGAGAGTGAAACTTACAGGCCCAGTCGAAATAGGATTTTAATGGAGGAGTATTTTCCCTCCCCCGCCCCATTGGATATAAAAAACAGGTAACAGCTGCTGGTGGTGGTTTTGTGTGTATGTTTCTTTAATGCCTAGCTGCATACTCTTCCCCTGCAAGGACGCTATATCATCCTCTCTTAGGCGTATGCTCATATTTTGTTGTTTAATGGAAGAACACAAATTCACAGGCCAGGACGCTCTAGCTGGGGATTGTGTCCTGCAGTCTCTTAAATGCATCCCCTTCCCGAAGTTCCTTAAAACAATCTTGAAGAGAAGAGACGGTAAAACTGTGGAGGGGGTGTGAAGGTACAGCGTGTAATCGATACAGCCACCCCCCCCCCCAGTCCCTCCTGCAACTCTCTAGGCTTGGGGGCCTAGGGCCGGGAAACCACACCCAGAAGGCTTCGGCCAGGTCCCCCGAGGACTCGTATCTATCCATTCACCTCTGTTTCTGTGACGCAGGGACACGCTCGCTGGCAGGGGGCCGCTGCTGACAAGTGAAATCTTTCCTGGGGGATGGGAGCTG
Source organism: Dermatemys mawii (assembly GCA_007922305.1). Lineage (NCBI taxonomy): Eukaryota > Metazoa > Chordata > Testudines > Dermatemydidae > Dermatemys > Dermatemys mawii. Next base: position 28,819,232 of record ML677352.1, read on the forward strand.
GAATTCTTCCTGCAATCATCCCCCGAGGTTTCCAGGCCCGCTAATCCCAGCCCCGGGGAGCAGGGTTTGTACCTTTCCCCTCCTTCAGTGCAGCGCAGGGCCGCGTTTGTGCCTGCGCCGAGGGGGAGAGGTTCTTGGCTAACAAATACCCAGAGAAATGAAACCCGGGGGCCGGTTAAAAACCCCCTTTTACCTGCTGGTTCTGCCCTGCCCGGCCGGCAACGCTCTCCCTGAGATGGGGGGTCGCTAGGATCGGGCCCTTAACTCTCAGGAAGTTGCTGCGGAACCGAGAGGAATAATTCCCGCGGGCGGCGGGCGCTCGCTCCCGTCTCAGGCAGGGAAGGGGCAGGGACGATGGACGAGGTTTATTTGAACACAGGGCGAGCAGTAAGTCTCGTTCCGCCTTTCGGCGAGCCCAGGGCCCAGCCTGGCAGAGGGTCAGACTTGGCCATAGGTTACGTGGGGCACATGGCGTAGCTGGAGCTTGGATCAGGGCAGGCGTGAGAGTTCCCACTGCGCCGTCGTGCTGCGCCCCGTGGAATTAAACCCCCGCGATCGCGTCCCCTGCTCCGCCCCGCTCTCCTGCAATTGCCTCCGGCTTCATCAGCTTCTGGGCTGAGTGGAGCTGGAAGCGGCCCTGCGCCTGTGGGGAGAGGATGGAGAATAGACCCCGTGTTTTTGAACTCACACACCCACGAACCTCCCTTGCCTTTTCTACAGCTAAACACTGGTCCCCGCGACATGAAATCTCGACAGCTGAAGTTCAAGGGCTCCCCAGTCCTGCTGCTCTAACTCAGAGGGACACGTTGCCTGGTTCCAAACCCCTTTTGTAGTTCACGGGCAGACTTGAAACCTGTGCAGTGTCGGGCTCTACACAATCGAGAGAAACCCTGACCCAGCCACAGCTCCTGAAGGGGGATTATTAATGACCAGTTAAAGGTCAGGTCGGCGTTACAGGGCTTTACACGAGCTAGATCTAGTTGAGAATGTTGTCAGTTTCCAATGTGACCATCTCTGAGATCAGCTGCATTTACCATTAGCTTATTATTGGTATGCGTGTGAGCCTTTTAACTACAAGATGAAAACTAATCCGGAGAAATGATTTCCGTGAAACAGCGAGGAGAGGTAGATGGCATCAGAGACGTAGAAAGAAAGGGAGACTGAGTCACAGAAAAGAGATTTTTTAAAAAAAATAAAATGTAAACAATGGAGCTATCGGCGTAAAAACTAAGATGGACAAGAAATCAACTATAATTGTACAAAAGTTGTAATATAAATAGAAATATTTATCTTGCTCTACCGTTTGATTTGATTATTGATTACAATTTTTTGTATCTAGTTTTTTTAAACAATTTTATAGCTCTACAAAATAAAGTATGATTTCAGAATATGTTGTCCTAAATTCCCCTGTACAAACAGTAGTGATAATTATTCCATGTTTTCACTTGGCTCATTGTAGCGAAAAAAAAGTACGTTTTAATGAGTAGTCTTGAGATAAACTGCTTTGGGGGGGGAAATGGGAGGGGGATCAAACGTACAATTTCACTCATGTGTTTGTACTTACATTAAATGCAATGGTTTTACTTGCAGCTATAGTATCCCGCATGGGCGGGCTTTTTATCCCTTCTGCTAAAATGTACTACGCCAGGAAAATTCAGTATTGGGACAATTCATTTAATTGTAAAATTCGATACTTTTCAGGTGGCAGTGTTAACGTATTTCCACGCCATACATGTTTAATAACATATAGGGACTGCAGTAGCAGCACACGAAAAATATTTATAAGTGTTTATGTAGGATTTTATAGACTATTCTTTCTTGAAAGCGCACCCTTTGAAGGTATACAGCTATTTCACTGTGATGACAATTTGACTAAATTATACACGAACAAGAAAAGTAATTATGGAATAACGGGCTTTTTATTTACAGCCATTTATACGAGAAAAAAAAATCTTTGTTCTGACCACCCTCTTAGCTCCTTAATCGCCATGCTCATGGCGACACACAGGAAAATGCTCACGTGCCAAAATGAATTTGGAAAAATCTCAGTAGCATTTCAGATAAAAGGAAGTGCATTTGTTGTTCTCTTTCTTTCTCCTTCCTCCTCTCCTCCCCCCTTCTCTCTTGGCGGTGGGAACCTTTTTAATGTACATCCTACAGTTTATTGTTTCTGTTGTTACTTTGGTCACATGTGTTTCTGATAGCTCTTCTGCGTTCAAACTACGCTGTTGTGTTAGAAAGATTTTACACTCATCTGGCTAAGAACAAAATCTTGCCAACACTATACGATGCCCAGTTGAACGATGGCCAACCACCTTCACTTTTTAAAGCCTTTCCCCACCCATCAGACCAGAGTCTCTACAATAAACTGTAATGAAATCTGTTTATTCCCCCTGACAGAGCTCAGCAATGCACTTACACAAGTCGATAGCAATTACCCTGAGTGCTCGCTGGAAGGAAACAATATTAAAATAATAAAGATGTCTAAAGAAAAATATTTGGAGACAGGCCTATTAAAGTGAAACTTAATAATCGCTCAAATAAACAACCACCTCGGCTTTGCAAAGGAATCTACTCCGTGGAGCGAAGGCGAGGACCATTTCAGCGGGCTCTGAGACAGCCGGGCCAAATCCTGCCCTCAACGGGATCCCCTGCTTACAAAGCGCAGGGCCCACCGAGCACCAAGGTGTCTGAAGTCAAGGACCCAGGAGCGGAGCTCGCTCCGTTGTGCCCGAGGGCAGGGCGGGGCAGACTCCGGAACGCGCAGCACGGAGCCTAACAAGCGCCGCGGGTAGCCGTTGCGCTCCCCACGCCGGGGCGGGGCCCTGGGGGATCCCGGGGGGGATCCCGGGAGCGGTGCGGCTCTAGGAAACTCGCCCCGGTTTCTAACCCCCAGCGAGGCGCTGTAGCCTCCTCCCGCGGGGGAGCTCGGCGCGGGATCTCCGCCTTTGTGCGCGGGGGGGTGGGGAGTCACCGCTTCTCCCCCCGGCTCCGGGGCTCGGCTCGGCTTCGGCTCCAGGGGCTGCTCCGTTGACAACCGGACCGGCGGCTCCACCTTCCCGCCGTCGGCCGAAGATAACGAGGGGAGGGGGTCAAACGCTCCCATTCTCCCAGCTTGGCCCGGGGCCGCCGACCTGCCCCCCGCTCGGGGAACGGGCCGGGGCCGGGGCCGGGGCCCGGTTTGCTGCGGAGGGAGGCACCGGCACAAGCCGGGCCTCGTGCAGCCGCCGGCCGGCGGGAGCGGCGCCGGCTCCGCGGCGCGTGTCCATCCCGGGGCCGCGAGGGAGCCCCCCGGACAGCCAGCCACGGCGGGCTCTGGGGTCCCGAACCGAGACCCCGCAGATCCCCCGGGACGTCACCGACGGGCGGGCGGATCCCCGCGGGTCTGGTTTCAATTCTTCTGTCTTGCCTGAGTAACAGCTAAAACAAGGGCCGCGGTGTAGCCATTCCGGTGATGCCCTGTGTCTGCCTGGCTCCCACTGAGACGTGCGCAGAGCATGGGCCACGCTTTGCCCTGGGAAATCTCCTACGGATCTGCCCTCTCCTAGGATTCCCCCCTCCCTCGTCTGGGATGAGCTGAGCCTTTTGTATGGACCCTAAAAAGTCTAATCCCTCCACCGCATTGTCCCACAACTCCCAGCCCCCGGAGGGGCGAGCAGTCCCCGAAGGAACTTGGCACACTGCTGGAGACTGAGTTATGACCTTCACATTGGAGAGGAGGGCTGTAGAGAAGTTGGTGGCTTGTGGCACTGGGTACCGGTGACCCTGCAGGGCATGGAAATCTTGACTCTCTTCCCCCCTTTTCTCACCCCAAAAGGTTTCTCCATGTGAATCTTTGGAGCTCTGCCTGGGTGATCTTGGCATGAAACACAAATGCACGGGTTCCTCGGCAACTAAAGTCGATGGTGCTCTGGCCATGGGGTCTCTGACCTGTTAGGATTTGAAGTTGACACAGCAAATTAGCAACTGAGCCAGGATGATGCTCCTGAAGGTGATGATGATAATGGCTTATTATCTGATCTCCTCAGCTGATGTCGCTATGTATCTGAGTTAAAATGCCTGTTTGTATGAAGAAGACATGATAAATGTTTATAGATTTCCATTCCGTGTGTATAGGGGTGTTTGCTACTAGAGTAGGCCTTTAATGAAGAAATCTGGGGCTGTTCTATTATGGCCATAGGGACAATTGCAGTGATAAAGTCACACATATACATTTATGGCACCATTGTCTCTCATCATGACAGAGCCTAGTGGAGAACGTGGGTAGGGACTGCCTAGGATGCTGGCCAGTATTGTTTACTTGTACTCCCCCATCAGTCTGTCTGTATCAAGTTGTCTCTTGTCTTACACTTAGATGAGAGCAACTTATTGGTGCTTTTCCGGGGGTGAATCGCATTCTCCTTCCGCGCCTTCTCCCTCAACTTGCTCTCATTCTCCCTCCACCTCTGTGCAACTCGATTCTCCGTTACAGCCTGTTGCATTACTTGCTGTACAAGATCCTCTTTGCTCCTTCGTGGCCGCTTCCTCAGTCGCCTCAGCCTCTCAGCTGTTGATAAGAGTGATGGCGCAGGGGTGAAGGACGACCCTTCTAAAATAAAAAGATACATTTAACAGTGGTTCCCTTGTAAAGAGCAGACATGCCTATGATTCCCCCGCATTCCCCGTTTGCCTGTCCTGCAGACAGCACAGATACAGCAACGGAGCCCCTGCCATGGTGAGTGTACTCCAGAGGCAAGGGAAATGATTTTTTCCCTGCCCCAGAAAAGCTGTGCCGGGGGAAGGGGTGGGGAGTGCCGGTACGTTGCAGGAGCCCCAGTGTGAGCAGCAGGCAGGGGGAAGGATTTCTTCCCTGCCCTGAAAAGCTGTGGCGGGGGAGGGGGTGGGGAGTGCTGGTAAGTTGCAGGAGCCCCACTCTGAGCAGCAGGCAGGGGGAAGGATTTCTTCCCTGCCCTGAAAAGCTGTGGCGGGGGGGGGGCGGTGGAGTGCCAGGAAGTGGCAGGAGCCCTACTCTGAACACTGTTCCAACATTCTCCGTAGGTGTTTGTCCTGGAAGATATCTCGTTGCTTCGAGTCACTGAGGAACAAAGGGAGGGGATTTTAATGAGATGTGGCTTCCGCCCAGGGCCATATGCAGCGTGCCTATGTGCAGCAATGCTCCCCCGCCCCCATCGTAGCACCGTGGCGGGGACTAGTGACCGTGACAGGGACGGGGACCACGCTGGCTCTCCCGGGAAACCTGCGCAGGCGCATTGCAAGTGCTCTTATTGAGACCTTTGAAGAGATTACTGATGATGATTACCGTGATGTGATAGACTACATCAATGCACTATTCCACATGTAGGCAAGCATGCAAGCATCCCCTTCCACCCCAAGCTGCCTGCCTTCCCCATAGAAAAGCAGCTTTACCTCCGCAATCCACTGCTGAGCTGGCCCCTGCAACCTCCGGACGCTGTGGCTGGCCGCCCTCCTCCTGGCTTTAGAGGAGAGCTCCTGGCTGCATGCCCCCCTGCCCTCCTCCTGGCTTGAGAAGAGCTCCAGGTGGAATGCCCCCCCATCCCTTTCCACCCCATGCTGCCAGCCTTCCCCATAGAAAAGCAGCTTTACCTCCGCAATCCGCTGCTGAGCTGGCCCCTGCAACCGCCGGACGCTGTGGCTGGCTGCCCTCCTGGGTTGAGAAGACTTCCTGGCTGCATGCGTCCAGGGACTCCTCCGTGCCCTGGGTCGCTGCCGCCTCGTCCTCATCCTCCTCCTCTTCTTCATCCTCCTGGTCTTCGTCCTCCTCCTCACCCCCCCTTCACTGGTGGGCTGGGAAGTGTCCATGGTGATCGATGGAGTGACCGTAGGATCACCACCAAGTATCGCGTGCAGCTCCTTATAAAATCTGCAAGTCACCGGGGCTGCCCCGGAGCGGCCGTTTGCCTCACGGGCTTTGCGATACGCATTCCTAAGCTCCTTTACCTTAACATGGCACTGCAGAGTGTCCCGCTCATGGCCTCTTTCCACCAACGCCCGTGATATCTGCCCATAGGTATCAAAATTCCTGCGGCTAGACCGCAGCTGAGACTGAACAGCCTCTTCCCCCCAACAGCTGATGAGGTCCAGCACCTCCCTATTGCTCCATGCTGGGGATCGCCTATTGCGAGGAGGCATGGCACGCGGAGTCATGATGATCAATCAGAATGATCACCTGCAAGGATTCCGTGAGACCACGCCACGCAATCAATCAGATCAATGAGAATGATCACCTGCAAGGATTCCCTGAGAGCACGCCACGCTTGGCTGGAGCAAACAGGAAGGGGATTTTCAAATTTCCCTGGAACTTTAAAGGGCGGGTCTGACGTGTGGTCACCTGAGGACAGGACAAAAGAGTTTGCAAGTGATGACCAGAGTGGCTCGAACGGGAATTATGGGACGGGCTGGAGGCCAATTAATGCGCAGTGGGTGTCCACATTCTTGTTGTAGCGCTACAGCAGCTGCGCTACAGCTCTTATTCTCCATGCGGAGGTGGATTAACAATAGCGCTATAACTCAGTGGTTATAGCGCTCTTCGTGCCTTGCCAGTGTGGACGGGGAAGAGGTTATAGCGCTCGTGGGGGCTTTATAGCGCTATAACGTGCCAGTGTAACCATGGCCTAAATGTCTTAGTAGTGCAGTGTACTGACCCTACCGGCTTACTTGCATCGCTGGCAGGAGTGTTGGAACTAGGGATACTGGGGGTGCAAAAACCAGATGAAACCCAGGCATTGGTGGGGCTAGCCAAGGTTAAATGTAACCAGCTGTGTAGAGGACTATTTCTAGCTTAGGTTTAGAATCTTGGGGGAAAGTCAAAACTATAGACAAGAAATCAAATCACCATCAAATGCCAACTTATCTCTCTGCATGAGCTGACTTGCAGAGTATTGCAGCTTTTTCTGTATCTTCCACAGGACTCTCTTTCATTTGCATTATGCCTCTTGATACCAAGCCAAATGCAGCCTGGGGCACATACAGGGGTCTACCTGTTTGAATGAAACAACACTTCTCTCCTCCACACCTGAGCAAATATTTTTTTCAGAGAGCATTCTATATACACTCAGATTCTGCTTGCCTTAAGCATGCAAGTGAGCCAACAGCACTCATGAGTGGGATCATCCTGGTCCCGATTTCTCATAATCAATGGTCAGACATGTTTGCAGGAACACTATGTACTAAACAAATGGGCACCTCTGAACTGTGATTGCACTTGCCAGATATTTCAGACAATTTGTTCAAAAGTATTTATGATTTTGGGAGCTTCAATTTTTGAGATGCCCACATGAGACACCTTAAACAAGCCTGGTCCTGAGAAAGTGCAGAGAGAGCCCCCCTCCACTCCTCTGCAAATCACGCCCGTACAACGGGTGTCAAATTGGGCATCTTGAAACTGAGGCACTCAAAATCACTAGTCACTCTTGAAAACCTTGGCTGTCATTTAGAGCTTTGAAAGACTTCCTCAGTTCCTCTGATTACTACTCTACCTGCATAATTAAGATACAACCAGACATTTTCTTAGAATATATATTACTACTTAATATCAACCCTGCTCTGGAATCTTCTGACAGAATGTCAGATGTGAAGGGCTGTTCGTCTGAGGCATGTTAAAGGGCAGATTAATTTCATCTTTAGGAAGAAGTGGCCAGAGCCCTTTCCCAGCTAATTTCCTGCCCTACATGTTGATGCAACTTCCATTAGCTGTTTATTAAAAGGACTCTACACCCATTAAACAGCAGAAGTTTTTAACTAGACTTCCCGACTAGGAATTATGTTGGTTATAAAGATTAATTAGATGGAATGTTGGGAAGGAAGGCCAGGAAAAAGATCATTCAGGTGGCCAAATTAATTTTGTAGTGTTCCCACTGAGTTACATCAGATCTACAGTAGAATCTGAGAGTTAAATACACCAGAGTTATTGACTGACCAGGAAACCACACACCTCATTTGGAACCAGAAGTGTACATACAATCAGGCAGCAGCAGAGACAAAAATATAAAAACTAAAAAAACCCAAACACCAAATACTGTGTTAAACGTAAACCACTACAAATAAAAAAAGGGGAAAGCAGAATTTTTCTACTGCAGAGTAAAGTTTCAAAGCTGTATTAAGTCAATATTCAGTTGTGAACCTTTGAAAGAAAAACTGTAATGTTTTGTTCAGAGTTATGAAAACTCTGCACTACCAAGGCTCTGAGGCTCCAGTGTGCACGTGACCCAGAATTGCCAAGAGCAAAAGATTCCATACTCTGATGCCTGTGGGTTAAAACCATCAAAATCTATGTCTGTATAAACAAGTACGAAGATGTATTTAAAAGGTTTATGCCTCTGTGAGTATTATATATGTAAAGATGCTGTATTAATTGAATACACAATATAATATTTTTAAAAAGGTGGACAGACTGCAGGCAGGTGCCTAGTTCTGATTTTTAGTGTATTTACGGTAGGGAAAAAAAGCATCTTATTGTTCTCATTATGGCTTTACCTTGGTTCACACCCATGTAAATGAGGAAAATTGGGCCTGAGGTGCATGGTTCTCTAGAGGATGAAGCACCTAGACAATGTGTTTTTTCGCCCTTCATGCACCCACTTACTTCATGCACTGTAGGCAGTGTTTTAAATTTGGAAAGGATTTCTAATATTTCCAGGAGGGGGGAGCGATAAGGGAAAACCACCTGCAACTCTTGAGGGCAGCTCTCTTTGGCTGTCTGCTTATACCTAGCGGTTGTTGAAGAAGTTAAGGTTTTTCTTTTTCTCTTTTTGCAGTGGCTTTAGGAATACTACATAGAAGAAGAGCACATCGATCAGGATTTAAAAATACACTGAAAATGACTTCTAATTCTCAGACAGTGGCTCTGTGCAAAAGCAATACACTGAAATACCTTAACCATCAATGTCCTGAGTAGGAGCTCAGTCCAGCTCCCTTGACACTCAGCCCTCAATTTTAGAGTGCAATAAGGAATATTTAAAATACATTTATTTAATAATATGGCAAGAATGGCTATTTTACATCTACAATTCACACTGCGTACAGAGTGGCTGATTCTACAGACTTTTCCATGTGAGTAGCTTTACCCATCTGAGTTGACTTCAGTAGAAGGGCTCAGCCAAGCAAAGTTACTTGTGCTTAAGTCTCTGCAGTATTGGTGTTGTTAGCATGATGTGCTGCTTTGCTTTCAGTAGAACTTCCACATGTGGTCATGCAATCCCTTGTTTTTACTGCCTATACCTGGGCCAGGAAGTAGATTGAAGCCATTCTCTTTGGGGTAGAATTTAAAAGCTGTGAGCCCTCATGAAGTATGTGACATTTTACCTGGACTTTTAAGTGTAACTCTCTTTTTTGTTGCTTCAACTCAGCATTACAATGGGGGAGAATAGAGTAACACAGGAAACTGCTGGGGTAAGTGTTTGTTTTAACTTTTGTAAATAAACATTCTAGAAACTAGTCAGCTCCGGCTAGTACCTGAACAAAGCTTTATACACGGCTGCACTTCTCTGCCTTGCTATTCCTTAGTACCATCTGGGTGTAGAGGCCTTGGCTAGCAAAGAATTGTTTATGTAGCTTCAGCAAGAGGAGAAGTAGTAGTAATGGGAGGAAAAGAAACTTTGTTTGAATATAAAGAAAGGCCATCTGACAGTGAGCTCAGTCACACTCTGGAAAAGTTTCCCAGGGAAAGAGGGGAATGCTATCACTTGGGACACTTTAAAAGAGACCAGGGAAAGCGCTAGTAAATATACTGTGGGGAAAAGTCATGCTCTCATTTAGGGCCAAATCTAGCTTCCATTGAATACAGAAGTAGGATTCTCAATGATTCCAAAGGATATTGGGTCAGGCACTTACACAGCACTAACTTCCATCTCCAATATTAAGACCTAAATATCACAGTTATTTTGGGAACCTGGGATTTTGATTAGACAAAATCATAGTGAGTTCCGAAATGGAAGGTACATTTATCCTTTCTTAGCTGCATTCCATCTGGTGTATTGGCGGCTTTGTGCTAGCATTTTTTCGAGACATTCAGATAGATGAATATACACCAAGCTCTGGCATAAGAGTATGTATGATAAGCTGTTTTGTCTCAATGTCAGTGTATTATGGGATGTGCAGGTCTTATTACAGAGCTAAATCATTTCAGAGGCATGAGAAAGAGCAGAACATATGGAACCCATTCATTGATGGAAGCTATGAAAAGTACTATTCAGCTGTGAAATGTATGACCAGATATTGCATCAAGGAGGAACAGATTCTGACCAGACAGCTATTATCACTAAAGACCTACAAGGGAGTCATTATCACTCAGGGATCGTTCCCATAATGAATGAGTAACTAAGATAAGTTTGGAATGACGATTACTGCTGCAAATATATAAATGTGCTAACGTGCAGTGGCCATCTCGCCACAACTATGCTAATGGGAGTGTGGGAGGCACAAGCCTGATAACCATTCCTCCAGCAAGAGGGCAGCCCAGCTGGCCCATGGCATTTTCTCTCATAGGGGACACAGGACGATTGGCAGAAGCACTGGGGTCCAACTGACAACATAATTTAAACTGACAAATGGGCTGGCTCATTAAAAGGGATGGCTGGGGGCAGGGGTGCATGTGGGCAGAAAGTAAGGAGATCTCCTGCTCACATTCATCATCAAGGCCATTTGGGGAAATGCAGGAAGCTTTACAGCAGGTGGGCTTGGTGCTCTGTGCACATGACTGCGTAATCTCATATGTTTGCCTCCCTAGTATGTGGATGTAATCCTTAAATGATCACGTCTGTTATGCTGGCATTGGTCTGAGTGTCTTTTTTCCTTTGTAGTGGGTTCACAACTTTTAGGTCCGTGACTGAGGGGGAGGTGATTGTCAAGTGTGGATCCAAAGCACTGGGTCTCTTTTGCTTGTCCGAGTTGGGGGTGGGGTGGAGGAATACCCATTGAACCTCACTTCGGATTGATGTAGGCAGAAAGTGAGGGGTTCTCCATCTCTGGGTGAGAACGGGCAGCATTTCTGGGGCAGATGCCGTGTTTGTCCCACAGCCTTTCATTTGGGTTTGCACACGCTCCATTGTACTGCAATAAGCTCCACCGCTTTCCTCTTTCAAATCCTGACTGAAAACACATGTTCTGTGGAGCTGCTCACTGTAAGCTCAGCCAGTGAAGTGCTATAATTCATGATATTCAATAAAAAACCCAATCAACACCAAATCCCCCACCTCTGCTGCACTACACGTGTGTGCATCAAGTACTATTTATTCTTTCTATTGCGTGTTCCTCTTGAGACCTTCCTTAAGACAGGATCTATGTATCTGGCATTTAGATGCTCTCCTGATAGGCGAAAACGCTTTCATTAGAGAGGGTTGTTTCTGTGTCTATTATGTTTCAGTACAACACTAAGCATACACTGCAGGTGCATAACAAGTGACTAATGCCCATTATCTCTGAATTAGTTGGGTTTCCCTGCAGAATTGTGAATACCCAAAAAGAAGGAGTAGTCAGGATAGGTGAACAAAAAACCCTTTTTTGTACAGCTGTCAGAACTACCATCCCCCAGGCTAGTGTGTCTTCATGTGCAGTATGGTAAAGTTATGGCCTTCATACAGTAACCATTTCAAGTGAATAATGAGCCTGTGTTATTCATACAGGCCTCTGATAATAGTTGTTAGGTGAGTTTTTAACCATAGGCCTGATCCTGAGAAGTGCTGAGCACCATTGGTGCCTTTGCAAGCAATGGGAGTGGTGGGCCCTGAGCACCACACTGCTGAGCTGTAAGGAACATTTATTTATCTAGATGTTTAGATTCCTGATGAGGATTTACAAGAAACGATTTAAGATTCACCCAAGAAGACTGTGTTTATTTTTATATATTTTTTATTTAACAGCAGAAGTATATAGATGGAAGTAAATTAAAGCAGGAGTCAAGAATCTTAATATGAGACACATAACATTCATAATAGTCAAGGCTGAAAAAAGTGTATATTTTATACCCTGAACCCAGAGTTATTCTTCGGTGTCATTTTAAGAAAATAAGCTAATAATATGTCATAAGCCCTGCTTTGGCTGCAATTCAAATCAATCACAAAACTCCCATTGATCTGAATGGGAGCTTGATTTAGCCCTTTCTAACACCAGCTATTGATGGGTGTGTTATGTACAGAAGTTATAATGACTCCATAAAACCTTGTGCAATTGAAAATCAGCAAATGTGTGTGAGAGAGAGAAGGTGTACACTTTCATTAGTTTCATTTGGCAATTGGATTTGATCTTGGTCACTGTCTGCACCCACTGCAGTACATTATGGTACAGAATTAATTAAAATAAGGCAATTTTGCCTACAACTATCTTTTAATTTACACTAATTCTCATTGACGACAAAATGTATTTGTCGTTTTCAAGAGATGCTAGATTACAAGAGCCATTTTTATGCAGTCCTTAATAAATAATCATATGGCCTTCCAAAGAAAGATAAAGCTCAGGTATTCACTAGTTAGGATTCATGTTAATCCTTCAAGCCCTGATGCTTTGAAGTGCTGAGTACTCTCTAGTCTCATTGAATGAGTGGAGAGTTCTTGTTCTGCGGGACCTTTTGAGCCCAATCCTCCTTCCTTTGAAATCCTTGTCAAATCTCCTATTCACATCACTGATGCAGGACCTGTCCATTCATGTACCCGCTTTCTGTTGTTGCTGAAGACTGGTACTAAACAAGACTAAACACAAGTGCATGGATCTGATGAACAGCTCTTTAAAGACCCTATGATGCGATCGAATAGGAAACAGGAGAAGTGTTACCTAAAATATAGTCTGAGTCGCAAATACACACTTCCTACTATTTAAAACTTCGCACTCAAAGCAATCGTTTTAGGGAAGGCTTTGAAAAGTTAATGGATCCTGCTTAAGAGGGACTGAATAATATTTTCCTCTGAAATTAGTACACAGAAGAAAAGGGTTATGTTAAGATTATACATGTGCAATTTACAAAACGAATAAACAGTCTCAGGGACAGATTTTATAAAATGCCTTTCAGAGCCATTTAACTGATCATGTATTCAGCATTTGATCCTGCATCATTGGATGCAATAGAGGTTTTGCCATTGACTCTAGTGGGAGCAGGTTTGTGCCTTATATAAGAGATTAACAATCTGTAACAAGCCGCTGAGAAGTTTAATTTAGACCTGGATCGGCCTCAGATTAGGTCTCATCCTGCTCACACTGAAGACAAAGGGCCTATTGATTTCAATGGGAAAAGGACTGGGCCCATTGCCATTTGCATGGAACGTTACCCAAACGAAAAGTTCTCTGTTTAGTTTTTAGTGCCTCTAATTGTTGTTCCTGTCAGTTGACTCTCATTTGAGTTTCAGCAGGTTGGAGTCCAGCTCTTTACCCAGGTCCATAGCCGTGAATGGAAAATGTGCTCTAATACTTTAAAAGTCTTTATGATGGGATTTTAAAGAGCACTCAGTGCTGTCCTGACTCTGCTTCCGTTGCAGTCGAATGGAGCCTTACCATTCAGAGATAAGCATTTGGCTAACATTGGATTGGTGCTTTTGAAAATCCCACCCAATATCTACATCTCATCCTTGAGTGCATGCTTGATTTTTGTCATAGAAGATTTGTGGAACAGGCTCTCTTTGTGTTTTCAGGATAGCCAGAATTGGAGTGAGCATCTTTCACTCCTTTCTACTGGAACACTATGTGTCTGTATGCTGTTTTTCTGCCATACACATATGTGTAAGGTACCAGAAAGACAGAATAGGATGTTTGGAATGGTTCCTTTCACATAGAGAAATGGGATTGTACAATATAGATCTATATTTATGCTGTTTTATAGTACGTACGTATACCTATGTTACTTGGTCAGAGATAATTTAGCGTCTAGGATATTTTGACACTTTTTGACTTATTCTGTACATAACAGGCCAGTTTATAGTTAAAATATTCCTCTTGAATTACAATTCACAAGGTTTTAATTGACTGCATGTTAGAATAGCTTATATTTTACTTTAGTATTAAGTGTCTTTTCCAAGAAATTTTTTTAGCCAAGTGCTTCAGTTCATATAATACAGTATTTACATTTTTATATGCTGTTCAAAATCTGATTACACATTTTGCAACAACATCTGAAAGAGTACATGTTATAATATTTTTGGTCTGTCAGAAACCCTATTCACTATGGTGGGAGATTTTGAATGAATAATGGCTGCAAGATTCGGTCCTCTCTGTGCAGATTTTTAAGATTTTCTAATGGAAACGCACTTGTATGCCAATGAAATACAGATGTGGGTTTTTGTTCTGAAATTGAATGTTTAGATGGATATTTTAGAATATGTTACAAAAAATCCTCTGAGATGCATTAATGATATGAAGTTCAGCTGTGCAGGGACTGGACTCTTCATTATGGGGAGTCTCATAATTTTGAAATTTCTTCAATTATAGAATAAAAACCAAAAAAAAAATAAATTTTTTTCCATCCACTGAAATTTTGAAAAAAAAAAATCATTTCAGGTCAACTGAAATGTTTTGATTTGATTTCCTCTTTTTATTTTATATTATTGATATTATAAATAGGCTTGGCCGAATTCAATTTCTATCTCATTTTTATAATCTCAGTGAATAAGATAATGTTTATTTTTAAAATATTTATTTATTTTTACTGATTTAAATTTTCACATTTGTGAAAAATTATGGAAGGTCTGAAAATGGTGGGGAACAGACAACTATTTAATATAGTAGGCATTAAGATTTACAGAGTTAAAGCTTTATGGCAATTAAAATACACATCAACATTAGATGTCAAAATATTCAAAATAAGTATCCTTAAATCAAACTCTAAGTTCTCAAGCAGCATTTTTCTTACTTTGCCTATCTTGTTAATTTTGATTATAATCAATGGAAATATTTGACATCACTTTGTGTGTGTACAATGAAACTGATGTTTATCAACACTTGCTGATATAAACCTTATCCTTCCAAGCCTAATTATGAAATAAATCAATCAATAAATATGAAAAGTCATTTTGAAATGGAAAATAAAAAAGTCCATTCTGAAAAGTGTGAAATTGAATGTTTTGCGTTTATCAAAATGCTTTCAAGTTTCATTTCAGAATGAATTTTCATTAATGACAGCATGTTTTTTTGAACATTTTTGCTTTTGACAAATTGGCATTAGCTGACAGAAACATGCTGCACTGGAAGAATTCCAACCAGCTTTAATATCAAGTGTTTTGTTTTTTTTTAATCTTTCAAGCACAACACCCACATTTTTGATCACATGTGCACGTGTGGGTTTTCCCAAGCACAGTCTGTAAACCACTAACCATGTGTGAGTATGGGGCTGGGTTATTTGTGAACACACAAGTGGGGATTTGCCTGATTAAATATTGGCATAAATCTCTTGGAAAATCTGGGTTTAAATTTACAAAATAATTTCTTGAAGGTTAGCAGATAAACTTGGACAGATTGTGGCTTAATCTCATTTCAGTTTGCTGTATAGTTTTAAAATCATGTTACATTAAGAACATACACAGTATCAGGAGTTAGAACCTGGGCCCACTAAAGTCAATGAGAGATCTGTTGTTGACCTCAGTTGGCCAAGATTCCACCCCAGTATTATACATTCAGAAGAGTAGGGACACAGGCATTCTCCTCAAGCCCTCCTTTAAGCTATAAAAACACATTAAGTTTGGAACAAGGCAGTGGATTGGAAATCAGGGTATAGTTCTATTCATACTTCTACCAGACACTAGTGTGGCTTTGGACAAATTATTTAGAGCTAAAATCTGTTTTCATGACATCAGTGCAAAGCTGGGATCTTTATCCCCCTAACTTCATTGAATTACTTCAGCTTTACACTAGTGTAAAGCAGAGCAGAATTTGGTGTTGTACCTCTCTGTGCCTCTATTTCCCTATCTGTGAAATAATTTTCTTCCCTTGGACTGAGGGGTGTTGGGGGGATTGTTTCCTCTGTGTTTGTAGAGTGCTTGGAGATTCTCAGATTTAATACATGCTTCGTCCTGATCCAAAGCCTTTAAAAGTCAATGGAAAGACTTTCTTTGCTTGTAGTGGACTTTGAAACAGGCCTCCATGAGCGTGCAATGTATTAAGACACTTCAGTAAAATAGTGCAAATGATGTGAAGTGTCTCAAATGCTTCTAAGTAGCAGCCAGCCACCTTCCTTTTTTCTCTTTCAAGATGCAGCTTTTTTTTTCTTTTGTTTTGTTTTGTGTTTTGAAGATGTGGCTTCTGACTGGAGCATGAGATGTTAGATTTTTAAGAGCTAAAATCTATGTAAAAGGCATAAATCTGTGTGTCACAACATATTTTTTCCCAAAAACATGCTCAATCCTATTGTCCTCTTGCCTGCAAAACCAGAACTCTCCGTATGACATTTCCCCGAGACCTTAATGAGTTTAGTCTGTAGGATTTCCTTTTTTGGTGACATTATCAGAAGAAATTACCCTGTACCATTACCTATGGCCAATGAGGCCTGACAGGCCTCCTTTCTCTTTCCTCTCCCAGGCTGCACGCGATTCTCTGAGACAGGAAAGTATTGTCTAGACGTGGCCCTTTGAAGTTTTCTTTACCTCCATCGACCAGCTCACTGAAATTTCAGTGCTGTACTTCCCAGTCCAAAACACTCAGAGCTTGTTGATGCTGCTGTGCTTATTATAACCATTTACTGTACTACTCTGCACTGGAGGAAACGCCAGGCTGGCTGTGGAATTTGCCTGGAATTCATTCTGCTCTAGTCCTGGGTGGCCCCGGGCTGGCCTGTGGTTTTAGGTCGAAGTGGGAGGGTATGGGACTACAAACTGAGAAGGCCCACGCTTGTGTAGCTCTATAAATGATGTAGTGGGATTATTTCTCAGGAGATGTGAACCTTCAAAGCAGTTTACATAAAGAAAAAGCATGTCCTGAAAGAACGGTCACGCAGGCGGTAATAAAGTAACGTTTCAGCAAAGTGCCAGATTCAGTCTTTTTGTGGTTATTTTCTCAGACTTTCTACCACTTGCCAGTGCTGGAATCTGGCTGTCAAAAATCAGGCCCCTACTTTCATTTCAGTGTGACCTCCCACCTTGAAAACTATGCAGGATCAACCCTGACTCAGCACGAGGGTTGTAATATATCTAAATATCTGTATCTATCCCACCGAGGCTATTGAAATACATAAGTAAGATTAGCATTTTTAGATGAACAAAGCAAAACTCACTGTATTCCTACCACTCAAGTACATTATTATAAGACAGAAACTCATGGATTCTAGTCCTGGCTTTGATATCCATTTCTTCTGTGGCTTTGGGAAAGTTTGCTTTGTCATGTACTGAGATACAAGTGAATGAAATGATACTGTGCTCTAGTCATTGGTCTACTGAGTACCTGCTATTATGGGTAGCTAAGGCAGTTCTCCTATAGCTCAAATGGCAGCAGCTAGTGGTTTTGGAGCAGATGGAGGAGGATTATAATCTCTCTCTGATGTATCTATTAATTTAGCTGTTGTGAAGATGTGCTTGCATTTCAATTTCTGTACCTGAGTTTTCCCCTTCTTTCAGAAGGGCTAAAATATCTACCTCTTCACAGAGGTATTGTGCTGCTTAATCCATGTTTTTTTAAAGGATTTTATTTCTCAGACTATTAACTCATGAAATTTAGGACTCTTGTGCTTCTGTGAAAGGTTCCACGTGATTTCAATGTAAACAGTTAGCCTAAAGCAAAATAACATTTTCCTGTTCTAGGAACATTTTCAGTTATGACACACTCAGAGTAGAAACGTGTGACAGCCACTTCGGTCTACTGGCTGGAGGGCTGAGTGGCAGCCCTGACGGGGAGCTGAAAGTGTATTAACACCTGCAAAGCTGGTAGCCTGGACAAGCAAGCCTCTAACCTCTGTATAGCCTGAAAGGTAACGAGTCTAAATGTAAACTGTTTCCAAACACCCAGTAATTGCGTTGCAACAGTTTGTTCTGCCCTCCAATCACACTTTATGGATGTTGAATCCAGTCCTTAGTGAGTGAGGATTGAATTGGAAAACAGTTAAGTGAGCTTGACAGACTCTGCATAGTCCATGTTTGTATATATGACAGTTCAATCATTTATAAACTTCCCCACAAAATCAAACACCACCTTCTTTAGGGAGTGGTTTTCTAGCTGTTCTGAAAAACATGTTATGTGGCATCTAGAGTATACAAAACTGCAGCCAAAGAACAGTTTTGTTAGTGAGTTTTTTCCTTTCTCTAATTTTTCTTTTAAACATTTGCTCATCTCAAAGATTTCAGAAGGGCATTACTTACAAGGTATTTTCTTTGTTTAGTTTTCTGCTGGCCTTATTTATCACTGGGCTACAGCCAGAGCCATGCATTTTTTACACTACGTTATGGGACTCACAGTGGTTTCAGTTTACATCCACTTTATCATTCTGTATCTCTCATAAAATGACTACAACTAAAAGCTTCAGAACTCTCTGCTATAGAATTATGCTGAGAAACAGGAACTTCCCATATGGAATCTTGGACATTGCAAATGCCACCGTTTTGGATCAGGTTGTCTATTCAGCAAAAAATCAGAATGTCTTTCTAAACCTTAATGTGTCATCCCTTGTTCAGTAGTTTGGGGCCAATCACATAGGACACTCCTGTGGACTCACCCATGGGAAAGGCTCAGGGAGATGTCTGGATTCTACAGCGTTTGCTGCCTTTGAGACTACACATTAGTGGGCTCAGGGGATGTGAAACTTTGTGCTGCTAAGTGGGCACTCAGGAGGTGTATCCTGATCAGTCATAGGCTGCTCCCTCTATAGCTGCACCCTACTCTCCTGTTGCTCCCATGGGGAATGGACTTTGAAGAGTGGAATTTAATACTGTTCGTAGCAGCATTAACTTCTGCCTTTTTTATTTTTTCCTGGCCCAAACTGCTGGATTGCTGGGGAACATGCCATAGCTCTGTTCCCTCTCTGCCTGCTCTAAAGCACCACCCCTGCTGAGCCATTGAGCCCCATCCATGTGGAGGGATTACCCCCGGTCTATCCACAGTGAGGGAGAATGCTATGGCCAGGGTTTTCTGATCCTTGCAGGGCATTTTGCCCTCTGCTTCTCTCGGTGTGAGGGCCCTTCACTCCCTGCTCCCACTTGAGGCCAGTGACATAGAAGAATAAATCTGTAATGAGAGGAGTCACTATGGATTTGCACTGCTGTAACTGGCCCTCAACCAGTTAACCCCGTTATCCCATTCACAGCTTTGAGAATTAGCATGAATGGTTTTCTCCCACCAGGAGGACTCGGGGTAAAGATTGATCTGGGTATAATATTCAATAACTTCAGTAATTTTACTGGACCTCAAAGTGTTCTGTGGTTGGAGGAAATATTCTGTGTGAAACTCATAGCTTCATCTGTTAGTGATTTGTCCTTTACAGTGTTTTGGGCTTGCTGCCAGTTCAGCTGTTGGCAAACGAAAGGAAGACAAGGGAATAAAATGATTACCAAGAAAAGGCTTAGAAATATGGTGAATGAAATAAACTAAGAATAACTTAAAACTAAACTAGGAGATAATATAATCAGTCACAGAAACAATAGGCAGTGGGCAGCAAGGGAGATCATGTTCCCTCTTTTTCACATTCAGAATATTTGAATGTTATCCTTAAAAGATGTGTAATCAGTTGAGACCACGTGAACAGGTCTCCCCTTCAGCTCCTGGAAACCTGGCAGATGAGCCTTCTAGGTGAATTAAACAGCATGTACAGTTCACAAGGTACCTTCACCTCTGGGTCCAAGAAACTGGGTTTCAGCCCAAGTCCGGATGTTTATACTACAATGTTATAGTCCTGCAGTCCAGGTACGGTGAGCCTGAGTTAGCTGACAATGGACAGCCACACACATTTTATTGCAGTGTAGGCATACCCTTAGGCCTGGTCTACATTAGAAAATTAGGTTGGTTTAACTACATTGCTTAGGGTGTGAAAAATCCACACCCTTGTCAACCTAAGTCCTTGTGTAGACAGCACTAGGTCAGTGGAAGAATTCTTCCATCAACCTAGATATCACTTCTCAGGGAGGTGGATTACGTATGCCAATGGGGGAATCCCTCCTGTTGGCGTAGGTAGTGTCTACACTCCAGTGCTAGAGTGATGCAACTGCAGTGGCACAGCTGTGCTGCTGTAGTAATTTAAGTGTAGACAAGCCCTTATTCTGCTTGCCTTCTCCCAGCTATTGCACCGGTGAGCTAATCACTTCATTAGCACATCAGGTTTTCTGCAGGAGCAAGTGATCCCTTCTCACTTTCCAAGCCCACTCCTATGCTCTCCACACCCAGGACCCAGAGTGCTCTAAGGGTGCTGTTTGATATATCAGTGATCAATTTATTGTGTCTCATTTAGACGCGATAAATCAATCCCTGAATCGACGCCTGTACTCCACCTTGGCAGGAGGAGTAAGCGAAGTTGACGGGGGAGCCGCTGAGGTTGACCCGCCACTGTGGGGACAGCCAGGTAAGTTGAACTAAGATACTTCAACTTCAGCTACGTGAATGGCTTCTGAAAGGCTCTATTTGTAGCCTGCTAACAGCACCCTGTCACAGACCAGCAGGAACATATTTTCTGTGATGATCTTGTAAAGGTGTAGTTACATATAGATTAGGTACGTGTGACATTCTGTACCTCAAAATAGAACACATACAACTCAACAGGATAGTAGTGTTCAAGATACCTGTTGAATTGTATGTGTTACCATTGTATCTGAAGTTCTGAAATTTTGCTATATGTGTGTTACTGAAATATATTGTGACCACAGCTGGCCTTTCGGTGACAACAAAAGAGCAATTAACACCCCCAGACTCATTTACGTTAGGACTCTCTCAGTGGTCCCCTTCCAAAGCACGTGGACAATGGATGCCCAGTGCCTTCCTATTGGCCAGCCATCTCCATGATGACCACCAGAACCAAAACAGGGCAGTATTTTCCCTTTCATTTCTGTCCTGTATCTCGATCCCTCTTGCTCCAGTTCTCCCACCTGTACTCAGAGGTTCCTGAGTGGACTGTTCATAACTATTGAGTTTATTTTTGCCTATGGATAAGGCTTGGTTAATGGATTAGCTTCTAGTCACTAGGAGGTGATATGCAAGATGGTGTAAGCTAGATTTGGTGAGTGTGGGTGGGTATGTTGTTTTGCCATGTCTTACTAGTAATGTATTACAAGGTTTTACCAACTTTTGTTTTTTGTATCTAAGGGTGTAAGCTTTCAACTTGCTTGCCCTTGTGGGTGGCTCTTGAAATGGGGTTAGATTGAAATGTCTGAAATTTAGATTATCCTTGGATAGGAATTCATGATTCCACATGCCTGAGGTCAGAATCTGGCCCCTAAATCTGTGAATGGATCAGACTTAGCTGACTTCGAAACACTGGTAGTCCCATGATGGGGCACTGTGGAGACTGGGTGGGTATGGGGATGAGGGGGCAGGATGGGTTAGAACAAGGGGAAGCATGTCATCCTCTTTGATCCCCAGGAGATTCCCCAAAGAAGGAAATACACTTCTACTCTGATATAACGCAGTCTGATATTAGGCGAATTCTGATATAACATGGTAAAGGAGCGCTCCGGGGGGCATGGCTGCACGCTCCTCTACGTCGATATAACACAGTTTCACCTATATTGCGGTATGATTTTTTGGCTCCCGTGGACTGCGTTCTATCGAGGTAGAGGGGTCATAGCTGATGTAACTGACACACCGAGGAGCTGGGGAGAAGGTGAAAATTAAAATATGCTTTTAGCTTAATCATCCCTTTGCTCCGCAGCACCTATATTGCACCATCTTAGACTTCATGTTAGACTTAGACGTCTTAGAAACATCATCAGGGTGGGTGTATGCAGTTTAAGAGAGACTGAGTATAAGGAGACTGAAGGTCTGATTCAAAGCTGTTTGGTCAGTGAAAAATTCCCACTAACTACAGTGGGCTTTGGAATAGGCCCCTAATTAGTGTAAGGAGTCTCACTTACACCATCTTGCACGTCCCCTCTGAGTTTGGCCTCTGTCTCTCTTCTCTATGTTCCCGTTTGTCTGATCCTGCTCCTCCACTGCTTTTACCATGTTGCGTCTCCCTGTTTTTCTTCTCAGCCCCACTTCCTAGTCTTAATCAGCCCACCTCCTATTTATCCATCTCTGTCACTATTGTTACTTTTCACCCCTACCCTCACTTCCAAATCCATCCCTTCTCTTCCTCTCTTTAATATTTCTCCTGCTTTGAAATGCATATTGCCACTGCTTTTCTTCTCCCTGCTGTGCTAAATTGATACTTGAGGAAGCAGTGCCTTCCATCAGTGCATGTCACTGCTGATTTCCCCTTGCTAAAAGGAGTGGCTGCCTTCTGAGGTACATTATAGTTGAGGATAGGCAGCTTTTCATCTGTGGTGGTGGTAGCATACAACTGCATGATCTGGAAGGATTTTCTTGCCCTGCTAATTTTTCTTATTCTCCATCAGCATGGGGAGAATGAGGAACTTAAACTGCGGCAGCAGCAGCAGGCTCTCTGTAGTATTAGCATACTGGGATATAATATTGTTTTGATGAGGCAGGTAGCAAAGTGTTTACTCTTGATTAAAGATATGGGGAAGTTATCACTGCCTCTTGTCCCTTCATTTAGCAGGAAGATATCTGCAGGAAGCCTCAATGAATAATTATTACCTACGCACCTTTAAAGGTGGTGAATGGGTGACTTGTAATATTATTTTTCAGAGGTGCTAGTGTAATGTGTTATCTAGTGGGTTGAAAAGAGGATTGAGAACCAGAAATCACTGAATTTTAATTCTGGCTTTGGCACTGACTTCTGTTGTGATATTGTGCAGGGTGGTGTGAGGTTAATTAGTTGATATCGGTACAGTTTTTGAAGATTAAGTGCTTCCTTTTAATGTTGAGTATTATTATTATTATTTTATTTTATGAACAGAACAAAGTTTTCCTTCTATAGAAAAAGAATCCATCCCTGTTTCAAAACTGGTGTTTCCTCTGGCATGTTTTCCAATCAGACATTCCAGATGACTTGTGATTTCATGCTGGCTTGTTTCAGTAGTGTGTCATGCCAAGTAATACAATACAACTGATGCATTGTGGTGTGTCAAGTCTTGACATAGATCATCAGCTGGATGTTTTTCAAGAAGATTCAGTTCTAACACTGTAGTTTTGTAATTTTTTCCCCCTTAAGACTGAGACATGTTGTGACGTGATTTGAGCACACATTTCATGGATGGTCAGTGCAGAGATATGTCTGTGGGTTTGAAGCCATTATCCAAGAAACAGAGCTGAAAAAGGAGGGCTTCATGTTTACCCAGTCAAGGACATTAGATAATGTGGGCATTGCAAGGGCAAAACACTTTATAATAGACTCCTAAGGAATTCACAACCCCCCCAAGCTTCCCACAGGGTATGTTTGTCTAGATTCCCTTCTCCAGAGACTTGGAGGAAAAGAGTTAAATCAACTGTGAAAACGTGAGTTATTTTCTATTATTGTGAATAGTCAGACCTACATCAGCCAGACAGTATACTATGCAAAAAGGGGAAGTATGTTTTGCGGCCTTCTGAGGTACCTATAGAAAAATTCTTTTATCTAATTTATTTAATCTATACATATCCAGGACTCCTATCATTAACAAAATTCCATAAAGCAATATTCTTTCTTGAAGTTTGTATTCTCTGTCCCTAAGAAGCAAAGTCCCTAAGAATACCATCTACTGTGAAACTGAAAGAAAGGCTGTGGAAATGGTTACATGTCAGTTTTAGGTCAATAAAAAGTGGTTTAGGTCACAGCTAAACTGTCTGAATAGTTATTAAAAAATATACCCGTTCTTTAGATTCACACTGATTGCTCACTCCTTCAGGACAGCTAATCTGGTTAGTGGGCAAATGCTCTAGAGATTCATTTATTAAGGAAGGCAAGGTGTAACCTTGCTCTTTGGTTTATAGATTGATACATGTTAAAACTCAAAGGGACAATTCTGATCATCTTCTCTTACCTTCTGTGTTGCACTGGCCATAGAATTTCATTGAGTAACTTCTGACTGACGCCTGTGTCTTTATCTAGCATATATACTCTCCCCATCTTGCTGACACTTCATGCTACAATAGCAACATTTTAAGGAAATAAGTTCTACCCGTTAATTTATCATGCCCGTGTGTTTCTTCATGTATCCTTATTGACTGTTGCACTTTTCTGAGATTATCCTTGTTGTGTAATGACCTAAAAAGATTTGCAGAATTTATTGATACTTTTGTGACTGATCTATTCTTCCCCTTTTTTCTGACACACACTTGAAGTGAAGGACGAACTTCCAAATTTTTTATTTACTACAGGCTAATGGAGCCAAATACAGCAGAAGAGTGAAATTAGTGCCCAGTTAAATAATTCATTGTAATTTCTTTTTCTTTTAAGCAAAACTAAATCTCCAAGGTTTAATTAACATTTCAGTGTTCTTAAATAAGACAGGAATGTAAATATTAATCCAAACACTATAATAATATAGTATATAGTATATACTATACTATACTAGTATAGTAATAAACTATGCTAATATAGTATAGTGTTTAATCCAAACACTATAATAGCTGTGAAAGAGACAGCACAAAGGTGCTGACAATAATTTGTGGAATTATGTAACTTGTAGGAATAACAGGAAGGTGAAGAGACTAGCCTGGTAATTTACCTGAGGGCCTAACCTGAAAGAATTTAGAACAATCTTCTTCACGTCAGTGCTAGTTTAAAGGACTTAACAGAACTAAAGAAAAGCTAAAAAGATCCCCAGAAATAGCTTCTACTGACATCACGGGCTGACTTCAGGCTAACAAACAACTTTCTCCCTTTTTTGTTTTCAGACAGGGAAAGCAGTTTCCTAATGTGTTGGATTTTGACAAACTTGTTCCTGTCAGATGTCCAGTTCTTGCATCAGATTTACAAAACTTGATCAGCAGCGCAGTTCTGCTGAACATTCACAAATCTCTCAGTGATTTCAATGGAAGTGCTTGTATGAGTAAGATTTGCAGGACTGAGTGTAAAATAGATTCATTTTTTTTCATATAAGAGTTCACACAAACAGAGATGCTGGGGGAAGATGATAGCAGTTTGGTTTGAGTTGGTTTCCTAGTTTGAAGTGATGAATTGCATGGCAAAGATATTACTGCTAATAAAGGACCCAGCATGTTCATGGCCAGCCCACAACATTTTGGTGCCTGAGGCAGGGAGCTCTAATGATGCCCGCATGTCCCCTCGCTTGGGCCAAAACTTTGAAAGGTCTCAATTCTGCCTTCTTCCTGTTCTACCCTTCTCATGGTACTGCTCTGCTACCTACCCCAATAAAGGAGAACTAACCACTTAAAATGCCTTGTTCAGAAATTGTAAGTAACATTTAACTTTCAAACGCCTGAAGAGCAAATGTAACTTTTCTTGTCTGTATAGTAAACACTGGTGTTTTTATCTGTTTGAACAATCAAAGTGGTGTTTTCCATGCCTTCTTGGTTGCAAAGATTTGAACTGCTTCCTGAAGGTCCACAGCTTTTCACTTGCTGTGGCCTATGCAGTACAAGGTAGTCTCTCAGGCTACTGCTCAAGTGGGTCCACAGTCCTGGATCATCTAGACTTAAGGACCTAAACTCAGCAGCAGCTGTTTCTTGCGCCTCCCTCACACTGTTCTCTGATCTACACTTTTCTTCAGAAATGTGCATGGTTACATCCATTTGAGATGGTGATATGGATGCTGTAGTAGCTGCCAGGTCACCTGAAGTCTGACTAATTGGAAGATCAGGCATCTTCTCACCACTCACATCCTCACTGGGCCCGGAAGGCTCACCGTGAACATTTGTGTCTATGTATCTCAGGAGAGCTCCTCCCTGCTTAGATAGAAAAGCTTCTTTTGCTTTCTTTCTTTTTCTGAATGCTTCCCCAGAAGGGCATTTTCTTCTTTCATTCATGACTGCTGTTCTGTGCCAGCTAGAGTGGCTCTCAACACTCAATTAAAGGGTCAAATAAGCAGGCTGGTAGCATGGCCTGAGTGAGGGAAGATATCAGCATCTTAAGGGCCTAACTGGCTCCTACTACTTCAGTTGGCTGCCTGTTCTCCTCAAGTGGGTTCAGGGAAGCAGCAGGAAACAGGAAGCTCCCTGAGAAGCTGATGTTAATCAGTCCAGGCTCCTGGGGGTGCTGGAGGTACATAAGAGGCTCCTCCTCCTCCTCCTCCTCTCTCTCCTTGCAGCTCCTTTTTGTTATTTCCTCTCACCTCTTGTGCCCTCCTTCCTCCAGCACAGCGCTCCACCATCTCTGTGCATCTAGAGCAGAGAGAATACATCTGCACCAGCAGCTGAGACAATTTCCTACACTCTGGGTCCTAGTGGTGCCCCCCTACCCCCAGTCTGGCACCTGAGGTGACTGCCTCAGTTCGCCTCGTGGTAAGGCCAGCCCTGAGCACGTTGGCTAGCACCTTACTGTACAAGCAGCCTCGCTGACAGCAGTGGGACTATTTGTGGAGGGAAAGTTATTCACCATAAGCACGGTATCGGAATTTGGCCCAAAGAAGGCTGAAGGCCTTTTCCGCCAGGGACTGAGCATTTCTTGGGAGCTGCCCCCGGGAAGCATTTCCGATTGAAGATTGTAGGAGTGGAGGGTCTCGGTATCTCACAGGGTGCTGACAGGGGAGCTTTCAGATTGGGCCCGTGGACAGATTTCTAAGGAATAACTAAAGACAGGTAAGAGCTCAACCATTCATTACAGTTCTTTTTTCTTTAACTTGAACCTTTTAGTATGGTAGTGTTGGGAACGCACCCATGGGGCCAAGGCCACAGTTACCTGCTGGCCCCTTTGAGCAAAGGGCCTGCAGGGTAGGCTTTAAAAACTTCCCCTGATGAACAGCAATAACTTAGGGGCCCTCATGCCACACAATCTGTTGGCTGTGCCTGCTCTCAGTTGCCTCCATAGCAGCCCTCATCACAAATGGCATGTTTGTGCAGGCAGTGGTTGGAGCAGGGGTGAGCCAGAGGAGGGCGGGGGGCAGACTTGGGACAGGAAGCGATGTGACCGGGGAAGTCTCACATCCTGGTGGTTCTGCAGCCCTGCAGGGTCCCACTACTGCTGCTTTGTGCCTCTTGTTTTTCCTGGTGAAAAGAAGGAGCAGAGGGGTTACAGAGTGTCAGCTCCTCCAGTCCTAGCTCCACCTAACCCAGAGCCCGAAGATCTGCTTGTATGGCTGTGTTAGGTGCCCCTATAGAGCTGTGCCCCACAGCGAAGAGAGGAGTATGATGATATAGGGGTAAAAATGCCTGTGCACTTTCTATAGTAGCTTAAGATTTGGCAAGGAGTGGATTCCTTGGCCAAGGAAATAATAGAATTTACAGGGCTCTGCTCCTAATGTTATTCCACCCCAGTTTGACCTATGTGTAATCAAACAACCTTTCCAAACATAACTGCTCCTTTCCGAAGTTCAGCATCCAGTGTGGACCACATTCTGACCTCTGCTGCACTACTCTAAATCCAGAGTAACTCGACTGACGTCAGTTCAGTTACATGGGATTTACATCAGGGTATAAGAGATCAAAATCTACCCTCAGGTGTCTAAATTTTGCCTAAAAATCTGTAAGGAAAATTCTTTTTTTTTTGACATTTTTCTGATGTATAGAACATGAGACTTCTTTAGATCAATATTTTTTTAAAAAAGGAACATACCTCATATATATAAAATATCCTTGAATGGTTAAAAGAATGAATCTGTTTTTTAAAAAAGAGCCATAAAAATCAGATTGTCCTTGCTGAGCAGCTTAATGTCTGCTAAGCCATCCACGAGTTAAGAGTTTGCTGCTGCAAGAGGCAAAAAGCAAATGCTATTTAAAACAAACAAACCTACCTTCTTTTTTCCTGTTTGCTTATGCCACTATTCCCGCTATGTAATGTGAGCATAAAGGAAAACACACTGCTAAACATTTTGAAACCATCCTTTAGCATCCATCTTGATGAGCTTTAAAAGAAATAAAACTAACAAGTAAGATGTATGTAAAGAATCTTGGAAGATTATAGAACAGATAAGGAAAATGCTTAGGATATTTTTTTTAATATAATTCCTCTGCAACCTCCTCACAACATGATTCTCTGTGTGAGGGCCCCCTAATTATTTCATCATGCAGCAGGAAATCCTGGTAGGTCATATATAAACAGCCTGAGGCAGGGACCTCTTCATCAGATAGATCATGACATCTGACATCTGTGCAGCCTGCCATTCGTATGCCACAATTAACTAGGAAGCGCAAACGTTAACGAATGCAAGAGCAACTGGAAGCATGGGGATAACTTGGTACGGCAAAGGTTTTCCCTAATCCAGGATTATAGTTGCTGGAGCACATGGCTGGTCCCTTTCCTAATAGTCAGGCTCTTAACCAGACCCTGGCCCCTGCTCTACACAGATGTTCCCCACAGTGGTTGAGAGGATGGAGTTATTTTTCCAGCTGGGCCAAGACCAGCACTACCCAGTGATCACTGCATGGCTGCTACTTTGCCGTCAGGGTCTGGTGGCCAGATTCCAGCTTAACACAAGGTCCATGCTCAAAGACATCCATCCAAAGCTCTGATAACTCGGTTTGTTAAATTTTTGCAATGGCTCCAGCACCACTGGGATGGGTGTCAAAGTAATCCTTGTAAGAAAGTGCTTAACAGAGTATGCAGAATATGCAAAAAATCAGCTTAAGGTGGACAGGAGCCTGCTTTTTGTATTCTGAGTGCTCGGAAAATCCAAGTGTTGTGCAGAGGAAACCAGTGCCAACATTCACTATTCTGTCTGACCATTATCTACCTTAAATTCATTGCATCTCCCACCTCCATGGCTGATTGGGCTCAATCAATGTGTACAGTAGGAATGCGTCTGCCTTGCTGTTCTATCTCCACCCTTTCCTTAGTAAATACCATAATTGGCACAATGACGTTATTATGCCACGGATGGATCTGGCTGCCTGTGCTTATACAATTGACTTCTCCATATGGCTGCAGGAAGGAAGCCCAAGTTAATTTTTCAAAGCAGTAATAAAATAGGCCCAGGTGTCCCCATGGATACCCATGGCCCGGGTAGGAGAATGTTAGAGAGGCTACTCTGGCTTTGTGCTCCAGAGACTTGATTTCCACCAGTGCAAAGTGGGTCAGAAGTGCTTCCTCATCAGAATGATAGAACTCATTTTGCACTGATGTCAATGATTATACAAGATGCAGAGCAATAGGGGGTGGGGGCAGAGGTTGGGGAGAGGAAATTAAGCTCATGGATCTTGATCCCTTTGGAGTTCCTACAGGAGAGCTTCTGTGGGCTACTAGAATAGGGGGAACGGTGCTACAATCAATATCCCACTAACTTCTGCACCTTGTGGTGAAATACACCTGAACACTTTTCTCTTCCATTCAAGAGGGAGAGGGGACAGTGTAGCTCCTGCTCTGGAACTGGGCATTCAATGGTTTTACCCTTCCTTGGGTCTCAGTCTTTAAAAGAACACCAAGAAGTGGAAAGTTCTGATTGTCTGATAGTTTGAGCCTTTGGTTCTCACAATTGTTCTCTGAGACTGCCAGGAAGTTTCTGATGACTGAAACTTGGGAAGGTAAGGTTTTTGGCACCCATTTCCTGTCCTTTCCTTTCTCTCTCGTCTTACTGTTCTCTTTCCAAATTGTACTGTTCTGTTTGTGATGCTAAGCTAGGGAGGAAGGTAAAACCTTGCAAAAGCCGATGTTAATCTTCACAGCCCTCAGTAGGTTTCTTCCCCATCACATTCTTACCATTAGGAAAGGAAGCAGTGAGTGAGAATGAGACTAAGTAGAGTGTCACTTTGTGATATCTTAAGATGATAAATTAGAATATCTGATTTTTAGGGATTAGTAACATTGCTTTTTAAAGGCCACTTCAAGCTAAAAGTAGCATGATAGTTGCATAGTACAACTAGGCTTTTTTATTTTTGGTTTAGCAAACATCCATTTGGTTGGCCTTATCTCATATGTGCTGTTAAACTTTGTGTTCTCTACACACTGGTGCTCATATTTTGCTATAGAGTTTGTCATCTTGGTCCATCAGTGGCACTAATTACATTTTGCTGTGTAAAAGGGATGGAGTCTGACTTTAAATTTAAAGAGCTACATTTTTAGCAGCCTTATTTTATTCTTCAGTTGTCCCCTTTATTCCCTGGTAGTTTAGTGGAGTTACTGATTCTCTTGCTAAACTGTATGTTACCACATATCTTAGAGATATACCTTGGCACTTCAGGACATGATAAGGCACACGGAACTTTAATACACTCAAGTTTCAAAAGGTACCAGAATTTTCAGGATATTGGTGAAACTATTCATTCTTCAAGGGATTTTTTCTTGAGAAACTTATTTTCTGAGATTTATAGTAATACGCACCTGAACTCGAGGTGGAAAAAGTAAAGCAATCCTTATACCATGTATTACAATCAATATTTTTAGTGCGGGTTGTGATTCAAAATTATCAGATGGCCCAGTAGATAGGGCACCAGACAGAGACTAAGGAACATAACTAGCTGAAATTTTTAATTCAAAATGTATTTTGGTCCAAAAAAGCTTTTTAATCAAAATGGAAATTGCTGTGGGAAGTGTCTAATTTTGATGAATTTTTTCAGGTTTTTATAGCAAAACTGAAACCACTGAAAAACTGAAACCTTTGCCAAGCAGTCTGAGATCGAAGGAGGAAAAGCTCTGTGTAAAAGATGCATATTAATAGTGTTTATTAAAACACTTGACAGGAGGTTACCATCTGTGAGGGTGAGTGGAGAATTCTGAGTTGAGGATGGTGTTCAAACCCCGTTTTGCACCCATTTTGAGGTGTGAATGGTGACTTTCAAAGAAGCAATGCAAATGAGACTCCGTATTTCTTCCTAGTGTTTCATCTTTTCAGATGATTAAAAAAATCAGGACCTTTTAAAGATTAGAAATAAACTGTTCTCAAACTTTGCTAGACCGAGAAGATGTTTTTTCTGCTCCATGATAGTTGATTGCATTTCACCATAACCACAGATTGCCCCTGTACAAGAATGACCTTCCAGGGCTTGCCAACTATTCTGAGTTTCTGGGCCCTAGCAACGGTGTCACCATCTGAATACCTGCAAGAAGGAGGTCATATGATCTATGAGACAGACTGTTAACTCTTTGACTCCAATGACAGTACCTGGATGAGTAACTTCTCTGCCATGTGAATAGATTTTGAACCCTTTGACCCCACATCATTAGCAATTTCGAAGTTGTTGGCCTCAGTCAGTTTGCTAAATTCATTGATTTTAGCTTGTATCAATTGGAAGTGTATCGCTTCTGAGATAACTACATTTCTGAGAGAGTGTGGGTGTCTTAGAGTCAGCACATGTCTCATTTCAGATAAGCTGAACAAACAGATTTTGCAGCTGACTCTTATCCCCAGTGCTCTTTCACTGGCCCAGTTCATTTGACAATGCAGTCAATATGACATGTGGAGCCAGATGGGAACAATACACATTCCATGTTGCCTTGGTTTTCACACTATCTCCACTCCGTTTTCCAGAGATTTGTTTTTAACAGAGACAGGAATGTGAAAATGGTATCAATGAAACACAGACAAATCTGTCAGATTCAAGGTATGTTATACACTGCCACCCCGACTCAGCAAAGCATCCTTATTTGGGAAAGGCTATTAAAAACATACTTGGGTCCTATTGACTTCAATGGCACTTAAGCACATGTTTAAGTGCTGTTCTGATTAGAAATGGATCTAAATATAGGTTTAAGAACTTTCCTGAATGCAGACCTGAGGCTGGAAGATGATACAATTTTGGTTCTTATCTCATTTATGTGGGTGTAAATCTGGAATAACACCGCCTCAGGGAGATACTTCGCATTTGCACCAATGTAAATCAGAACAGAGTCTGGCCCTTTGTGTTGAATCTCTTAAAAATCTGAAAGGAAAATTACAAATTGGTTTTACAATGAAATTTCCATCATAGCATCTGATCCTTATGAAATCATTGTATCGAAATGACTGTTTAACTGTACCTTTAAAAAATCATTAATAAAACTTAATTAATGATTATGCCATACAGTTACATAAAAGAGAGGAAATGCACAGAGCCGACATGCTGAAGCACTCTGTGTAATTTATATATCACAATCATAGAAATTATATGGAAGGAGTGTGCAATGAACCCAAAGGAAATACATTCTGTAATTGTCTTATTCATAAAAATTTGCGCTTACTGAGTAATTCCTCTCTGACCTCAGCTCCACAGTCCCTTGTATAATAACTGCTGCTGAATAGAGGAGCTAGCTGTGATCTTGTGCCTCTAATCTTTGAATTCCTTATAGGTAGGAATTTCTGATCTTTGTAAGACATTACATACATTATTATTAGAGATAGGCCAGACCCAGAATCCAAACACTCATGGGGGTGGGTGGCTGTGTATCTAAAATCAGAACCTGGATCTGGATCAGAATTTCATGAGTGGTTTCTTTTTTTAATGACGAGCAGAACCAAAATCCTGGATCCAAACACCTCTGAGCTTTGAGGTCTGAGGGACTGATTTGAAACCTCTAATTATTCTTAATGATAGGAATAACATTCTACTCTCCTGTTTTTCCTGCTGATGCTGATTGCCCACAGTTTCTGAGATTATAGGAATCTCACCACCTCACATAAATACAAACAGTGTATTTTCCTTTATTTTCTAATGATGGGTGACATGAGGCTGTCTTGATACTATGTGCTGCTATTTCAAGTTTTAGACATATTTCACAATTGAGTCATTCCATTGTTGATTCATACACATGTTGATTGGATTCTTGGTGATGTGAAGCACAGTGATGTCATAGTCCAACAGATACTTAAGATGTGGGCAAATTGTTTACTGATTTATACTCTCTGAAGCCACAGTAGAATGGGGAGCCAATATCTAGTTTAGGTATCTATATAGCTCCAGTCTCTGTAGTATATAGGCTTTTTGGAGCCTTCCTACGTCCCAAGTAGAATTAAAGTTTATGGGAGGAGGTGGTGGTTTCAGCAGAATCCAAATAACCTGAGTACAAAGTCCTGTTGAAAGTCAGTGAGACTTCCTCTTAAATCACTTTTGAAAATCTTACCCTGAATTCTTAGATTTGCTGAATCTTAGTTCTAAGTAATTCTATGGAACGCACAACTAAGGAGAATTAGCTCTTAATTTAAACATATTCAGGAGAAGAAATTTACAAAATGAAAGCATCCATCATGCTGAGACTACTCTTTAGGGTAGGGATATTAGATGGATGCTTTCACTCAACAAGCATAGTCATCTGAGAATCTTGGACTGTAACAATTGGTATATCAGGGAGCAAAGATCAGAAGGCTACAATCTCAGGAAGACGGATCCATCTCATTTGTGTAATCCTCTGTAGTGTGTTTTATTCTATTCCTCGGTTACTCAATGGACATAGATATTACCATGCAATAGAGGATTGTTCTTAAATACTGGCATACTTCACCATCTCCACTTAAAATATATATACTTTATTCCTCCATTTGCTTTGTCTGCTATGAACATGTTTAATGAGACAGAAATCTTATACCTCGAAGCTAAAACTTAATGCCAATGGCAGCAAAAATAACAAATATTTTCATTATTTATCACTCCTAGTCAATATTTATATAACTTAATCCCCTAGGAAGCTGGAGGCAAAATGACAGAATAGGGAAAAAATCCTTGGATATATACTTTGAAGGAGCACATCCAGTATGCAATCATAGCAAACTGAACAAGCAGAATGAAGTAAAGAGCAAAGCATTTGAAATTCTGGAAAGAGCAATGAACAAAACAGAACTTTGGGCTCTTTGTAGAGTGACTAGGGCAGAAGGCCTCCTCTAGAACACAGGCCTAGATCCGCAACAATTTTTAGGCACTTAACTCCCATTGAAATCAATGGGAGTTAGGTGCTGAAATACCTTTTTGGATCTGGGCTTTAGGCTCCATGTAAACCCTTGAGCTTAAGTGGTGCCCTTTCCACTGGATTTTAACCTAGAGGAGCCCGGTGTCTCCAGGAACCCTGAAGGAGAATGGCCATTGCGCCACACACAGAGACTGTGTAGTGTGCATTGCCTCAAACAAAGAGCCGCTATTGCTGGCCCATGTTGGGAGGAAGGGGCTAGTTGGACTCTGACTCCTTCCCCAGCACATCTCCCCTGGCAGGCTAGTATCTATAGTGGTGTTCCTGGAAGTGCCAGAGCTGCTATTGTGCATTGGCCCTGCAGGGGTGTGCAAGAGGTAAGAGGATTCCTTGCTCCCTCTCCTTCCTCCTGCATACCCACATTAGGCCAGGCCCAACTGAGGCCTAAATCTCTCCTTGGCAGTGGGGACTCAAACTCAGCATTGAAGATGGGGATCTCAAACTTATCTTGGCTGTAAATGTGCGCACTACTTGAGGGCTCTTTTGAACGAGGTCCTCAGTCCTCCATTGAACAATGGTCTGCTGCAGCTTTGGAATGTGCATTATACGTTCTGCTGAGGACAGTGGGCAGTTGTCTCCAATGGGTTTTTCAAAGGGAGAGCTTGTCCGTTAAATTAACTGCTGCAAATGCCATTTGGGCAGGCAGTGGGCCACATTTTCCCCCGAGTTATGCTTGTGCAATCTCACTGACATCAATGGGATTATGAAAATATAATTCAGGGAAAAATTGGGCCCGCCTAGCTTTAAAAGTAACAACACATGTCCTGCGAGAAGAGAAGGAGAATCTTTGTCTCAGCAAACCTTTGTCAAACCAATAAGGCTGGATAAAAGTGTGCATGTAAAGCAATGATCTGGCATGCAGGCCAGAACAAATCATCCCCCTTTCATCCCTGAAAAATCCTATGATCATAAAATGCTAAAATTTACAAGTGATTCTCTCATTTCCTCTGATAATCCCTGAATTTAGAAAAAACTCCT
Source organism: Dermatemys mawii (assembly GCA_007922305.1). Lineage (NCBI taxonomy): Eukaryota > Metazoa > Chordata > Testudines > Dermatemydidae > Dermatemys > Dermatemys mawii. The sequence goes on from ML677352.1 coordinate 28,854,135, forward strand.
GGTGTCGAGAATGCTTTGTAAATTTTGACTGGATAGAATAAGCTTCATCCCTAGTATTCCCTGAAATTCAGTTTTTCATTCTTATTGTAATAGGTCTATATGACTAGAATGGTTTTGTTTTAGCCATGATAGTATTCATGCTCACAAATGGTGCATACTCTCTTCTCTCAAGAGGCTTAAAGTTAACTCTGCATGATACAAGTGGTTATGTGTAACTATGGAAGTTGCCCAAAGAGTTATTGTTTATAGTACGTGTGGTTTTCTTTGTCTTTATTCCAAGCAGAATCTGCAGTTTTGTTCTGAAATAAAGCTTCTTTTGCTCAATCACAAGTGAGGGGAACGAGTGGTGGTGAGCTTATCAGGACAAGAGCCTTCAAGTTCACAAAGAGCAAAATGAGCTTTTCAAAGGAAATTGTGCCTTTGCCATGGATTTGGGCCATTGCTTTAGATGCTCAGTAAAGTGAGTAGGCCCTGATTCTGCCTTCCCATGGTCAGTGGGAGCTACCTGCTATAGGAGGCAGTGGCGTTTGACCTTTGTTCTCTAGCAACACAATAGTTACATGGGGAGCACAACCAGTGGCTCTGTAACTTCTAAAATGCAATGGGAAAACACAATATCAGAATGTGGTCCTGCCTCACTGAAGTTAATGGGAGTTTGAACACGGACTTCAGTGGAAGTAGGATCAGCCCCTTAGAATAGATTGGGGAAAGTAAATATGAAAATATGAGTTTTTCCCATCTTTGTTAAAAGTAAAAGAGAAGGATTCTGACGTTAGTAATTTCTACCATAAAGAGCATCTTCCCAGGTTTAATGATTCACTGATAATAACAGGTAACCACACCAAACATGGAAATACTGGGCAGCCTTTAAAAGAAAAGGGCAATTTTTTGTGTTGGAAACAGCTCAGATCTCTTGCAGATTATCTCCACAGTCCTTGACAAATAGAGGATGTGACATTAAGTTGTTTCCTTAATTCTCAGGAACTGAGATATAGACTTGGCATCAATTACACTGATCTACAATTTTTTAGAAGTTGTCTGCTTCAGAGATAAAATGTGGTATTTATTATGTATTTTGATGTGCTGAATTCAAATATGACAATTAAAACAACTGATTGGCTACTGTTTCTAAGATATTTAAGTTTTTACATTTTATGTCTATGTATATTGTGTAGATAGTAGAGTTTTAATCATAAATTGTAAACCTAGGTCTTTTCATGTGTTTATTGTTGCTTTACATGATATTTCACCTGTCCTGTTTATGTAACACTTTAAAAATCAGCAAAAGGGTTATATAAATAAAATGTATTATGAAACAAAAGGCAAAAAACTATTATGTACATAGTTTAGTCCTATTCAGTGTCTACTCGGCGCTTCTTGGCTTGTCTCTTGTATTCATTAAATGGAGCATCTCTTGTCACTGTCCAGCAACAGTCTGCAAGCATTGATGGGCTCCATTTGCCCTGATAGCGTTTCTCCGTTGTTGCAATGTCCTGGTGAAATCGCTCGCTGTGCTCGTCGCTCACTGCTCCGCAGTTCGATGGAAAAAAATGTAGATGAGAGTGCAAAAAGTGTATCTTTAGTGACATGTTGCAACCAAGGCTTTTGTATGCCTTGAGGAGGTTTTCCACCAACAACCTGTAGTTGTCTGCCTTGTTGTTTGCGAGAAAATGTATTGCCACTAACTGGAAGGCTTTCCATGCCGTCTTTTCCTTGCCATGCAGTGCATGGTCAAATGCATCATCTCGAAGAAGTTCACGAATCTGAGGACCAACAAAGACACCTTCCTTTATCTTAGCTTCACTTAACCTTGGAAATTTTCCACGGAGGTACTTGAAAGCTGCTTGTGTTTTGTCAACGGCCTTGACAAAGTTCTTCATCAGACCCAGCTTGATGTGTAAGGGTGGTAACAAAATCTTCCTTGATTCCACAAGTGATGGATGCTGAACACTTTTCCTCCCAGGCTCCAATGACTGTCGGAGTGGCCAATCTTTCTTGATGTAGTGGGAATCTCTTGCACGACTATCCCATTCACAGAGAAAACAGCAGTACTTTGTGTATCCAGTCTGCAGACCAAGCAAGAGAGCAACAACCTTCAAATTGCCACAAAGCTGCCACTGATGTTGGTCATAGTATATGCACCTCAAAAGTTGTTTCATGTTGTCATAGGTTTCCTTCATATGGACTGCATGACCAACTGGAATTGATGGCAAAACATTGCCATTATGCAGCAAAACATTGCCATTATGCAGCAAAACAGCTTTAAGACTCGTCTTCGATGAATCAATGAAGAGTCTCCACTCATCTAGATCGCGAACGATGTTGAGGGCTGCCATCACACCATCGATGTTGTTGCAGGCTACAAGATCACCTTCCATGAAGAAGAATGGGACAAGATCCTTTTGACGGTCACTGAACATGGAAACCCTAACATCACCTGCCAGGAGATTCCATTGCTGTAGTCTGGAGCCCAACAGCTCTGCCTTACTCTTGGGTAGTTCCAAATCCCTGACAAGGTCATTCAGTTCAGCTTGTGTTACGAGGTGTGGTTCAGAGGAGGAGGATGGGAGAAAATGTGGGTCCTGTGACATTGATGGTTCAGGACCAGAAGTTTCATCCTCTTCCTCGTCTGACTCAAGTGAGAATAATTCTGGTGTATCAGGAACCGGCAGTCCTTCTCCATGGGGTATTGGGCATATAGCTGATGGAATGTTTGGATAATGCACAGTCCACTTTTTCTCCTTTGACACACCTTTCCCAACTGGAGGCACCATGCAGAAGTAATAATTGCTGGTATGATCTGTTGGCTCTCTCCAAATCATTGGCACTGCAAAAGGCATAGATTTCCTTTTCCTGTTCAACCACTGGCGAAGATTTGTTGCACAAGTGTTGCAGCATATGTGTGGGGTCCACCTCTTGTCCTGATCTCCAATTTTGCAGCCAAAATAAAGGTGATAGGCTTTCTTAACCATAGTGGTTATACTGCACTTTTGTGATGCAAAAGTCACTTCACCACAAACATGGCAGAAGTTATCTGCACTGTTCACACAAGTATGAGGCATCTCTGCTCACTTTGGCTAAACAGAAATGTGTCCCTTTGCAAAATCAAACACTGACAAATAAGAGAGCACGACACTGTATGAGTTCTAGAGCTGATACAGGGCAATTTGTTCAGCAGAGTGATGTAAGCTTCGTTATGATTGAATCATCCATGACTTCTAGGAATAACATGATGCAATTCATATCCTGTATGACGCAATACCAGTTTCAGATTGCATCATTCATTGTTTTGCCTAAAAAGCAAGTACTGTCCAAACCCAGTCATAGATTTATTCATAGATCCAGTCAAAGATGTATTTTAGTCATTTCTGGTTTAAATTGAGATCCCTTCCCTTTATAACTCACTTATTCTCCGCCATTCCCATGTCAAGGGTCGTATATACTGACCCAATAGCATATCTTGAAAACTAGAGCCAATCAACAATTTTAAGCATCATTTTCGTTCTCATTGACCCAGAAGTAGTAAAGTTTGACTACATTTATTTCAGAAGCATTTTGGCTGTAGAGCAGTGTTATTCCTAGTCAGTACTGGCCCTATCGTGACAGAAGGCTTAGGATTTATGGAGATTTTGCAAGTTAGCAGGTGGACGAGAAAGATTTAAATGGGGGTAAATGTATAGTAGCATTGATGGTAAAGGAGGCAACTATGTTTTTGATTATGCTGATTTTGCAAACATATTAATTGGATTGACACCTGCCTGAAATTTCATTCTCCATTCACTTTTAGGTCAACACCACACATAACTGATGTAACATGGGGAAGTGTTATCTTACCTGTATGCCCTGTCTTGTATATACTCTATGTAAAATCCAAGTTATCTGGATAATAAGGGATGTGAATTCACATTTGTGTTCAGTGCAAAAACTGTTACAGAAAACTATCCTTTTCAGTTCTTTTAAAAAGGAAATATACCCTGACTTATTTCTCAACAGAGGATAAACTGTACTTCAACTTGAATGTTACAAGAGATTGGTGAACTAATTTTTTATTTTTACATAGGATGTTGATCTTGCATTTCCATCAAGTAGCCATAACCACTATGTCTTTTAGTTCAGTTATAATGGTAGGTTATTAATGGATAGCCTGGAGCCTCTAGACCACTAGCGGAAGGTTCCTTGTTTACTTAGCTTAGTCACACTTTGTCTTAAGGTTCCATTTATAAACCATTTACAAAATATTACTGAGGATTAATAGATGCTACAAACATAAGTAGAATTTGTTATAGATGATTTCAAGCACACTGGATGGAGGTGTTCTGGACCGTTATAAGTAACCTGTTGGACTCCATAACAATCAATAAGAATAAATTAACAATTTATTAAAACATCTATTGATCATTTAGTAATCCTTTATCAATGATTTATAAATGGAACCTTAAGATAAAGCATGGGCCCTTAACTCTCTCATGGGAACTGAACGACCAACAAATGGCTAGAATTAATTGTTTGTCATAGTAAAAATACTACACGAATGTAAAATAATGGCATAAACCCAGCAAAGGCACTGTCTAGAGGAGTGGTTCTCAACCCGTGGGTCACGGGCTGCATGGGACCCAATTAGCACACAGTGAGGCCCACCTGTGTGCTAAAGGGGGCGGGGTCTAGGGCTGGGGCTGCCATAGGGAGGGGTCCAGGGTAGGGGTTGCCACCTAGCTCCCTGCAGCAGGGTCTGGGGTTGGCAGTGGGGTCAGGTCGTAGCTGCTGCCTGAGTCTGGCTCCCTTTTTGGCAAGGATAAAGCCCCCAATACAGCAAGTGACTTAAGCACACCTGTAATGTTAAGTATCTGAGCATTCTCATTGACTTCAGTTTTGTTTGGCTTTCAATTATCCAACAGTATATAATAATAATAATATTTAAAATAATTGACATAATTGGGATTACTCACATTCTCAAAGTCACCATGTGCTTAAGTGCCTTGTTGAACTGGGGCCAAGGAAATCAGATGGGATATTTCAGGCTATGTCATTTTTCAGTTCTTCTAAGGGATCAGTTCTCCAGAACTCCATGACTGCCTTCTTTTCTTAATTTTGGTAGCTATTTTTGATGCCTGGAGAACTCTCACTCACCTTCAGGTGCATGCACAGTAGAATTTGCTCTTTGGTTCCTCATAACAGAGCAAATAATAAACATGTTGCACTTCCTAGTGTAACAGTTGCAGAATCTTCACTTTCGTTGTACAGAAACCTTAGACGTTGCCCAAGGGATCAAATTCCTCCTTGATTTTGAGAAAAACCCATCAAAGTCAATGGGGTTTCCTAGAGTAGTAGGCTAGATTTTTTCCCATGTAAGTTATTAAAGTCTAGATTATTATATAGCAGATGTTGGTCTTTTATTTTGCAGCACTGTTCTCAAAAGCGTCAAGTGGATGCAGGTCATGTTGTTAGTACTAATTGTTTTGTATTGTGATAACACCTAGAGGCCCAAATTAGGCATTAGGGCTTCATTGTACTTGGCACTGTCCACACATAAAATGAAAAAATGGTCTTTGTTAAAAAGAAGAGAAAATTGTTTGCTGGATTGCAGGGACTTCTTGAATTTCTTTTCCTGTTCTTCTCATTATTAGTCTACCTTTCCCATTTCTCAGCCACCTCTTGTCTTTTGTTTTAATGCCCTCTCAATTGTTTATGCACTCATTGGAGTTGTACATTGTTTGTAGCAATGTGAAGTGCTGTGTTTGGTACTAATGAGGCGAATGTTAAGTCGCCAATGCAAAATGCTGTCCCTCCAGACTCTCTTCTAACGGTTTGTGCCTTGTCTTGATGTTTGTATGTGAAAGTGAACTCTGTTCCTTTTTGTTGTGGTTGCTGTAGGACTTGGCAAAGAGTTTAGGGGCTAGACACCAGAGAAACAGCAAAAATGAAGAGAGAAAGCAGATGAGAGAGAGATGACTCTTTTGAGGCTAAGTGAGAGATGACTCTCTCTTCTGGGGGCACAGGAGGGAAAGCAATGAACAGGATTATGGCTCCTGTGGAGCACATCTAAGATCAGCCTGTTTATTTGGGCTAGTTACGTAAGAGGGGTTTTGGTCCCAGGTGAGACCAAGAGCCCCCGAGGCAGAGCACCTTACAAACCCTTGTTCAATACTGCAATTCCTTGGGTAGGTCATCACAGCGCCTCAGAAAAACCTCACAAGATACCATCTCTCTGGAACCATAAACCTTTAAAAGGGAAATAAAGTTTGCCAAGGCATCAGTGGAAAATTATTTGTCTCAGCAGAATTGTGAAGTGCCTGTCCTCTTTTTAAAAAAAAGGGGGAAAAAAGCACACCCTTGATTTTTTTTTAAATAAAACCCAAAGGATTTTAAAGAAAAATTTCAAAGAAAATGAAACTTTTTGTTGTGCGTGTAATTTTTTTCTCTGTAACACAAACCATTTCCCAGCCAGCTCTGGAATGAAGTCCTTGGTTTAGGGAAAGCAAAGGGGCTTCCGTACCCTAACAGCATTGCCACAGTCTTCCCAGAAGCATCAATTTCAGCAGCAGTGGTTCCAGGAGTGTCCAGAAACATATGGTGGCATCAGTTAAAGTCATAGACTAGGTGGTTATCAAAATCCATTTTGTCACAAATTCATCCCCAATTCAACTCCATTGAAGTCAGTGAATTTGGCTTCTCGATCCCGAGTGCACCTGAGTTTTGCCAAAGAGATGAATGATATAACCTTTCTTTCTCAGTTTTGGGTTTAAGTTAGCTGTCAGAATATTTCTCTAGTTTAAATTGAGAGAAAGCCTTATTCACTTCAATAAAAATCTATTGGACATGAGCTTACTCCAGATCCCAACTGAGAGACGACAACCACCATCACAACTAGTAATAATTGTCAGTCTCAGAAAGACGCCGTGGATTTACTAAGCTGAGCTATGCTTGAGGTTCTCCCTTCAGGCCAGGGTTCTTCTGTTGGTATTGGAGCAGACTGGGGAAGATTGCACTGTTGTTGCCGATGCTGTACTAGTTTATTATTAATTATTTCTCTTACAGTAGTTCCTAGAGGCCTCAGTCAAGACCAAGGCCTCATTATGCTAGGCATTGCACAAACCTGGACTATAGACAAATAAAGGAACAGAGGAGCTGATTTTCCTCTCATACCAGTGTAAACCAGTAGTAATGCCAGTGAAATTTATGCAGTTAATCCAGTATAAAATTGGTGTGCGAACAGACTCTTTGTTTAACGTTAAGCCGATAAAATGCTTTTTGTTGTTCTTCATGCCACCTTGTGTCACATTAATCACTAAACAATGTAACAATACCTGTTGACTGGAAACTTGTATGGCAATATAACACTAACGGCCATATAAGGCAAAGCAGAATATAAATTTCTGAGTTTTCATGGTCTTGTCTTCAAGTTTCCTTTCTTGTCTTTAGGGTATAAATTGGTGATGAGGACTTTTGTCTTAAGGACCCAATGGATTGTTCCATACACTCCAATCTGTATTTAGCCTTTAAAAAGAGAGCCTCCTGCCAGACAATGCAGGTGTCCTTTTCCATGTGTTACAGGAGGGATATATGTATGGTACCAGCATTTGGACGAATAATGGCTTAAATGCTTTTGGGAAAAGGCAACCCACCTTTTCTGAGGGCCAGAACTCACAGAGTGGGGTCATGTTTCTGCATTTTGTGCTGCTTTAGGTTTCCCTCACATTTATTTTTTGTAATTTTTTTTGTAATGCCATGCTTCATTTCCATTCTGGGTGGGGGTATGCCATTATACCTGGTAATTATGCTGTTATTCTTATTCCATTTGTGTATTGCACTGTTGCACAGACCTTGGAAATACACATCCAGCCATCTGATCCTCCTTTTATTTTTTTTTGGTACAATACACATTCACTTACTTTTCAGCTCTGAGGCATATAGACATAATTCCCTCTGTTTTCTGATGCTGTGTGAGGCTTAATCATATCCCAAGGAAGAGGCATAATTATTAAACCACAGGAAAGTTAATGATTGGTATTTGCTATTCAGCATTACACATTTTGGTGTGCAGAGTTTGGCATGCCACTCAATGAGAAAACCAACTCAGATGAATAATCCTCAAACCACACGTGATTTTCCCATGATTTATACATCTGCTTTTATATTCCAGATAGAACAATGACTTTGCTAGTCTTTATTAGACTGGTACCTTTTTGATCAAGATTCCCTGTAGTTATTGCATAGCAGATGTAGTACCTACTGTATATTCTACCCTAGAATTATCCCATGTGTCATATATGGAGGAAAATGGGTATTTCATCATGTGCAAATTAGATTTTTACATACAATTTGCATGGTTGTATAAATGTTTCCTACAGTACTTGTCATTACACAAATGCATAATTCAGGGTATTTTGTTAAATCAAGAGCTCCTAATGTACTTTGCTTATTATGTATAAAATCCTTAGAAAATTGGCTAACAATGGTTCAACATTTTCTTTATTGAAGAGATTACATAGCAATCTAGCAATGGCAATTGATCTTTAGTGGCTCCCAGTATTTTTAACAAATTCAGTTTTATTGGAGATTTGTTAATTTATTTCAAATTTTGCATCAAACAATCAAAAAATAAATCTGAGATTGAAGATGAACAGTTTGGAATGCATTACAAAGCCATTTTCACTTTTTTGTTCAGTGCCTGATATTTTGGCTAGCAGAGCAGGGTTTTCAATCAGCTCTCCATTTAGCCAATAAGTCTATATAGTTCTCTTATAAAATCCTAGCAATCATTTCAGATTTTGCATCTTTATATGCTTTGCTTGACCATGCATGAATTTGGCCCAGTTTGGAATTTGTTTCCCTACTTTGCACCACTGTCCACTCAAAACAGGAACATTAGACAGCAGATGGAGGCTTCGGGACAAATTTGATCCTCTTACTCATGTTGAATAGTATCTTGCTTCACAAATGCTCCCAATGAAATCACTGGGTCACTTGTGGAGTGAAGTGCTACGCAGTATCAGTAGAGGCATCGGAATCTGACCCTCCAGAGCTGTTTGAAGAGACTGTTGATATTTCTGAAAATACTACAGATCCGAAAGTGGAGGATTAGCAATGGTTCCAAGAATGATAATGGCTGTGATTCACTTTCTGTTTTAATGAACTGTATAAACTGGAATTTTGCCAAGATAATGTAATATTGGCCAGTTCCATGCTGACGAATCCATCCCAGGAGCCTGTAACACTTGATGCTGGGTGTGACATTCCCCTTTCTCTGTTTGGAGCAATCTGTGGTTTACTTGGATTTGATTTTAAAAACAAATCCAAGTAGATTCAGCACTTGAATGTTAAAAGTCTGATTTTGGGCCTCTCCTGTACAGATTTTACGCTGGTGCCATTCTACCAGTGTGAGGTCAGAAACAAGCCCCCAGGGCCTGATTCTTCACTGTATCATTGACACCTGTGCAGAGTGGGTATAAAATACTAGCAGACCAGGATGGTAGCATTTATATTCACTTTGCGCAGGTGTAAATAATTAGGCAGTAGTGCATTAGGCTTTGAGAGTAAAATTTGCTCCCTGCCCCTAGCACAAACGCTCTCTATATTAGCTTCTAATTTATGTGTAAGTGCAAATCCATTGACTCCCTCCATGGCCTGATCCCAAAGGCGACCTTCAGGTTGGTTGATTCGGAATAGCCACAGAGCACCCTCCTCTGGGCAAAGTATGTTCACACCCCCTATGTGCAAACTTATCACATGGATGCATCCACTGTGGGGGGCCCTCTCAAAGGATGTGTATTCCATCTTCATGTTCTTATATGGATATTTGTGGGACCACAGGTAACTGGCTTGTTGGGAGCGAAGACCTGACAGAAGCTTGCTGTGAATTTTAAGAGTGAATTTTAAACATTTAACAGCGTTAGCATAAGTAGAATTGTGTATATGTAAGAAATTTCAGAGTAATTGTGTGTGTGAGAAAAAGATAAGATACAGTCATTAAAAGCTAGAAAAGACGGCTTGAACAAACATTAAACCTGCATGGGTGGGGAAGGAGAGTTAACATGGAAATGAAAAGCAAATACAGATGTATAAGAAGAGATAACAAAAAGTTTTATAAATAAGTTTGTATAAGAAAGGGAGGTTGAAGTATTGGCTGGTGCTGGAGGCAAGCGGGATGAGATCATCCTGATGATTTTCTCACCTGTGAATAATCGATCACCACTTGCTGAGTGTTTTGCCATAATAATGATTTGTTAGACCCCTTTGCTGAGTAAATGAATCTCTATCCAACATGGCTGAAATGCTGCAAAACTGACCAGACATTCTGATAGGGTTGCTACTTCTGAGGTAGTGGGATTGGAACAATTTTTATCATGGGGCTGCTTAAAGCCATTGAACAAAACTGTAAACCCTGTATATAATGGAAACCGCTTCATGCCAGGGGGTGCTGCTGCACCCCTAGTTCCAGCACCTCTTCTCTGAGGTACCAAAAATCAGGTCATCCAGCATTTTAATGAGCCCATAACACTGGACAGCTGGCAATGTGTACTGAGTACCCTTACCCATTTCCCAGGACAGCAACCTCAAAAAAGAGATGATCCTAGGAAAACCTGGACAGGTGGCGACCCTCCATTCTGATGAGTCTGTGGCTAAGTGAACTCTTAATCCACAGGAATCAGATGATTTTGCATGGAAATGTGTGTGGCATTAGATTCATCTCTGTTTTGAGGGCATATGAAGTCTAAGAACGTACCTTTGTTTTCTTACATTTGGAGTTTGAAATAGTGTCACGCAGGAAGTAGGAAAACAGTTGTTCACTGACAAAGTTTGAAAGTTGTTTTTGAAGCAGAACATGTTGGCTCCCCCCCCCCCCCACTCTATAAATAACTCTTGGCAGGCAGAAACAACCTTGATTGCATGAGATGAAGTAGAGCAACCAGCAGGCTCTACAGCAGAATAAATGGCACTGTGCCAAGAGCTTCATCAAATGAATAATAGCTTCCACTTGACAATCAGTAAAGTGCCTCTTCTCCTGTGGATTTAGTTTTTTAATGATGATTAGAGAGGATGGGCCCCTAAAATTTCTCTGGTAGAAATGACCTCCTATTAATTTCTGTTACTTGAAATGCTGAATTTCAAAGCTATTTTACAGCTGCAAAACCAAAGGCACTGACATAAAGGAACTATTATCTTTGTAATTGTAGCAACAAGTACTAGATTTGTCATTGATTAACAGAGACTTTTTAACTTTATGATCCTTTTGTTGGCTAAGTCCCCTGTATACTATTCTGAGCTTTTCAGATTTACTGACTTTGAAAGTCAAATGTTTGTTATAGCTACAGCGCTAAAGTACATTTGCTTAACAAAAATTCCCTGTTAGAACACTCTCTTTTTATTTCATTCTTTCATAGCTTTTGCTGTAACATCCAGTACTGATCATTATGGATGGCAGGGAATCCATTTCAATATGCACAATATATTGTGCACACCCTTTACTAAAGTATTTTGTGGGGCTATGTGCATAGCATACACATGTAAAGAGATGTATCTTCTCAGTTGCATGCCTCACATACATACAATAAAACCATGTGTCCTATTTGTCATAATACCTATGGGGAAAGGGTCCTTCCCCATCTATCTGGTAAGGATCCAGGGTTTCATTATCCTGGGAAAGCTGAAACTCTAAATATACTCCCCATCTATTCACTTTCCTTATCTTTCCCTCAGCAACGTAACAGACAGAAACTGAATGCAGTCAAGTTACTGCTTTGCTCTGATGTTAAAAGGTTCAGATCTGATCTCACCAAAATGTTGAAACAAACTACAGTCCAGAATAGGCTTCTGTCCTGGAGATGCTTAAACTAAAGGACTGGGATGATGCACATGGCTCAGTGGTCCAAAATGTAATTTAACTTTATATACCTATAGAAACACTTTGCTCACCTCAATATCAAATTTCTTTAAGGTACGTGTTTTTTTTTCTAATATAGGGCACATATGCTCAGGTACTGTATGAATATCTACACAGATTAGACAGGCAGTGCTTTTTTCTAATGCTCTTTACCTTTTTATGGGTACACACAGGGACCTGGGGGAAAGAAGCCAAAGATGTCTCCTTCCTCACTGTTGGAACCTCTCAGCATCAGGGCAGGATAAGTTACCAGGACTCTCAGGGCCAGGGGAACCCCAGCGGATTCACCCCAGGGAGGAGTGGTGTGCTGACTTTTCAGCAGGGTCACAAACACAGCTCCACTCTCCTTATGCAGTGGTCTGCAGCCCCTGTCAGAGATGGGAGCAGCCATAAATCACACTCCTAGGCATGTTCTCTTCCAGCCTCTCTGCCCTGTGTCAGAAGGATTGCTAAGGGTTCCTGTGTGGGGCTGACCCCTTCCCTCTCCTCTGCCTTCACGTCACTACTCTTAGTAAGGGCAGGATTTCGCCCACAGAGTAACAAAAGTTGTGGCATTTTTTAAACAATGACTTTTGTAATGTGTGAAAGTCTTTAACCGAGGTACTATTAATGGAGAAATTTATCCACCTGCTTCCACAACATTTCCCATTCCTCAGCAAAACATGGCTATCTGCCTGTTTTGTTCTCGAATATGGAACAAGCGAACCCAAACTTGTCTCCTCTACAGCAATATTTGGCAGCTGACCTGAAGTGTGATGAAAGTGTTAGGCTGGGATTCTCAAAGATATCTATGGGAGTGAGAAGCCCAATTCCCATTGACTTTCAATAGGAATTAGGCACCTCACTCTTCAAGGCTGCTTTGAAGAGACCAGCCTCAGCCTGAAAGTATCACAAACGCATCACATTTGAGAAATATAGACTATCGGGGTTGGGAGGGACCTCAGGAGGTCAAAATTACCAGTGCAAAATTATTTCAGATACTTTCCAAAAGTTTAGAAGGATTCACAAAACAGAACCCTTTATTGACGAAAACATTTTCCCCCTTGGAGAATAAATCAGATTGCACTTAAAAATATTCTAATTAAATACATTGCATATTTAATTCATGGAAAAACAGCCAGTTCTTAGCTCTCTTTTTTTTTCCTTGATGGACCTTCCAGGGTTAGTGTTTTCTCTCCAAGACTGATTGGCCTTGGTAGGCAGAATTCTATTTCCCTGCGCTTGGGCATTGTTAAAGGCTTCCTGCTCTCCCTGTTGGCTCTGATTCCCGGTAAGTGGCTGTAAGTGGGAGTGAAATGATGCAGCTGGACTCTGTTAGAATCTCTCCCAAACTTTTGGTCTATTAAAGTTCCCTTGCAACATGCAAAGAGCTTTTCTCTTGGGGGCTTTGGCACATACCCTTTCCCCCCTGCCCCAGAGAAACAGACTGGCTCTTCCCTAATGATTTAAGGTGTGATATTCTGGCCCACTTGAAGCTAATGGGAATTTTGGCATGGGCTTCACTGGGGCCAGGATTTCACCTATACTCACCTCTGCGCCAATGAGTACATGTTGCAGGGTTTCCTCCCAAGCTATGGGCCAGACTGTGATATCTCTTGCCTGTGTGTCCAAGGGGGAAAGCAGCGAGAGGGTCAAATTAAACGGCCTCTTAGAATTGGTATGCTAATGTACAACCTTTTTTTTTTTCTTTGCTTTCTGTGTGTATAAATGCATCTTACTTCTGTTCCATTCTATGCATCCGATGAAGTGGGCTATAGCCCACGAAAACTTGTGCTGAAATAAACTGGTTAGTCTCTAAGGTGCTACAAAGTCTTCCTCGTCTTATTTACAGATACAGACTAACACGGCTGCTAATCTTAAATCTTAGAAATGATTTTCATTCCTATTTTCCCTAAAGACAATGGCAAAGGATCAAACCTTAAATAAACAGCAAAAAGGGAGGATAGGACTAATACAAGATAGGGTAAAATTTTGAGGACAGTGTGTTATAATCAGCCGTTGCTCACACAGAGGGAGTTAAAACACGATTTCTAAGTACGCTCTACATTACCCACCATGACGCTTAACCAGCTGAGACCTAGAGGATGTAGCCCACAAGGTGAGTTTATTTATTTAAGTTTTACTCAGAACATTTCAAAGATTCTAGTAATATGCTGCAGGATACCTAAGGCCTAAGTTTATTTTATTGTTTTGCAGCAGCACGTGTGAGGTTGGGCCTTGTTAGCCTTATGTTAAACAGGAATGGGTCAGCAAAGGGGTTTAAAAGGAATGCTGCCAGCCAAACCCTGAATTACTTACTCACACGGACAGTCCTACTGAAATCAAGTGACTGAGGGGATGGGGAGTACTTACAGCCAACAGTGTCAGTGAGAAACTCTACAACAGTTGTGCAAAAGACTCTGAGCTATAATACCAAAGGAAAACCAGGAAAAGTTTGTTCTACATTAAAAGCCACGTGTTCCTACTTCTTTCTCTTTCCTTTGATAGCATGTTCTTCATTAAAGTTGAATTTAAAGAGATTCCCTTGCAAACTAATAAAGAAAATATCAAACACGACTTTATACAGGGAGAAAAACGCATGCATTTGTTTTGCACCGTTTCATTCATGAGCCAATCTGAGGAAGTGTTGTTGTCAAATCAGACACCATCTGGTGCAGTTAATGGCAGAAACGTTTGAGGTGGGGTAGGATTATATATACACTATTTCTTGTAGGTTTGGCCTAAGTACTTCTGTTTTCATGTGTAGTTTGTAAGCCTAAAAACCAAAGGGCTTTTCCATGAGCTAGGATCCATGTGAGGTTATGCTGCCCCAGGAGCAGCCTTGGAAGGAGGTTATGAGTTGCCTCCTGGTTTCCCCCATTCTGTGGGGGAAATGCCCTTCACCAGGCCTATCCCTGGTACAGAATACTGCCCTGTCACTCTGGCTAGCTATGTGATCTAATGGATTGGGCTGAGTCAAAGCTCCACCCACTACTTCCCACTTGCAGGTGAGGCGAAGCCTAGCAGCATCATGCAGGCTGATTACCTTCCCATGCTGCTACTTGCAGATTTGTGCAGCTGCACAATCTGGGCCACAGTCTGGCTTCAAATGAATTAATAACATGTTCATAATGAGGACCGCGTGGAAAGCAAAGCAGTTAGTTGAGCTGATGAATTTATCCTCTTTTTTCTCTTTGCAAACTGTTCCTGAGTAAATTGTGATTTGCTTCAATTTATCCTTTGTTAGAAATGATTTGCCAAATAATTTCTGTCAGTAATTTGAGCTGTGCTGCCAAGTTTTGGCTGGACAAACAGATTGCACAGTATTGTTTCTGGTTTCAGAACCAACAAGACAACGCTTAAATTGGGATTTGGGATGTAAGTGTTCCCCTCATGAAGACAGAATGTGCTTTCTGTCTCTATTGTCCCAACACTTGCTTAAAAGCAGCTGTGTCTGTGACCATTCCCGATGGTAGACTCACCAAGTAAACTGTTCATAGAAAGTGAACCGAAAAGGAGTCTGAACACAGTCAAAACAATTTCATTTTTTATTGGTATGAACACTGGCAGAACATTTTTGAGGTATTAGCTCGTTTCTCTTAATAACATAACTTACACAGAGAGTTATACTCTGTGACCGCACGTTTACCAGTTATCCTCACCCCCTGGCTGGAGGAATCCCTCTTCTGCACACCTTCTTTTCTCACCAGGGTGGAACATAAACCTCACTCACCCTATTAGAGACCAGAGCCAGTTCCTACTGACAGCAATTGGAATCTTTCCATTGATTTCAATAGGAGCTGGGTTGGGACCCTAAATCAGGACTGATTTGTAAGATATGATATTTTCTGAATATGTAGTTTGGTTGGTTATCTTCTTGTAGTTTTCACGGAAGTAATGAATCTTTAGGAGGGATTTGAACGTGGAAAACATGATGGCTTAGAGGGTATATTTCCCTGAGAACATAAAAATGACCTCACTTATTTAATAATGTCCTCAGCTTTCACAATTGTGCTTTCAAATCACAATCTGAGTGATTTCTATTCTCTTCAACAATATTGTACAGCTTTGTATCAGGCACTCTCTATATGGCATTCTCTACAATACACAAGCTCATAACAAAAACATATGTAGTAATATTGTTTGTGATGGATTGACAAAATCAGGGAAATGCAAACTTCCAGGGGATCCCCCATTGTCAGGGTGTAGTGGGGTGTCTGCCCCACTCATGGGTAAACAGGGGTGTGGCTGAGGGCAAGCAGCTCCCAGGATGATTGGGCATAGCAGCCACAGCTGTGGCTGGGTCAATTAGGGCCCAGCTGGCCCTTATAAGAGGGTTGTGGGCTAGGGACAGGCTGTCTCCCCCCTGTCTGAGAAAGGGGATAGACCTGGCTGCCTGGGAAGCCTAAGGGTACTGGACTAAAGCAAGGCTAGAAAAGGCCAGAGGGGCTGTGGAGGTCCAGGCTGGCAACTCCCCAGGCTGTAGGGCCTTGTCCAGGGCCCCACAGAGGTAGTGGGTTGCACAGGAAGGCAGCAGGTCAAAGCCTTCCTTGCCTATGATGTCTGGCTTATACAAACTACAGTTGGCCCCAGTGAAAGGGGGTTTAATGATGACTGGCAGTAGCCCATAGGCTGAGGCAAGGTGGGGATAGAGGTTGGGGGTTCCCTGGGGAGGGGAGACCCAGACAGAGTATGGGGGAACTGTGAGAGGGCAGCACTCCAGATAACAGGGCACCGGGGTCCTGGAAGACACGGGGCCAACAGACAGTGAGACATTGGCCTGAAGAGGGTGCTCTGGAGGCTGGAAGAACTAATTCCCAGGCACCGCACGAGTGAGCTGTGGCACCATTATACAGGGCAAAATCTCTATTAATCTTGCATGCAGGATATCCATGTACCTTGCTCTGGAAGAACCTCAGTCATCCAAAGATTGGTATTCTCATCTCTAGCTGTGGTGATCTGTAATAAACATTCACAGAGTGGAAAGAGAAGCTTGCCTTTGATTTCTCCCATTGTTTGTAGATATTGCCATTTATTTTGCATGTACTAGCCTGTGATCATGGAGTCCTTTATGGGTAACATGAAACACATTAATGGTGCACAGGTTATATTTTTGCAGTCCCTTTAGAGGTGTTTGTAGGAAACTCTTTTAGAAATTAATTGGACTGCTGAAAATATACTTGAGTGTTCACCTCTGGCAGCACCTCGTTGTTTTCAGTATGTAACAGGCACTATTCAGTAGTCAGCACTTTCCAATAGATACTACAAAGTTTCCTGCTCTAAATATATGGGGAAATGATGGTGTCTTTGATACCGTACAGTGGCAACTGCAGGCTGTTGGCTTGCTTAATAACAGTGGCCAGTGCATGTCCCAGAGTCATATTTAATTAAATTACATTTTGGGATGATAAGATCATTTTAGTGTACAAATCTAGGAAAAAGAAATTTTGTGGAAAACCCCAGAACAATAGGGAGGGGAGTGCTTTCCTCTCCAAATAGGCAATGACTGTAGAATATGTCATAGATCTGCATAGTTCAGGTTTGAAATATACGGCAGCAAACAAATCTGCTTTTACAAAATCCCTCACACAGACTAATTTCCATGTGTCACGCGCTCATGTATCTTCAAGGAAGCCCAACTTTTTATTTAAATTTTGAAACAAAACATGTCCACAGTGCTGACTGGTCCCCAGTATACCAACTTTCAGCACAGAATGCATTTTTAATGTTCAAAGCAAGATTTAGAACATACCAGAACAAGTGTGGTGGAAGACCACTGCTGCCTAGCATTTGGATGTCTCTGTGTAAAATGAAATATACCTATGCTATATTTAAGGCTTTGGCATTGCCTTACATGTACCTCTTTTCTGTAATAAAATTACCTAGATTTGTGGGTAATATTGCACAAGGGATGTTGCCAACATTCTGAATTGAATTCCCGTAAGAAATGTTAAAATCTGAGTTTATTGTTTCAAGGTAATGAGTATAGATTTAAATTCAAGGCAAAGACAAGGGCTAAAACAGATTATGTGGCTTTAAACCACACAAGAATTTCCCTTGTGACATTTTTTGCTGTTTGAGTTTAGTTTGTATAAAATAATCAAAACACTCTGTAGGAATTATAATTTTAAAGTGTTTCATCCCAGCAATGTGGTTTGGATAATTTGTGGCAGTCCAGAACTCAGAATGTGGTCAAAATAATTTATTGTAAGCATTAGAAATCAAAATTAGCATTAGAAATCAACCCTTGAGAATTTTTTGTTCTGTGATTTTTAGCTTGTAGAAAACAATCATGTAGGACTCATGAGCTTCTAGAGTGCTAAATTTATCACAAAGATAGGAGTGTTTTATGGAGTTCAGGTTTTACAATTTAATTCAGATTTATAATTAACTTTACAAACACACATTTGTATGTATGTGCCTATATATGCACAATATGTATAATCTTAAAATATTAGATAACTGTAATATGTTAGAGGACAATCCACGAATCCTATCTCCATATTGTTACTACTTTCAAGAAAAAAAGCAATCAACTCAGTGCTCATTGATGTTAACTCTCTGATATAAGATAACTGTGTAAGAGATTTGCTGGTTTTTCTAAAGTAAGTATGAGTTTGTGTTCAACTGGTGAACGGTGAAGTCTAACAAATGGTTATTCCAGTATTCCTGACTAGCACTGAGCACCATGGAAGCATTCAAGTTGCTTGCTTTGCAAATGTGACAGTAATAATAGATGTGCGTTGGGAAAGTCCTGATCAGATTTTGCTGTCTTTGTTTTTTTCCTGATAATTTACATTACTTGCTTGTTACCATCATTAATACTGATATCACAGAATCTGGAGGCATGATTCAACTCAGTGACTCGTACAAAAGAAAACAATAGTTAATTATATGAAATAAGTGCAGTATTCTTCAGGAAATCTGAGCCCGAAAACAGCCATCCTGAGGCAATCTGACACACTAATGATAAAAGTCCACTACGGGACTGTGGGAGTTCAAGTATTTGCCACGAGATATGTGTGCATCGAGTGATTGAGCAACTGACTGTTTTACATCTAGGAGTGGGATTTTCAAGGGAGCTCAGGGTTGGCCTACCCCAATGTCACTGAAGTTAATGATTTTACCTGTAGCTTTGCCAATGGCTTTATCATGGATTTGAATGGGAGTAGAGTTAGGCCAACACTGAGCACTTTTGAAAACTCCATCCCAAATGTGCTTTGAAGCTACAACACCTTAAAACCTGCCAACATTAGGATAATGATTTGATAATTTATTTGATGGCAGATGATCATTTTGGCAAAACCACATCTCGCCATACTGGGACTCTCACTGATTTCAAGCCCCTAATGAATTGAATTTCACCTATTATGAATATAATGAATTAATCCCTCTATATAAAGTTGGCACAAGGCCTGTACACCATTTCAATCTCACTTTAAAGGTGCATAGGACTTGAGCCAGCCTTCTCTCCAATGGTGAATTTCACCCATATGGTACAATGGCAGCAGTACATAAGCTTTCTTCTCCCTAGACACCCCCCTGTTCAACTAGCAAAACTTGCATAAGAACATAAGAATGGCCGTACTCGGTCAGACCGAAGGTCCATCCAGCCCAGTATCCTGTCTACCAACAGTGGCCAATGGAAGGTGCCCCAGAGTGAGTGAACCTAACAGGTAATGATCAAGTGATCTCTCTCCTGCCATCCATCACTATCCTCTGACAAACAGAGGCTAGGGACACCATTCCTTCCCCATCGTGGCTAATAGCCATTAATGGACTTAACCTCCATGAATTTATCCAGGTCTCTTTTAAACCCTGTTATAGTCCTAGCCTTCACAATCTCCTCAGGCAAGGAGTTCCACAGGTTGACTGTGCGCTGTGTGAAGAAGAACTTCCTTTTATTTGTTTTGAACTTGCTGCCCATTAATTTCATTTGGTGGCCCCTAGTTCTTATATTATGGGAACAAGTAAATAACTTTTCCTTATTCACTTTCCCCACACTACTCATGATTTTATATACCTCTATCATATCCTCCCTTAGTCTCCTCTTTTCCAAGCTGAAAAGTCCTAGCCTCTTTAATCTCTCCTCATGTGGGAGAGTTACAAACCACTTTCTCCTACTCTCTAACCTTCCTCTGCCCCTAATCTCTGTACCTGTTAATATCTGACTCTCTGAGGGAGTGCGGAATTTAATGCAAATATTACATCCCCAGGTAACACGTTAAGGGGCACTTGAAGAATACACGTGTACTCCAAAGGGTTAGGTTCACTGGAAACTTCACACTCAGTGTTCAAGCAGAAGGGGTTTGTTTTATTTTGACAGTTCCTCCTCTTGGGGTGCTCTGCAATCATTCATAGTAAATACATGATAAAAGCATGTCAAAAATAAAGAAGCATTACATTCAGGTCCATGATGCTACACATAGGTTCTAGTCACAGCCCTGCGTTGCGGGTGACGCAGAGTCACATGGTCCCAGCAGAAGTACTAGGAGCTACTGTGTTTCCTGGAGCTCCCAGGCCCAGAGCCTGCTCATTGCTCCATTGCTTCGAGGATAAAGCCAGCACATATTCCTGTGTGTGGCTGGCGAAAGCAGGGGCAGGCAAGGGGGGACTGGCAGAAAGGGTAGACTGATAAAATAGAAGGAGGCAAAGTTACTTGTTTCCCCTCACAAATCAACCTTCCTGCTTTGGGCTGTGATTCAGGAAAGCACGTAAGTATGTGCATAACTTGACACATTCACGTCAATGGAACTTCAGCATGTATTTAAGGTTAGGCATGTGCTTAATTGCTTTATTGAACTGGGGCCTTTGAAAGCAGAAAGAATCAAATCTCTTTTCCTAGAGTGGGTATTTCAAAGGAGCTGTCAGCATAACAACAGCTGGATTGGAAGGCTGGATTCTGCACCGTGCCCAAGGCGGGGAGCTGAGGAACCATTTTTCAGGTGGTCGTGACCTGGCTGCACTGTTACTTAGATGGTAAGCTCTTTGAGGCAGAGACAGGCATTTGTTCTGTTTTTGTATTGTGTCTCGCATCATGGGGCCCTGGCTACTGTAATACAAACAATAATAATAATAGGAGAGAGGCCCTATAGAAATCTAGGTCTATCTATTCAAACACCTGAACTGAAGAGCACCTCTGTGTAGCTCAGCAGCTTGTCTCTCTCACCAAGAGAAGTTGGTCCAATAAAAGATATTCTCCCCCACCTTGTGTCTAATATCCTGGGACAAACGCGGCTACAACGATATTATAAACATTCCTGTCCTGGCATTCATATCTTGCTCAAAAATGTGGCATCTTAACATCTTACAAATGCAAACACCACAAAGGATCCTGATCTTTCCTTCTGCTCAAGTCCACACAGTTTAATTCTTTTTTAAAAAATTTTAAAATGGCTCAAATTCAACCCTGGCTCAACCACAATGATTTCATTGCACTTGTGTCCACTTGCAGCCAGTCTGCATTTGACCCTTTGTTTTGGATCATTGCTCTTTCTCTCTGTGCAGAATATCTACTGCAGCTCCAGTAGGTTTAGAATCTTAATGGTAACCCTTTTCTTCCTCCTAAACCAAAAGGTTTACATTTCTGATTAAAATGCTGTCATGTCCGGTTTCACTCCATATCCCCCAAGTCATTTTTAGCAATAACTTTTTTACTCTAAATGTAGATTTGATGGAAGATCATTGTCTAGAAAATCCATTCTAGCAGAACTTGGAATAGCTTTATCTCAATTTTAAGTTTCTTTTGCTTTGCCCGCCTCTTTAACATCCTTTACATGCATAAAAGGAATCTTTTGTCAGTTTCACTTAACAAGAAATTTTTAAGAGAGGAGAGCCAAGTTTACTTTAGAGGGTGTGTCTTCAAGATAGAATTCTTGACCTAAACGTGTTCATCTCGGTGAGACTAGCAGCCGCTATCTGGATCTTCTTAGAAGGGAATCATGCATTCATGGGGCCGTTTGGAGCCAGGAGAAGGAGGGAAATCCTGTGAGGATGCTATATTATTCCAGCATGAGAGTTGCTTTGTTACAAGAGCAATGTACAAATCCTGTATGGACGGCCCATTCTAGTAGGATTGTTTAAGGGCATTCTCATGAAATTTGAACTTTCATGATACCCACTTCTCAATTCTGTGGGAATATCCTGTTCTGGTGAGATCTGTGGATAGTGGCATGTAACTGTTAGATATGGAACGGGAAAGAGCCGGGGGGAGGGGGGTGCTGAGTTGAGTCAGGGGAAATGATTTCTGGCTGGGTTCCGGTTCGGCTGGCTCCTGTTATAAGTTAGGATTTGTAATACCTCTTGTGTATATATATTTTGTGGGTGTGTAACTGTAGAGCTCATGAGTTATTTTCTTTGCTAACAGCGGGGTCCATTGTACCCCATGCTGCCCTGGCCCATAGCAATGAGGAGGCCTTGATTTCATAAGGAACACTGATAAACAGAGAAAACCCTCATGGCCCTGGTAACACACATGGCCTTAATATCAGCATCGTCATCTCTGGATGATGTTGAAAGTAACACATGTAACAATACATATAAATCATCTCGATACAGCAGAGACCATAGAAAAGGTCCGTGAACCCTCACTCCTATAAAATGCCAACTGTTACAAGTGTGCTCTCTGGCTGTATATATGTAAATAGTTAGTCAGTAAGGTTCCAGTAGATGGTGCTCAAGAATATGTAGGATTGTTCCTGTCTGACCAATACAGCTTTTGCTGTTAGCTGCAAATGGCTCCCTTTGCGATCTGTTAACATTTGCTCTTAAACACCAACTGTGGAAACTCAAATAAGGGGCTGGAATCTAAAATGCTGAATGGATTGAATTTCTACAGAGGATGCCATGACTAACAAGGGCTATGGTGACTTTGTTATGTATTGGACAGGGTATGCAGTGTTTCTGAAAAATCTTTTCCATATGAGTGTTGGTGTGAAATTGTTCTTTCAGAACATTTCACTGTCTTCCTCAGTGTGTTGTGGTTTTTCACTGCTGTAGAGCTGGGAGCAGGAAACGGATCTGTTTTCAATTGATGGCTATAATAGTCACCTATTTAGATTGTGCATATTTTTTTGAATTGATTTATTTTGTGGGTACGGGGTTGTAGGTATGAAGTTTCAGTGTGTAATCACCTTGGGTAAAGAGAAAACTCAGATGAACTGCAATGAGGTGAGGTACCTCTGAACGTGGTGGTGCTCATGGGCTATAGTTTGGGTGAGGTAAGCTGGGGGCCCTCTAACAGCCTGCTGGGAAAACAGCCTAGAACATCCCATTGTCTATCTGCTAGGGAGATGTCAACTTCCAGATGAACACCGAACTTCACGTGAGCATGTGTAATCATTTCATACAACGTTAGAATATATTTGTGTGATTTTTCTATCCCTTTTTTTAATGCAATAAAAATCCTATTTGCGTCTCTAGCCATTGCCGTGCACGAGGAGGCAGCAGAATCTAGTGGCTAGGATAATGGATGGAGTCAGAAGACATGAGCTCTAATCCCAGATAGGTCCTTGACCTGCTGTGCAACTTTAGTCCTATCTGTGTCTCTTTTCCCTCTGTCCATGTTGTATCTCTAGATTGTAAACACTTTAGGGGCAGAACTTGTGTGTTAGCACAGTGCCTAGTGCAATGCACATTGGGACCTTAAGCTCAGTTGAGGGCATCTAAGGGCTACTGTATTAAAAATAATAACAGTAATTGAAGAGGAAGGATAGCCCAGTGGTGAAGGGGCTAGTCTGGGACTCTGGAGATCTGACACAGACTTCCTATGTGACCTTGGGCAACTCACTTAGGCCCAGATCCTCCAAGGTACGTAGACTCCTAACTCCCACTGGGCACCTAAAACCCAATGGGAATCTGGACCTTAGTCTCTCTGCACCTCAGTTCCCATCTGTAAAATGGGGATAATAGTAATTCCCTACCTCATAGGGGTGTTGTGAGGATAAATGCATTAAAAGTTATGAGGTGTTCAGATACTCTGGTAATGGGGGAATTGGGCAGTCATCTTCTCTGAGCCCTCAACAATGGCTCCTAGATCTTTTCCCTACGATGATTCTTCCAGCAGCTGTCTATCGGTGCACATGAAAGGTCGGGCTTAATAATTTTCATATACCTGTGTTGAAATTCAGCTGCCATCATTTGCCTAGTCCCCAGTCTCATAATGTCATCCAGCACTTCCTCATCACTACCTTTCACTGAAGAAGAAAACATATGGGTGAATTTTTTAGCTGCACATTTCTATGCTGCAGTAGAACACGGTGTGTATGTGTGTATTTACTGACTTATTTCTTGGATGTCCGTTTATATGGGATATTGATTAATTATTTTAGTTTTATTGCCTGCAGCTTGCTTGCTTATTTTTAAAGCAGTTCAAAGGTAGTGTCTGCTGGGGATTGTTCTCATTGTGGCTATGGGGATTCTGGAGGTTGATGACAGTTTCTTTCACTGTATGCTTATTGCTCTGATTTATTTTGAAAGTGCATAGCTTTTTGGTTTATTTAACAGAGGCCTAGTCATGGATCTCGTCCCAGATTTTCTCTCAAGAAATTTAAATTGAAAAGGAGAACACTGACATGGCAGCGTTTTGGCTTCTACCTTTGTCAGGTAATGAGTAAAAGATGGTGTGGAAAATGAAAGCACGTGTTATTTACATGTACATTAAATAAGAAACAACAAGAATGGTAAGAAGAATTAGATATGCTGCCTCTGGACATCGGGAGCCTGTTCCCGTAAGGTGATTAGCGCCTTCTGCAAGTTACCGAGGGCCAGATCGTTAAAGGTATGTAGGTGCCTAAGCACACAGATAGGCAGAGGTGGTGGAACTACGGGTGCAGGGGTGGGGTGTGCTTCTGCACCCCTGGGCTTGGAGCAGTTTCTGTTGTTTTCAAGGTTCACAGTTTGGTTCAATGGCTCTCAGCACTCCCACTAGACAGATTAGTCCAGCACTTCTGCAGGTAGGTGCCTAGTGGGATTTTCAAAAGCACATTGAAATCAATGGGAGCTATGTGCCTAACTCACCTAGCTATTTCAGTAAATCCGACTAAGCACCTAACTGAATCTTTAGGCACCTAAATACCTGTAGAAATCTGGTCCTAAGAGCCCTAACTCTCAATGGGCATTTCCCTGAATAAGGACAAAGTGAATACTGAGGAAGGGGTTCAGGATTTAGCCCTTACTCTGTCTGTAAATATTGGTGAAGGAAGGAAGCACAATCTTTGCTGTGTTACCCAACATAGGAGGTACGTGATCATAGGTACATAGCAATTGCTATACCAGAGCAGACTGTTGTCTCTCTCAGTGGCCAGCACTAGCTTCATCACAGGAATATGCAATAAAACCTGCAGTGGACAATTATGAAATAAGTAGCGCACTGGGGGAGTTTCTTTTTAATACCCACCAATGCTGCTTGTGCTCTGAAGCATGAAGGTTTATATCCCATATCTAAATAAACAAAACTAAAACATGCAAAGATTTTCCTGTCTAATGGATCTCCTCATTATCCATGACCAATCCTTTTTTGAATGCTGCTCTTGGCTCAGCAATGTAATGTGGAAATAAGGTCTGCAGGCTAATTATGCATTGTGTAAAAATAAAACTACTTCCTTTTAGCATTTTTAATGTCTGTCTTTCAATATCATCCCAGACACCCTTGTTTTTGTATTGTGGGGAGGGTAAACAGGCACACCCTATGGCTGATGGGTAGGAATATTATTTTCAACTTAGCATTTTCACCACCACTAATGAAATAATAACAGCAGGGAAGAAGGAAGAAGACAGAGGAGGATGAATAATAAGACTTAAAAAAACCTCCCCTAGCTGCCTTAGCAAGAGGAAGGAGGAAACTAGACTCATGAGTGGGTCTTTTTATACAGGTGATGTTAATTTCATTGGTAGGTGCACAGATATGGTAGTGAGGAATGTAGCAATAGTACTTGTATGAAAAATGCATGGAAGAGTGTTTTATTTTTTGTACTCCAAAGCAAAAGTGTATATGAGGAATTGGCAGCCTTTCGCATGTGGCCCATCAGGAAATCCTGGCTGGGACGGTTTGTTTACCTGCAGCGTCTCAGGTTTGGCCAATCACAGCTCCCACTGGCCACGGTTTGCCGTTCCAGGCCAATGCGGGCTGCGAGAAGTGGCGCGGGCTAAGGGATTTCCCTGATGGGCTGTGTGCCAAAGGTTGCCAATCCTTGGTGTATATCAGGGATCTGAAACTTGAATCACCAGGAGGACCACATGAGGACTAGTACATTGGCCTGAGGGCCGCATCACTGATACCCGCCCCACCCCATGCTGCCCTTGGCCCCGCCCCCATTCCACCCCGTTCATGAGGCACTGTCTCTTCTCATCCCTTCCCCACCCCCATTCCAACCACTTCCATAAATTCCTGCCCCTGCCCTGCTGCTTCTCTGCCTCCTCCCCTCAATGCATGGCTTCCTCCCACCCCAAAAGCGCTAAGCGCTGTCAAACAGCTGTTGGGCAGCAGGGAAGTGCCTGGAGATAAGCAGAGGAGTAGGGACAGGGCGCGCTGTGGGGGGAGGGAGAGTGAAGGGAGGGGAGTTTGGTGGGCTTCAGGAAATAACCCTAGAGGGTGGGTGGGGGGAATGGGGAGCTTGGAGGACCACAGGAAATAACCCCAGGGGGTGCATGTTTGAGACCCCTAGTGTATACCAAGCAATTTAACTCAAGAAGGGTGGTGCCTGGACGATACTCTTTCAGATGAAGGCAGTATTAAAAAGAAGGCATGTGTCCACCATAATACAGATAAGTGGTTCCAGGGAAATCTAGGAATAAACTGCAGCAGAAAAGTAATTTTCATGCCCCGCCCTCTTCTTAGTTGTCCAGTGTCTTTTGAAATGCGAAACAAATGTTTAATGGGGATATTAAAAATGCAAATTGCCCGTCAACATTGTGGAATTTCATTTTGAAGGGTAACACTTGTTTTAGATTAAAGTGTCGCAAACTGTCTGAAAGTTCCAAAATTAAAGCTCTTTGTTTCTCTGATTAAAAATGGGTAATTGATTTTGATAATTTTAATCCAGTTTAAAACAATCACATTATAAACTCCTGCAAATGGGATTTATAATAGTGATGACAATAGCTCCTTTTTTATGGAGTTGAAAAGAACATTAGGATATGTAGCATCTCTCTTTGTATTTCATTTAATAACAAAAAGGATGAGGTATTAAATGATAAAGGTCTGGCTTTATTTTATATACCGCTAATGATCATACATTGCATTTTTATAGTCCCTCCTATAGAAGGATCTAAAAGTGTATTAAAAAAGTTCCTTAAATTCAGGGCACAGTGTGAGGTGGGTAAATAAGATTTTGCCTGTTTTAAAGTTGTGGAAAGTGAGGCACAAGAAAGGTAGGTGATTTACCTAAAGTCACCCAGAGAATCTGTGAGAATGCATGGGATAGACCCTTAATCTCCAAGATCCTAGGCCTCCACTTAAATCACAAAATCATCTGCACTCTCATTTACATGTATTGTCATCAGGAGCTGATTTATGATGTTCCCCAAGGTCATAATGTTCCCTATAGGAAGAATGAGACAATGCAACAAGCTATTGTCTGTTCCATTTGCCGTAATCTGATGATATAATTGTTTGTGTTAGCATTTATGTTTATTTATACACCTAGGAAACTCTTTTTACAGCTTACTTATGTTAGCTCCAGTTGAACATTCTCAAAGAACTAAACCATGATATCCCACCGGAAACCACCATCTATCCTCAAATTATTTAAACAGTGATCTAAGTGTGCGAAATGATAGATACAAATCCCAGATTCCCATGTCTGTGTAAGAATACCTACTTCAGTTCCATGTAGTGTTTCAGCTATGGCCTGATGTTATTTTCCAGTTGCATGCATAGATGTGTTATTTTACGATTGCATAGCAATTGTTTGTGCAGTACAGATTTATGCTGTTTAAGCAAAAGAAGAATTCAGTGCCACATTCCCATGTTAACTGCAGAAGGAAGATCAATATTGTTTGTTTTTCGTACATTTAAACAGTCATAAGTTAAATATTCTCCTCTTGTTTTTGCCTTTAATTCTGGGTAAGAATGAAATCATGTTTGCATATTTTTGAAAAGATCTTATGCTGAAGCTAAGAATCCTGCACTGACAGAGGGGTGGCATTTTCAGTATCTGATTCCTGCGATCCTACATTTGCAGGAAGAAATATGTATTCCCTTTACTAGTGAATGAAGTGAGGATTTTCCACTAGAATGACTACTAAAAATCATTATATTTAAAACTCCCAGCAATAACAGCCCTTATTGCTTTGACTGTGACCACTATCTGAAGAAGCATGGGGAGAATGTTTTCTAGTCTGGCAAGCTTTAACGTAGCAGTAAAACATGAGGGAAGTGATATTGCTAGAACACACTGCTAGCAATAATGGGCTTTGTAACTGTACAGTCCGCCATGTATAAGGGGTGGCATGTAGTTGCCCTGTCCCAAGAGCAGACAAATTGTGGCCCATAGTTCCGGCCCTGCTTTCTCCTTGCTCAGGGAGGGGAGGGAGTGAGTTGCTTCACCTCTTTTCGTGGGGCAGCTTACTCCTCACTTTGTATGCAGACAGATACTCTGGCCAGCAAATAGGGAGGGTGGGACCACTCCCCATTGTCCTCTGACTCCTCCTCATGAGGCAATAACAAGTGAGTAGCCCTTTCTCTCCTCACTTCAGCTGAGTCAAGAGCAGGGCCAAAGAGATGAGTTAGCAGCACCTTCTCCCTTGTACTCCCCTTGTGAAGCTGAGTAACGGCTGTTAGGATCTAGCCCTGTCAAACACACTGACAAGTTAGTAAAGACTCTGCTAGGGCATGTTTTTGATTTGTTCTGCTGCAGTTTTCACTTCCACTGACACTAGTGAGAGCTCTACATTAGACCCAGGGGCAAATACGGACCCTCAGTTTTTAAAGAAAATGCGAGATCTGTTGCTCTGGCGTGCTCTTGAGCTTTCTCCAATTGAAGAGAGCAGAGACGGCACAGGTGTAAATGCTACGCAAGGTGCAACAAGGTGGGGAAGCAATCCCCCTGCCTCTTTGGCCAGCAAACTATTCAACAGGAGCTTGTCTAGCCCATTGTATCTCTTTTTTTAAAGATATGGAACAATTGCAAATTACATGGAACTCGAACACTAACAAGAAACATTTGTGATGCACATCAAATGTGACTGAAGAACGAGAGGACGCTAACTTAGTTGGATCACTCTGTGATTATATAAAAGTCTAATTCTGATCTCATTTAAACCACTCTGCATCAGGAATAACTCCACTGAATAGGATACACATGTGCAAAGTGAGAGCAGAGTTTGGTTCTGAGTCCTATCGTGCAAGTAGTACTTACTGAAGTATTACTCAGGCAATGGGAGCTTTACCTGAATAATGCTTAATGGGAAGGTCTAACACCTTTGGGGCACTCCTGTGTCTACCCTTTGGTTCGTATATAACAGACAATATATGAAAAGCTATGAGATATCACATAGCAGATTATCCTGCTGGCCTTTGAACCTTTCAGAATCCTTGAATTTGAGAAAATAACTTCATTTTTTTTAAATTTGCAAGCCCCTTGTGGAGAGACAGTTTCTGTTTTAATTCAGATCTGTGGCTGGAGGTCAAGAGGAGTGTTGTAGCAATGGAGAGCCTGTACTACACAGCACCGATCTGTATCTGCAAGTGTAAGTAAGAGCAAGTCACTAAAAAATGTAAAGGCCCTCTTTGTAACATCAAAGTGACTATGTTGTAAAAGTGATCCAGTGGATATA
Organism: Dermatemys mawii; assembly: GCA_007922305.1. Classification (NCBI taxonomy): domain Eukaryota; kingdom Metazoa; phylum Chordata; order Testudines; family Dermatemydidae; genus Dermatemys; species Dermatemys mawii. The sequence continues at coordinate 28,883,770 of ML677352.1, forward strand.
ATCTCAACAGAAGTATATGCCATCTTGCTCCACTTGTTCCAGCAATGGCTGAGAAATGTATATAACTTGGATTGGAAGGATTAGCTCTTTATTGATGAATGTAGGTAAATGTCAATTTCACTCCCCCCCCCCCCCCACAAACGAAGAAAAAATATTTCTATTGGTTAATAATTGAAATTTACGGAGAGGCAAAGTTAGAAATATGCTGCTTGAGAGCTCATTTGAGTTTGATTTAAGTATATTTCCGTAGTACATTTTGACATGTGCTATTGACAATTTGTATTTTGTGGTTCCAAAGCTTTAACTTTTTGAATCTAAATGTCTACTGTCATGAAATAATTATTGTCTGGCCACCCCAACAGTTTTGCACAACACTGAAAAATTAATTCAATAACATTTAAAAAGTGCTTAAAAATAAATAAATCTGTGAAGCCTATATATATAACTAGGCTTTAAAGAAAGACATCAGGAAAGCTAATACAGTGCACCATGAATTGGACCTGTTATGTTCAAGTAGCTGACTTCCTTTATTCATTGTGGCACCTTCTAGTAGTAAATTACTGATTCTTATGAGTTCAGAGGAATTGCAATTCTAGCTGCTTTCCCTAGCTGGCTATTTTACCTGGGGCACTCATAGTAGAAATAACGTGGCTGACATAAATAGTGCTGTAGAGCTGCACAGGCTGTGGACCTGTTAACATGTGACTGCTATTCTCCTGATCTGCTCTTCAGCAGTGGTTCTCAACCAGGGGTACGTATACCCCTGAGGATACTCAGAGGTCACCCGGGAGTACATCAACTCATCTAGATATTTGCCTTGTTTTACAGTGGGCTACATAAAAAGCACCAGCGAAATCAGTACAAATTAAAATCTCATACAGACCAAATGAAAAAGTAAAAAATTAGTAACAGTGAGCTGTGACACTTCTGCATTTTTATGTCTGATTTTGTAAGCAAATAGTTTTTAAGTGAGGTGAAACTTGGGGTACACAAGACAAATCAGACTCCTAAAAGGGGCACAGTAGTCTGGAAAGGTTGAGAGCCACTGTCTTATAGAGACAACTGCTCACAGAATGCAACTTGGCATCACTCAGAAAGCTGCACATTCCTTTCCAAATCCCCCTCTACTCTCACCTCAGTGGAATTGTGACATATCTGCTGTAATTTGGACCTTCTCCATCTACTGAGGGGCCAGGAAGATTTAACACTAAATGACTGATGGACCACAGAGGGATCTTGAGTTTTTCCAAGGAGAGGTTTAAATGGATCCATTCCAGTAAAGCAAATCATAAATCAGTAATGTTGACAGAACAAGTTACCTGGCATTCCAGATCCTTAAACAATCATGTCGTTTTGTAGTGCTGGTTCAGATCCAAGAATTACATTCACTTTTAAGTCTTCAAGGTCATTCTGAGATGGGAACCCTAGAACAAACGTAACTGATGGAGCTCTATCCAGTATCTGGCACACACACACTATCGTGAAAAACACATACATCTTTTCTGTGTCTCTTATCACAGAGTTGTGTGACTTCAGCATCTTATGTTCCTGTTGAATTTGTGTGCTATTGGTGCTATGATCATGCATGTTCATAAGTAATTCATAATAATACCCATGGTTATTATCAAATGTAGGAAGAGTCTAAGAGGTATATCTGGTACGAATATTGGTAATAGTACTACCTGATTCAAAATTTTGGGTGTGCAGTGTGCATCAGGAACTATGACAGCATTAAGCTTTCTGCAGTCAACACAAAGCCTTATGTTCCTATCCTTCTTGGGAACCATAATAACTGGAAATGCCCAATGACTGTTTGACTCTTTAATTATCTTAATTTCCAATATGCATTTTATCTCATCATGAATTTTTTCTTTAATTTTTCCAGTGGTCTGATATACTCTGATGAGGTGGGTGGAGGCCTCACAGTGTTAATCTTATAGACTATTTTATGAGTCAAACCTGGCCTGCTGGAAAACATCTGCTGGTGATTCTGCAACACACTCCTAAACTCTGCCTTTTCAGCTGGGATTAACTCTTCACATACCTCAGTGCTCTCTAGTGATCAGTCATCAGACCAATGAGAGCTGAAATCTGAGAGTCCTTCTCTGCACAGTGTACCATGTTTACAAGGGCTGCTTGATTGTGATGTGCTTTTAACCTGTCTACAGGCAGAATTTGTGGAGGAACCTGGCTGCAAGGCCTTTGTACTGTGTAGGTAACCTCGTTTACCCTTTCCCCCGCCTCAGAAGGCCTTTCCCATTAGTTCTGCATTGTGTATGCTTTCACACAGAGTCACATCAGCACCAAATCCCCTACATCAAATGATTGCTCACAGGCCCGCTGGTCCTATCATGATTTTCCGTGCAGCATTGCTTTCAGAGCAATTTTGCTGAACGCTTTCCATTATAATCTTTATGTTTTTTCCTAACTTTTTGTACCTCTTCAGCCATTGATGTGTGTCCCCCCGCAGGCCCCGCCACCCTCCCAGAAGTCCATGAGGAGATCCAGAGGAGATCTCCATTATATGAGGTCAAATAGGATGGACCCCATGGATTCTTGGGGGTACCTCCCAGTAAGAGAAAAAAACAGCCAGGGTAAGTTACATCACCGTCATGGGCCCTCATGGCACATATAGTCCCAGCATAGATTTTAGTGTCCCATTGAACCTTTCAGTTAAACTGTTTGTCTCTGGTGATTTGGAGCAGATCACAACTGTTTTACCTGATACATCATTCATTATTCACTAAATAATTGGGACTAGGTGACCAGACAGCAAGTGTGAAAAATTGGGACAGGGTGGGGGGTACTAGGAGCCTGTGTAAGAAAAAGACCCAAAAATCAGGACTGTCCTTATAAAATTGGGACATCTGGTCACCCTAATCGGGACATGAAATTTGACCCATGATATCATAAGATCTCCTCTGATAAGAAAACCTATTCAGCTGAACTAGTTGAGTCAGCTAGTGAACTGTGCCATTGTTTCAGCCTCTGTATTAGTCAGAGCAACTGCTTCTGGGTATCTGGTGGCAAAGTCAGCTACTACCGGTATAAATTTCTGTCCCTTTTGGGTTGGCCAGGGCATTGGCCCAATGATATCTATGGCCACCCTGAGCAATGGTCCTATGATTACTAGTAATGGGCTCAAGGAAGACTTGTGGGAATCCTACAGGCTCTTTTTTTGCTTCTGATATACATGACCAGTCTGCAGTAATCCTTTTCCTCATTCTGAATGTTTGACCAATACGATTTTTTCTTTAACCTTTCATGTGCCCTATCTGTTCCCAAGTTCCCTACAAAAGGACAGTTGTGTGCTCATAATAGTAACTCCACATGATGTTTAGTGGCACAATCACTTGTTTGTAAGTCTCCCCGGGACGTCTGTTTTTTCCCCACTACGGCTTCTCCATATATCCTTCCCTCTTCTGTAAAGAACCTCTCTCCGTTCTCTTTATCTGAGCCATTACTGAGGTTGGCTGCTTTTATCGTTTCTAAAGAGGAGTCTGCCTCCTGCTCTGAACCAAGCTCTGGCTTTTGCTTGCAAGAGAGTGGTCACAGGTAAGCAGACACCCTCCCCCGCCCCTAAAAAGGCACCGTCTTTCTCTGCTGACAAGCCTGCCTTGTACATCTTAGCTATTTTGGCAGCTGCTTCTGCTGATATTGGAATTTTCTCCCATATAGAGGTTCCCACATCCTCAGTGCCCACCTCAAAGAATGACTTCTGAACAATCAGATTTACCAACTTGTAATGGGGGTCTGCCCCTTTACTCTTTATACATGTTCTCAAATCATGCACCATCTTATGCATGTATTCTCTGTGACTTAAATTATCAGCCTTGCTGAGGTTCCTGAATTTCAGCCAATATGCCTTTGGGGTAATTGGAAAAGGCAATTTTACGGAGATATTTTAAAACCCTCTTATTTCATAGCCTCATTTACATCCATGTCATTAAACACCTGCAAAGCTTTACCCGTTAATTTGGAGAGCAAAACAGCCGTTCTCCAGTCCTCTGGGATGTTTTATACACTGCAGTTCCTTTTGAAGGTGCTTAAATATTCTTCAGTGCAATCAGGCTCTCTGTAACTAGGATGTAGTTTGTCCTAGGATCCTTGGAAAGGAGAAGTGCCGGAACCTGTCCTTGTTTTCCCAAGGATGCTTATGGCAGGCAGCCTCCCCTTTTCTTGGGCTCCTACTTCTAGGGGCTTGTGCTTCTTATCTTCTAGACCCAGTGCTTAGTTGTAGGCTGCTATCTTGGCTTCCATTTCCAGCCTTTTGGTCCACTCAGCTATTTCTGGCCTCCATCTCAGCCAGTTTGACTTTGTAGCCGCAGGGATGATGTTTGCTTATGTTGCATAGAAATTTGCTGAAATGTAAGTAGAGTACGTTTTTGGGCCATTTAGATTTAATAATAAAATATTATTGTAAGAGGTGGAAGCGGAGTTGATGGGGGAGTGGCAGCGGTCAACTTGCTGCCATGTGGAGGGCCAGGTAAGTCGACCTAAGATACACTATTCGCGTAGCTGAAGTTGTGTATCTTAGGTCGACACCCCGTACCAGTCTAGACCAGGCCTTAGTCCCAGATCAGCATAGAATAAAGGAATTCTAGGGATGTAGTTCAGAGGGACTGATGAATGGTGTACGCCAGTATCACGTGACTAAGGAGATCGTGTGATGGCAGGATTATATAATGCAAACTGTGTGCTCAGTCTGAGAGAGATTAAGGTGGGGACAAGATTTAGGGTCTTTGGTTTGATCTGTAATGGCCCAGAGAAGAGCAGCAGCTTTGTGGAAGAATGCTGAGAAGAGATTGGGGATAGGGCCCAAAGACTGGGAATGAGAGTAGGAAGGTTTAGCAGAGGCCATCTGGGAAGGGACAGGGAGAAAGACTGAAGGGCTATTTGTTTACTTTGGATTTTTTTGGTTGCACTGGAAGAGGAAGTCTTTATGGTTTGGCTGGAAGGGAAACTGAGACATGGCCACACCCGATGCTGGTAAGGTCCGAATCCGTTATACGGGTACATAGGTTTGCTACCTGGTGATGGATCTTTCTCTCTCTCTGCAGTTTCTTGCCCTTGCCAGTTCATTGGAATTGGTGTATCTTGACCTTCATAGCATGATACAAATATTAATTTGTTTTGCCTAAAATTTGAGCTATGTTTGTTCTTGGTTAGAATTTTAATTGCTGTTGCTGAACTTCCCTGTTGCCATGATGATAGTTTAGTTCAGTTGTGCTTTGTACTAGTTTTCATTGGGTACAGCCAAGTTAACAGCATGAGGGATGAGAGTCATATACTCAAGGGAAAATGGGAGGACTCCAGTCTCTGCCTCTGTTTATTTTTTCAGTATGGAATGCCCATACTTCTCACTATCACAATCCTGCTTTGCTGCCAGGTCCGCTGATTTCCTTAACATCCTTCTCGTCCAAGATTGAGAAGATCATGCTGCTTTGTTTAAAACTGTTTGCAGCAATCTTAACGTGCACTGGGACTTGGCTCTCTGAATTACAATGTCAACAACTCCGTTGTTTTAGTTTCGTTCAGCAAGCAGAGTTATAAGAACCCAGATGACTCTCTCTGCTTCTGGTTTTGTTCTGTTTTCTCCAGTGAAACCTTTTTGCCTGTTTGTTCACGTTCTTTTGCTTCTTCCCATGTTTATCTTGAGTCCATTTCTGAAGCTACTGTAGATATGGTTCTGTAACTTCTTCTGCAGCTGCACTGACAGTGGCTTTGGTGGTGATGTCATTATGATTCTGTGATGTTGGTGGTTCAACCAAAATACTCTATTTATTTATGTACTGTAAAGATCAGCTCAAATGATAGCTGTTGCTTGTTTCCACTCCTTGCACTGATTAATCTGCTTCTCTGTGATTTCTTTTTCAGGTCAGACCATGACATTTGTTCTGTCACAATTACAGATCCAAAGGTTGGAGCAGATTCTTCATTATTTTTTCAGTGATAACACTTGTAGTTTTGATGTCACTCCTGGGACATCTCTAGGGCATTTGCTTTCTTGCTTTGATTTGCAGGTAGCACTCATCCTTCCTTGTGTGCCTTTAGGTTGAATTCTCTTAATTTATTTTTAGATGTTATAAATGTGCCCATCAGGTTATTTTCTGAGCATATGGAAAACAAGCATACTAAGCATCTTCATGAAAGACCCTTTCCAACCCACCTCCAAGCTTAATTGTAGTATCTTCCCCACAATTGCTTTCTGTCCTTACACTGAAGGTAGTGGAAGTTCTGCTGGCTAGATTTGGCCCTAGCTGTCAGTGCATTCAGAAACTATGGCAGGAAGAGTTCTGTACAAGTTGGGTTTCTTCTGGTTGTTAGTGTAGTACCTGTTGCACTGTCTATATAGAAGCTTCCTTGTTTGCCAAGGAGACATCTTATCTTGCAGAGTTTGTATTTCCTGACTCCCGCCATTTGCAGCTGTAAGTATATTAACCACCAAATGGACAGTTTTACTTTTTCCTCTTTCACTCTATATGTATAATTTGGACAGGTGCATGAAATGTGTGGGTAGTTCTTTGGCAATTTGTGCTTCTTTGTGCAGTTGTGATTGTGCTGTGTCACACCCAGATCACTGCTCTGTAATCTACCTTTTGTTCGAGGGAAAACACTTTTTCCTTAAAAGGGAGTCAAAGAAAGATAAGAATGATATAAGTTTACATTAAATCATTCATTACTTACGATTAAGCTGCTTAATGGGAGATAGGCAGCTCGGCACTCTTGCAAAACCCAGCAGGGGCCTATTTCACCCTTTGGCATCCAAATGTTTTTAAAAAGCAGCCCTTAGACACTCTTGAAAAATTGACTCTTCATGTTTTATTGATGCAGGATTCCTTAAAATGTATAGAGATGGCTCATGAGAGAGGATTATCTCCAGTATTAGATGTTCTGATACTCGTTCTTGGAAGATGTTCCCAAAAGTTACCATAGCTTCACATTCCCAATTCATGTGCATAAACATCAGTGTACTTTTGACATCAAATAAGAGTGTGTTCATCCCACCAGAGCTTGGGATTCAAACCTGCAACAAGAGAGGGAAAATTCCAGCCCTGAAGATGAAAGCATTACTAAAAGGATGAAGACTCGGTGGTGATTTATTACAGACACTTTACAATTAGTCTAAAAGAGCAGAGACCTGCTCTGGGATAAAGAGAGCCAATGCAATATGGATTCCTAACGTCACAAGATAATAAGCTATGAAAAGAAGTTAAAATGAAATCAAGTTTATTAAGCACAAATTAGAGAATGAAGCCTTGCTCTGTGTCAGCTGCCAATCACGCTTTGAGTGCAGGCTGATTACAAGATTGGACCAAATTCTCTGCTGAGTTACTTTGGTGCATTCCCACTGGCTTCATTGGAGTGCACCAGTGTAACACAGGGAAATGCTTGTGCAGGTTTTCAGTCAAATCGTGTAGTCGCCAGTGAGACAAAGCTCCCATTGAAGCCAGCTATTGAAAATGGTGTGTCACAGAAATCCCTGGCTGGAGGGGATTTTAATTCTTCGAGTTGCGCTTGAATGGGGACTTGCAGGCTTTGGTCTTTCACTTGCAGAGGAGGATCACACACCAAGGGAATCATCCAGCACAGATTTTCAGCGTGTTAGAAGAGTCTGAGCAACATTCATTAGTTAATGAATTAATTGGGCAGCATTAGTGTAACGGTGCTGATTCTGATGGGACCCAGCTGAGAGTGCCAGTTCAGGACAAATTGCTTCAAGCAGGGCAGTTACAGCCCAAGGCTGGGGTTTTTCCACCTCTAAGGCAAATCAAACCAGCTAGACAGAGAGGACTTTGGTTTTACCCCACTGGCTAACCACAAGTCACACAAGCAATTCCCTTAGCCCACAGGACCATCCCATCCGGCCCTCCAGTTGGGGAAGCTACCCCTGGTCCTCCCCTGCCTTCCCTCTTGCCCCAGAGCCATGCCGCCGCGCTGACAGCGCTCTGGGGGTTGGGGCTGCACGCTTCCATGGTGTAGCCTGTTTGGCTCTGTGTGGAGCCAGACATGCTCTCCCCCACCTCACCCACAGAGCTGCGCTGCCAGAGCTCTGTGGGGTGGGGCTGCGCGCTCCCACGGTGCAGTGTGTTTGTCTCTGCGTGGAGTCAGACACGCTCCCTCCTCCCCCGGAGCCACACCGCTGTGCGGGCGGCGCTCTGGGGGGTGCACGGAGCCAGACACGCTGCTGTGGGTAGCATGGTAAGGGGGCCGGATAAGGGGCAGCGGCTCCCGGGGCAGTCAGGGGACAGGGAGCAGGTGGGTTGGATAGGAGGTGAGGTCTCAGAGTGGTGGTTAAGGGTGGGGTGGGGGTCTCTGGAGGGGATGGTCAGGGAGAAGGTGGGGTTGGATGTGGCATGGGAGTCTTGGGAGTCTGTCAGAGGGTGGGGGCGTAGATAGGGGTTGGAGCAGTCAGGGGACAGGGAGCAAGTGGAGTTGGGTAGAGAGGCTCTGGAGGCAGCAGTTAGGGCGGGGGGTTTCTGGAGGGGATGGTCAGGGGAGTAGGAGCAGGGGAGGTTGGATGGGTTGAGGGTTCTGAGGGGAGCAATTGGGGCGGGAAGTGGGAGGGAGATGGATAGGAGGTGGGGCCAGGCTGTTCTGAGGCGGCACAGCCTTCCCTACCTGGCCCTCCATACCATTTTGCAACCCCGATGTGACCCTCGGGACAGAAAATTTGCCCAACCCGCCTTAGATACTCCAGTTTCCCAGTATCTCTACCAGAAACCTCTCATTATGGGGATGTCTGGTTATGAAAATCAATACCTCAGTAAAAGGAAGAAAGGTTCTCTTGATCCCAAAAGACCAAGCCCCAGACCTAGTTCAATATACAAATCAATATACAAATCTTACCCACAAATCATGCTGTTGCCGATCCTTTAGAATCTAAAATCTAAAGGTTTATTCATAAAAGGAAAAAAGATATAGGTGAGAGCTAGAATTGATTAAATGAAATAAGTGACATACAGTAATGGGAAAATTCTCGTTTCAGGCTTGTAGCAGTGACAGAATAAACTGGAGGTTCAAATCAAGTCTCTGGAGTACATCCACAGCTAGGATGGGTCATTCAGCCCTTTGTTTAGCACTTCAGTTTGTAGCAAAGAGGTAAGAAACAGGATTGAAGACAAAATGGAGATAAGGCATCAGCCTTTTATAGTCTTTTCCAGGTGTAAGAGCACCAATTTGTTCTTACCGTGGAAAATTCTAACCCCATTTTGCTGTAATCACATGGGCAAGTCCTTGCAGATCTTGATGAGTCACAAGGTGTGTTTGCCTTCTCTCAATGGGTCAATTGTATAGCTAATGGGCCATCAAGCAGGCCAGGCAGAGCTGACACCAACTTGTCTGGGATGTCACCCAGAAGCATACAGACAGTATAGATCCAATATTCATAACTTTAAATACAAAAATGATACATGCATACAGATAGCATAATCATAACCAGCAAACCATAACCTGGTCTTAGACACCCTATATGACCCCCTTTATATAAGATTGGGTGCCACTACAGGACATTGGTTGCAACAATGTTCTATACAGTCCCAGATTATGTCAATAACATCACAATTAGCAAATCTAGTTTTCTGTCAGGTTTTAGTCCATACATTTGTTTTAAGTTTGAAAGGTAAGATGCCAGTATCTAGGATTTGTATTTATTTAAATTACATACACCACTGACTGACTAATTGTCACCCACCACCAAATAACTGTCATTGCTTTTGCAACTTAATTTGAAATACAATAGGATTACAGTGAAACATGAGGTCATCAACCTATTAGGAAGTCTTTGCATGTCAGCATGCTTTAGGAAGCATATTACCTTGTCACAAGGTGGTGAAACTTCAGCAATTGCTTTCTATGATACACCAGTGATTTCCCTTGAGACCTGCAAGAAGTCTGTTGTACACACTCGGGAGGGTTTACTTCCTGTAACTTGTTCAGTCTCCACCCTGTCACCACATAAGAAGTCCTGTTGATTTCAGTGAGGCTGCGTGCAGCTAAGGCTTGTAGATACAGCCCTTACATTATTTCTCAGGTCCACATATACAATTGTACAAACATGTCCAGGCAAGATGTGTGATTATAAACATTCCAGCTGATGCGGTAAAGGTAGAATCGTCAGAATGATGCTAGATTACCAAAACTATATCAAAGAACACTAAGCCCTATAATTGCTTACTCTACTATTTTTCTGGTTTTCAGAAGAACAAAAGCTAGCACAGATCTGCTGATTCATCCGGCATTAGGTGTAGAAGTCAACAATTGAGGTTAGAGAATGACTGTCTAGAAGCAAGCCTCAAAGGTTAAGAAAACATTCAGTTCCATTTTTCCTCCATTGTAGCCTGGTTGGTTGTTATACTTGGCATGCCTTTCATATATCTGGTATCCTGAACCTTCTCTTGAATCACTTTTTCCCTTTAACTTAGACTTGCAAGTTCTCGCGTTATTTCTCAACCTAGCATTGTCTCCATCTGATATTACCAAACCCTACTACATATTGCTCCAAAAGTTTGCGTGGCTCTGTACTAGGGTGGCCAGATAGCAAGTGTGAAAAATCAGGACAGGGAGTGAGAGGGTAATAAGCGCCTATATAAAAAAAGGCCCAAATATCAGGACTGTCCCTATAAAATCGGGACACCTCGTCAGCCTACTCTGTACACATATATAGGGTAGCACATCCATCCTCCAAGAGTATATTGAAGTTCTCTGTTACCCAGAATCACATTTTGTTAGCTAGTCTGTAAACCTTTGTATCAGCAGAGGTTGTGTGTCTTGTTTGTAAGGGACAGAGAATGCCAAAAAGAGAGACCCTTTGCATTGATTTGCTGGTCTACATTTTACCAGCTCTGTGCATTGCCAAAATAAACCCTGTATTGGTACAACATTTTCAAAAATAAACATAGAGAAGAAATATACTTTAATAACCAATAATATCATATTAAATATTAAAAGATCTAAAGTTACAATTTCCCACTACAAACAAAGAAAAAGCATGGGTCTAGTATGCCTAGTTATTAAAACAATTGTTCTCTTAAAATCTGTACTGCATAGTGTAATCTGCTGCAGTTGTATATGTTCTGCTTTAGGTTAATCCAAAACCAAGTCCTTGGGGCTCTGACTCATTATGTGAATGTATGCTCCAAAGCCCCACATGTTAAAGGGAGAATATAATCTACCTTACAGCTTGTTTAAAATAGCACATAGTTTTACGGATGCTAGGGCAACTAAACTCCCTATTGAATATACTGCAATAATCATGTCCCTAAAACTTATGTCCATATTGCTTCTTGGATTCAATCCTGTGCCACAGAAAGGATAAGAGTTCAGTCGTTTAATAGGACTGGACCTCTTGTCATGGAGTCGATCATTGCTTTCTTGCACTCCAAATCAGCGTGTGATTGAACACAGCCTCTGCCCCAGTCTTTTCAACTGGGTGCTCAAAGGTCTAAGTTTTCTTTTGTCTTTTGGTGCGATCGCCAGTGTCCACACTCCTGCCTGTGTAAGGAGTATGTGCTGGACATTACACACTCCAGGGAAGGGGCCAGGTACAATCCCAGTTACACTCTAGAGTGACAATGCTTAAGGGGGGTGAAAGTAAAAAATGACTGTAGACCACCTTTATGTCTACCGATTCTGGGCTGGCTGAGGAGAAAACTGGGCCCTGGCTCAAGTTAGAGGAGCCACAGAACTGTTCTAACCTGTGGTGACTAGAATGGTCTCCTAAAGGCAATGTCACCCACTGGAGCGCAGGTGAGTAGACTCCAGTCAAGCCTCCTCCCTGCCCTGTAACATCCTTGCTCTCAGATGTTGCTGATATGACCCCTGTGCTAAAGGCGCCCACTTTAGTTACCTACTTCAGAGGAATCCTCATCAGCCCCTTTGTCAGGTTTAAGGTGCCTCGACACTGGCCCAGGGTGGTGAGAGTCACTAGAGTGGAGAAATAGGGCTGGTAGACATAGAGCAGGAGCAGGGAGAACACAAAGGGCCGGAAGAAATCCCAAACCTCCCCATCTTTTATTACGAAGAAGCCTGGGGGCTGGCCTGATGGAGATGCCTCCTTTCCAAATGAGAGAGAACACGGGAAATGCCAGCATAGGAAACAGGTCTGCCGAGCTCCCTTGAAGATGCTGGAAGGTGGCAACAGGCTACAGACCACTGTGTTTCCTTTCCCAGGCAGGTAGGTCAAAGGGGCAAACCTCTGCTGGCCAGAATGTGGAATGGAGAAACCATTGGGGTAGGACACTGGCAGAAAGCGGGAAAGTGATCATATGGCATAGAAAGGAGGGAGCAGCTTTTGGGGAAAGAAGCAAAGGCTGAGCCATGTGTTGCGAATGGGGGGGTGCCATATTTTTAAAAGGACATTTTTTTAACATTTCAAATAAGCTTGAAGGAAGAGATTGGGGATTGCTGATCTGTTCTGTGTGCGTCTGGGTGAATGGTGGTTTTTTTCTTTTACGCATCATGAAGACAATATCTTAAAACATTGCCAGAATACACATGCGTAGCTGTGTGATACTGGGAGAACTGTGGCTTTCTTGAAAAGCTGACCATGCAAAACTTTTTGCAATGTTGGCAAGTATGTTCGGTCAATATGTCCACTGACATCACTGGGAAAATTTTGCTGATATTAGGCTTTAAACTCAAATCCTGCAGTCTTATTGGAAGGCTTCCCGGGTAGAGAGTACGGGAAACAAATGTTCTCTGACCTCAGTAAATGGGAATAAGCCAATCTGGCCATCTCATAGAATATATACATACCTGCATCTCTTCAGTTCTCTTACATACTGGGTGGGCATATGGATATCTCTGTTGTACAATTTCTTTTCAGTGTTATGAATCTCACGTGTCTGGTTTGAATTTTATTGCTGTGTATCATTTCCAGATCTAGAATTCTACGTTTCTTGGTAACTCTCATCTTCCATAAAGTTACAATTATCAAGTATGTATGGACTATATTAGATATTTTTTCCATGTGGGTTTTAAACTCTGGAAAGCTCTGCCATTGTTTAATATTCTCATTGTTCTATGGCACATTAATCACATTGTTACAAATTATTTATGGGTAAACATTTTTCAAATTTAACAGTCTCCCAGTACAATAGGACCTTCAGAGTTCACACTAACAATTGGGAGACCCACTGTAAATATTTGTGGTAAGTGCCTTTCCCATCCATTCCTCAAAGATAATTAAGACAAGTATTAGAGAGTAATTAGCAATAAACACAAGGAAGAAACCAGGGCTAATGAGTCACAAAAGTACTCTGCTAACATACTTAGCAAGTGTGGTTGATTTTACTATTTGATATTCATGCTTGTGCCAGGGTGCCATCAGCAGTATCCTTATCACTGACATTGCTACAGCCTTGTGAAGGCTGCAGGCCCAGCTGAGGCAATTGTACATTTTGTGTTGGGGGATTGTGAGCATCTGGGTAACAATTACTGTGCTAACAAGGTAGTTGGGGGGATGGGGGGATGGGGGGAGGATAAGGGGGAGAAAACAGGACATGATAGGCTTGGAAGGAAGCTGAGAGAGGGAGTGAGGACTGCAGGGAAACCTACTCTTGTTGAAAGTCCACATCACAAGGTATTACTGAGGAATAAATGCACACCTTGGGGAAAGATAAACAGCTTTGTGTGTGTTTGTGATTGTGAAGTTATCTGAACTAGCCAGACAGCGAGGTTCACTGGATAGCGATGAAGGTACACTGTGACAGTGCTGCACAATGTTCCGTTGTCTGTTCTATAAAATAAGTCTTTGGGTTCCATGTACAGCATTCAGCTGTTAAACCTGTGCTGAGATATGGTGAGCAAAGTGCAAACTCATGAAGCTCCTCTGTCTGCTTTTAATAATCCTGGGAGCAACTCCAAGGCTATGGCAGATTGCTAGGATTTCTTAGAGGTAGTCTGAAGCTACTATTTGAAGCCCTAAAGTTGAAGGGCATGGGAGAGTCCCCAGAAGTGAAGACCTTGTTTATTTATAGCTCAAATAGATAATCCTGCCTCCCTGGCCCTGATACCTCTTCCCTGTGTGTGTGTGTTTTTGTGTGTACACACACACTAATTTAAGGACTGATCCTATAGCTACTCAATGGGGTTTTTACATGTCATGTGTGCCTGCTGAAGGAGAAAGGCCTAGGTTTTTCCCTCCTACTAGGCATCTCCAAGTTTTGTATTAAAAATGGTCAGGGATCAGAACTTCACTTCCATGGAAATTCTAACAATCAAAATTTTGCTTTTGTTCCAAATCAAAATGCTTTGACATGACAGTAGATATGTTCCTGCAAAACTCTTTTTTGAGAAAACTGCATTTTTTCTGTGGAAAAACTGTTACATCTAAAGTCTTGTTAGCTTGCTGTACTGACCTTTGTCAGTGAAAAGATAGAAAGAGAGGATGATGGTGGATTGGGCAAACAGGATTGTTTTATAAGTGCACTTAATTAAAAGGGCAAAAGGTAGTTCAATAAAAACTCTTTTTAACTGCGTTACACAAAGAAAAGTGTTTTCCTAAATACGACCCCAGATGAGGGGTAAAGACAGTCAACGCAGAGACATTCTGCACTAACTCCCATTACCTAAATGCTCTGGGCACATAAAGATACGCTGCGCTAGTAGTGAGCCTCACAGGCTGGGTAGACTGACTTGTGTTAGGGGGGCTTGAACCTGGTGTGCTAAAAGTAGCACTGTGGAGGTTGAGGCTTGGACTGCAACACATGCTCTGAAGCCCACCTGTCTCCTAGCTGTACTGTAGACATACCTTAATGACCAAAGGTGTGAGATGTAAATTTGCCACTTTCTGGTGGGGGAAGTCTGATTCTGCTCTGATTCAGTGAGGTAAATTTAGAGTAATTTTGTTGACTCACTGGAGTCCTGCTGAGATAGAACTATTGTAAACGTCAATGGGACCAGGCCACACTGTGCTTGGAGTGTCTCTGCGATACCTCATTCATTACGGGAGGATCTGTGTTATGTGCCAGACTGTACAAGTATCTGCATGATGTGTCATTCCACTAGAAATAGACCTCAAACTACCAAAAGCTCATTGTACTGTGTTAGGAATAAAAATTGGACAGGCAACAGAATCCTTGGCTTTAAACATCTGAAGTGAATCCCTCGTGAGAAGAATTTGCCATTTCAAGTGGGATGTGTGGAGGGAGGGATATACAAATAATGCCAGAAAACAGACTCACTCTTTTTGGCACAAAGAGTAAAGAAGCCTTCTCAACTGATGATAGGGGATATAGAAACAATGTGGTGGGGGTGGTCAAAATTTCAATAAATGGAGTTGCCTGTCTGTTCCGGTCAACAGAGTTTTCGAACAGATCTTGGACAGCCTGCAGTATGTTGCAAAATCTTTTTGCATGACTACAGCAAAACAAAAAGCAGAGTCCGAGTTTCTCTCAACCACCATGTATTCATATTTCACTGGTGAAAACAAACAGAACAGTGAGGCTGCTTTTTGAACTTGGTTGTAGGTGTATACAATGAGATCATGTGGGTCCAGGTGCAGTCATTAAGGAAACATTTGATATTGCTCAACAGTTCCTTGAACTTTGAATTTTGGTACTATTGAAAATGTTGTAGTTGATGAAAATATAAATACCAGGAATGGAAGGGAGCCGCATTTATAGCTTCTGTAGGTCTCGTATATTCCTAACAACGTTCTTGAACATGTAAAGGTTCCAGTCTATCTGTGGCCCATTACTACTCTCTAGGGTGACCAGACAGCAAGTGTAAAAAATCGGGAAGGGGTGGAGGACAATAGGAACCTATATAAGAAAAAGACCCCAAAATCGGGACTGTCCCTTTAAAATCAGGACATCAGGTCACCCTAACTACTGTCATTGTGTCTCTCTGGCATAGCAAGGCCCCTCTCAGACTATCACAATGGCACATGGATCGATCTGGATTTTCCTGAGCGCAGGCCCCCACCACATAAGCTAAAGGAGAATCTTTGCGAGTAGTGCTGGTTCCATCCCACGCAAGGGCAATGGCATACATGCACATTAACCAGTTCATTGCCATTTCATCCCCTTGTCATACAAATGATGAATTTTAATCAGCCAAAAAGTGCAGAATTTGTCAGATTATTCCGAGTCTGCCGCTAAATAAGACTGTGCTGCTACTGCTCTCTTGTGACATCACCAAAACTGCATGTTCTCTCCCTTTCTTCCCCCATTTACTACTTCAAACCTAAAGCTTCTACTCTGATAAAAGTAAGGCTATCCATTCCCTTGTGAAACACCAGTGCCTCCTTGGAGGAAGCCAGTCTTCTCTTCTCTCTCTCTGCGCTCTTCAATCTCCCTACCTTGATCTCTGTGCTTTCTTTTCACAACCGATTTAGAAAAATGTTAAATACATTACATTTAACCTACCAACCTTGTCAGTTTTGGCTGACAGGTTTTCAGCACTGTTCTAGTTTGCAGCGGTCACAGATGCTATGGGTGGTCTCTGAGCCACATGGTGCAGAAGCCGACAACTGAATTCAGTGCTAGGGAGCAGAGAAGCAAGAGGAGGTTATATACATTGAGGCAAATTCTTCCCTCCAATCAGTGGAGCAGCACCAGGGATGAACTTGGTCCATTTTATTTCCCATGTTTCTAAATTCTGGGCACACAGGAGGGGCACAGAGTGAGGTGGGAAGGGGGACCCATTCTATTGACTGACAGGGAATAGGATTTAAAGAAGGAACAGGCCTGAGATGGTGAGGAAGAGGGAAGGTTATTAATAATATAACATTAGTTTCCCTTGTAATGAAGAAAGGGAAGCTGCCTTGTTACCTATTTGTTTCTCAGCAGCAATCTAGTTATTTTCTGAACTGTGAGGACTCTTAAAATGGAGCATCCTTTCTGCTTCCTTTTAAGTGAAAGGATGGATAATATTCACTCTATTCTACGTTCAGTGCCTGTCACTGATGGGGAAGTGATCTTGGTTAGATCTTAACAAATAAAACTAATTGCAATATTATTAAGCAGACTGCAAACATCCATTTATTTCAAAGCAGTAAGTCAGGAATTGGTTTTCTCTTTCAGTGTTTTAGTTCACTTCCTTTTTAAATGGCTTCCAGTTCTTAACAGCCTCTTAACATTGTGCCCTTTCCTCAGTAAAGAATCAAAGCAGTAAAAACGCTTGTCTTTACCATAGCAATAGATGTTCAGTTGATCAGGGTATTCTAAGGGCAGTTATTGGGGGGGCAGAGGTGGGAAATGAAAGGCCAAATATTTATCGACAAAATCTTAGTTTGAATTAAGCCATCCACAGATATTTACACTGTGAAACTATGAGCACATGATCCCTTCAAGTCTAAATAGTATTCCAGTGTTTCATTTTTTTTAACAATACTCTTCAGTTCTGAAGTCCTAATATTAAAGACAATCACTCAGAAATAACAGTAAGGTTCTTTCCTACTTGTATTGACAGGTTTAGATCCCAACATTTATCAGTCATAGCTCTTCAGTCTCTCTTTATAAAGAGCCAGAAATAAATTATCTTAGGTCAAGTTTTGTTTATACAATGGATGGTTCTTCCAGAATTACCTTCTTGACTTAATAGCTTCCTTTTGGGTGACATTTCTCCCAGAGAGAAGACAAATTGTCTAAGGTCAACTGCAGATCAACTTAGAGTGTAGGAGGAAATTGTAGGGGATCAGTTAAATTGCACCAGGTCTCCCAACCAGCATTAGGCAGCACGCCACTAGTCAAGGCACACGGAAGGAATACAGCCCTGCTTCCAGAATGGCCTAACATGCAGCTAAACATGCAAAGGGCACTTGAATTACACTTTGAAATAGAGTAGTACTTTAGTTTTCCCAGTCAGGCTGTCCTTGAATCTGATGAACTAACCTAGCACAGTGACAAAGAAAGTAGATCACCAGGGCATCACACCAGCCTAATGGTGAAGTGTGCATTTTTTCTAGATTTCTCATATAAAACATAGCAATTACCTGCCTATGCTTGAAGCAGTTAGATTTCTCTGAAGATGTTGCACAATGCAATTTTCTCTGCATCTTGTCTCCTATCACTTCTGCTGCTTTTTGTGGGAACTGTTGTCTTGTGGGTCAGATTGGAAGCAAAGATTTTGTGCTGGGTTCGGACCCAAGTAAGGGGAACTGCAGTGACTTCAGTGGAGTTTCTCCTAACATATACCCAGGATAGGAGGAAAACCAAGGGTATGATCTGAAGTCCACTGTCCTTTATCTTTCTGTGGGCTGGGCTTTGCTCCTGTTGAAGTCAATGACAATAAATGTATGGGCTTGATTCTCCAGTCATTAGGTCCTTCAAGAGTAATTCAGTTGAAGTCAGTGGTATAAAAGTTGCATTAAGAGAAGACAATCAGGACGGTCGATTTCACTGTGAACAGTGAAAGGCCATTTCTAGTTTCTAGCACTAAATAAATTAGTATTAGCAGAACTAAGCTAAAACAAAATCCTGTGTCTATTTGGAAATATTTAATCCTGTTAAATAAACAGTGACTTATCCAATTTGGTGTTGAAGATGCAGAAATAAACAATGCATTATATTCGAAATGGCACGCCAATATCCGAAATACAAACTAACACAAAGGAACAACTGCTCCATATTTATAAAATCATGAAGGGATCATAAAGATTTGCCAAAGGAAAAAGGTATTTTTCCTGCCTTCTAGAAAAACAAAAACAAAACCAAAACCCCACAAAAAAGTCCGTCTCTTTTTAATTAAGTTTTTTATCCTTTGAAGTTATTTCTTGATTTTTTTTCACATTGATGATGTAATTTATGTAAATAATCATCTATCTATGAAAGGAGTGTGTCTGTCAAAAGCTAAAATAAAAAACATCCGTCATTTTGAAGTGATTAACATTCTCCAGATGTTTAAATCATCAGATTTCAGGAGTTTCTCTTTGTTGTGATAATGATATAGTATCCAGAACAAGAATGTTTACTTTTTTGTATGGGTCAAACACAGATTTTTCACAATCCTATTAAAGCATGCAGTTCATTGTAATTGTATGTACAGATGAAAGCGTATGTAGTTGTTATTATTATTCCCCTTAATTGTAAACTGCTGCTGGTAATTTTACTGTAAAGCTGAAACAAAAGGAGCATACTTGAAAGGACCACCACTACCCACTTATGTAATCAATTTATAGATGTCAAGTTTGTACAAAGATGGTTATCCCTTTCTGTTACCAGACATGTGACATGCTACCTCCCTGCAGCAGTGGGAAACATACACTTGGTCCATCTCTTTATTTCACGTTGCTTAAAAATACAGTAGATGTAGCTGATAATGTTAAATGACAGCTCAGAACTGTTGTACCCAAGTGGGTTTGACCTTTGACTTGAAGGAGTCAACAAAACACATATTCCTCCATAAAGTGGTAGACTTAACTTTACAGGATGCGGGGTAGACTGAGAAAGCTTATCCCATATTCTTACTGCCAACTTGCTATGGTAATGAGATCTGCAGAAACCTTATTGTTTTTTCCATTTGTGAAAAATGGCTAAGCACATATAATAATGCTTTACTCTCATTCCTTTTTATAGTCGATGCACAGCTGTATATTTTAATGAGTAGCTAAAGCTGTTCTAGCTACTTAAAAGGTGAATGCGCTTTTATTGTACATTATTGATACATTGATTAATGATAAGCTAAATACCTCTAATTTAAACTTGTGCTGTATACTGGTTGAAATTATATGAATTTAAATTTTTGAGGTAACTTCTTCAGAACTGAATTTTGACCCAAAAAAACCCCACAGACATTTTTGTCCAGTTTTATGACCAATTATAGAATTAATCAAAAAGTAATATAATATAAATGGAAAATTTGTCCCTTTCCCCTACCATCTCTAAAATATGAATAAATTACCCCCTCTGGAGATCTGATATTATGTGATAAAGGCAGACCAATTCATGTATATATTTAGCATGAAAATTTGACCATTTTGATGTCTTTGATCCATCAAAATATCTCTCCCAGGGTTTAGTCTAACATTCTGACTCCCCTGTCCCATTCAGTAGCTTCAAAGAGAGACTATTAAAAATAAAAATCTTCAAGGGAAATATTTCTTCCACATTCCTCCCAAAACATGGAATTTTTTCCTAAAGTTGCATCTGCATGAAGTCCTGGAGCAGAAAGGTTCAGCTCTGTGCCAATGACATATTTCCTACATTCCTGGTATAAAAATGTCATAGCTTTAAAGTCTATTGTCCCATGCCCCTCCTCGCCTTGTACTGGAGGGGATTTCTTGTTTCCCAGTATGAGCTGGCATTTCTTTGTTGCCGTGGATAGATCTGAAATAACAGATATTGAAATTTCTATCTACCACAAAGTTATTGTAGATAATTTTTAGAAATTTCTGATTTTTTTTAATCTGCTGCTTCAGTTAATCTAAAGTTAACTGAGACAATGTAGGGATAAGCTACTCCCAATACAACTTCTAAAAACTAACACATTCCTAAAGTTGGTTTTCTGTAACATGTGACCTATAGAGTACATGACCTGATGGTTCAGCATAAAGGTTTTAACATACTTATTTGGAATGACTGGTATAGTTTACTCCTGGTCTAAAAATGTGTGAGTAATACACCAGATCTCATTCTGGTAAAACCTATAACACATACTATAGTATAGTCTGGGGCATGGATTAATGTCTGTTGGAATAGTGTGGATTAAACATATATACCATGTATTATAAGCAGGGCTGGTACTGTTGCCTATTATTAAAATTGCCTGACACGTCCAATTGTAGTAGTCTGGCTTTAGTTGCTTATAACTTTGCCAAATTTAACTGTTCAGGCTGAAATTTTCCATGTTGACTATTTCAGGCTGAATTTTTCTTTGGAAACTTTTACCCCAAATGGGTCAGCTGTTTCTGAGAACAAGGCTAGGGGAAAACACACTGTCCCTGTTTTTTAAAAAAATTCTGCTTTTTTTCTTGGAATAGCTCTAGTTCCCTCATGCTTTGGAGCAGGGACTTGAAATTTTATGGATCGGTGGCCTTTGTCTATCAGATGTGTCCTTTGCCATCCCCATGCAAATACACTCAAATTTGACTGAACTGTAAACTTTTGAAAAATCACTTTTCCCCAACTCTGTGAGGGAGAGATTCCACAGGCAACCTTAAATATTAGGAAATGTCATTTCTGAGAGCTCCAATTTAAACTTATACTCAATACATTACATGTTTGTTTAAACACACATGTACATTCTTCTTGTTATTTAAAAACACACACTAGTAGTTTGTTAGTAGACTACTTGAGAGAGTCCTGATCCAAAAAGAGCTTCTTTTTATCGCTGGTGAATTCTGTGCCACTAGTGTTTTGACAGACCAGCTGTCTCAGTTGTTCCCAAGACAAGGTGGGTGAGGTAATATCTCTTATTGGACCAACTTCTGTTGGTGAGAGAGGCAAGCTTTTGAGGTTACACAGAGCTCTTCTTCAGGTCTGGAAAACTTAGAGTGTCACAGCTAAATATGATGTGGAACAGATTGTTTAGCCTAAGGAGTTAACACATACTTCGAGGAACTGTTCAAGGTGAAGTTGTTCCTGACAGCTAGGGTATTAAGCTGGCACTTTTGTAGTCCATCAGATGTCCTTGCTCACTTCTTGTAAATGAGGCAATTTGCACTTTTAAAATTATCCCTGTTGCACCCCAGATGTATTTAGCACTGGATGACATGTAAAATGTGCCAAAGAAATAGCAGAGCAGTTGCCCTGAAGACCTTACAGCCTAAGGGGATATGCTGATACAATACAGAACAATGCAAAACAGTGAAACACAGGAAGCAGTGCAGCTTCTGCCACTTGAATGCTGCTCAGAACGGCTGGATTTTCAGGAGTATTTTAGAGGAGAAGGAAGGGTAGCTGCAGAACACGAATTTGAAGACTGTTCCAAACATAAGCAGCAACATGAAACTAGGTCTGGAGTCAGGAGTGAGCAAAAGAGAAAAAGGGAGACGGCAAGAGACAATGGCAGAGTGTATAGAGCAAATGGGAGTGTAGGAGATTTAGGTGAGACTGGAGCTGGACAGAGCCTTGAAAGTGAGCGTGAATAACTTGAACACCTTCTCTCTCATCCCTACTGTGACAAACCATGTCCACCTAGTACTCAACTCCATCTATCCCTTGTTAGATGGATGGCAGTACTACCTTCCCCCTTACTTTTATTGGATGGTTTCCTTTGCAGTGGTAGTGCATATACATGCAATATCTTTCCTTGCTCCTTACACAAAACACAACTGAGTCTTTTACCCCACAGGGCAAGTCCTACTTGCCTTATTCATGTGAGCATGACACCCAGCAGAACTACCGATGTGACTAAGATGGACTGGATTTGGCTCAACACACTGTATACTGTAAGTGTATCAACAGAATGGTACTTTCTGATCACCTCTCTCTACTACTATCCCAGGATTGCTGTCAGTGTAGAGCATGTAGGTTGGTGCTCTGAAAGAAAAAGTCTTTGTGTGTTGTAGCTGTTAAGAAAGTGAATCTTGCTTATTGTTCATCACATTTTGGCTTTGCTGTGCTTGCCCTGTGTGTCTGCATAGTAACAACTTTTACAAGCTTGTCCCTGGATAATGCTGAAACAGATTCTTCACTCCTTTTAAGCAATTTCTTTACATAAGTCTCCCACTACCTCATTTGAATAAGCTGCCTAACTGGGCAGAAATATGACCCAGTTGTGAGGCTAGCTTCCCCACCCCC
This sequence comes from Dermatemys mawii, assembly GCA_007922305.1. Lineage (NCBI taxonomy): Eukaryota > Metazoa > Chordata > Testudines > Dermatemydidae > Dermatemys > Dermatemys mawii. The sequence continues at coordinate 28,906,455 of ML677352.1, forward strand.
GAACCCCAAATGGACTCTCAGAAATGACAGCTTTGGACAGTAAGTGTAAGCCAAAGGGAAAACGAACTACAAGCTGGAAAATGAAAAGATCCTTATTCCTGTCTTAGTTCATATTTAATGTAGGGTATTAAATATTACTGTTCTAATATCGCATTACACTACATGGCACAATTTGGCTTGTGTATTAGAGTGGCACCTGTCACACCATTATAATCAAGGTTTGGGTAGCATTTCAATTCTAAACTGCTATCTTTAGGGGTTATGACTAGGCCATGAACATTCATTTCAGGCTGCTCCTTGACTCCAAGTCTCTGCCTGCAAATGAACTTTTCTTTAAATCAAATTTGAAGCAAATACATCCATCCATTTCTAAACAACCGGGGTAAAAGAAAAAAGTAGCTGTTTGTGGCTTCCAATGCATTTATGTGTATATAACTCAAAAGTGGTTGTGGGTTTCGCTAAATTGGCTTCTGAATTCATAAGGGCCCCAACAAGAATCAATTCTAATGTCCTTGGATGGGTCAGGTATGAGAGCATTTGTAATGTGGGTTAACACTTACAATATGAAAACTTCCAGCTCACTGAAGAGTACATGCCTGTGTATGCTTTGGGTCCAATTCTGCCATTCTTCATCAAGCACACCTCTTGAGGTCTTGATCCCACAAACATTTATGTGTAACTTCACACACATGAGAAGTCCTTCAACTCAACTGGACTACTCACATGTGTAAAGTGTTTGCAGGCTCAGGCCCTTTGTCCCTACTCCTGGTATTGTGGGCCATTTCTCCACAGCAATGTGAGTTTAGAGCTGGAATGTCAGCATTATATTTTACAAAGTCTATAACCCAAGCTAACTTAAACTTTACACTAGGAATTAAAGTCCATATTAAATATTTTCATGGGTTTTCTTAAAAAGAAAACACAAAAAGCAGTTTTCTTAAAAATATATTCTGCTTGATGGAGGCTAAAAGGTGGCAGCTGTGCCAAAGTAGTGGACCCTAAATCGCAGAGCAAAAATGAGTGGGGAAAGCTCTGATTGCTCCTAGTACAGTAGTGAATATGCGCTCTTAACCACAAATCAAGAAAGCTTAAAAAAAAAAAAGACTCAATCAAGGCAATAATGGCCTCCACTTCACAATCAGACAAGTGCTTCTACTTCAGAAATCCTACCATTTATGGTTGATTGCTAACCCTGGCCTCATTTCTAATCTAAAGGGCGAGTAATAATTTGGAAAAGGAATTATAACAACTTCCCAACAATTTGGCAAATTGTTATTATTTTAAGCGGGTGTTGTGAAGCAGTTGCTGTTTGTCAGATATTTTTTCCCTGGTGCTCTACCCTTTCCACCAGATTGATTACCATTGATGTCATACTAGAAGGAAAAGTAATGTTTGATGAAAATATATAAAAAGATAATGAGCTTCAGCATGTGAAAAGTTTCTAGGAAGGCCCAGAAAGATATCAGCTGCAAGAACTGAACATTCATATGGTTACTTATTAATTATTAGTGTTTATTTATACTGTAGCAGCATGCTAAACACTTTCCAAACAAAAAGTATAGTCTGTGCTCCAAAAAGCTTGTGCAAGGACAGTTCTTTCTTTTGTGTAAATATCCTCTAAAGTATTTAATTTTGGGATAAATTCTGCTCCTTTGAGTGAAAAAGTTTTTATACATCCTTTATATTCTGAAAATTGATATAGTTAGTTCTGGCTGTGGGTGAGGTTTCTATAATCATCTACCTGGACAGCCTGCTTAAATATGATTGTGTTTTGAATCTATACTTTCTTTATGACTTAAGCTGCCTGATATTTTCTTTACCTGGAATGGTATTGACCATTTTACTGATCATGTGCCCCTATAGGAAATACATTATGTATTTGTCTGTGTTTCTAATATCCTACGGATTCCTGTTTGAGTCACAAATAAATATACTCAAGCCATAAAACATACTTGGTATATATTCAAAAATTCTCCGCAAATCATTTCCATTGTGATTTGTACAGACACCTTCTGGATTTTTGTGTGTGTAGAAAACAGGCTCAAGTTTATGAAAAAAAATGTCATCCAATCATTGATTTGAGTACTTCAGAGTGTCTTAGGATATCAGTGTAAGATTTTTGCAATTTAGAATTCTGACTGCCAGTTGAAAATATTTTAAAACTTGTGCAGTTGGTCACTGACCAAAGATCAGTTGTGACTTGTGGCAAAACTACTTGGGCTAAATAGTAATGTACAAAACACATCAGTGTTTTGGTAATAGCAGACATTTCTGCTCAAAACACTACTTATTTTAGTGATCCAAGGACAAAATGAGAGTCCATAATTTCTCTTGGATAAATGAGAATTCCATGACAGAACAATTATGGAATATGCTTCACAGAAAGAGAGAGCAGAGAGTACATATTGGAGGATGGCAAAATTCCAGTGACTCATGAGATAAACATGGCAGCTTTAATATGACCTTAGATAACTTACCTTTACAGCACAAACCAGAGATGCAGGATATAAACCTGACCATTTATCTGTAAACAATAAATACAGTTTGGAAAGGGCTTCTCGTTATATTTCATTAGGTGATTAAATATGTGAATTAGCTTATGTAAGACAGAAAAATAACACTCAAATCAAAATAACTACTTGAAATGTGTTTTTATTAAATAAAAAGTTAATCTAACATTACCATAGAGTACGGTGGGTTTTGAAAGCACATTCTTGAATTTGAACATTCAGATACAGATAACCAGGAATAATGAAATGAAAATAACCAGGTATAACTGTGAATTTATTGGGCTGGGCACACTGGGATTCCGTATGCCACTAACCATAACATGCATGAACATACATTGCAGAAGTGTTAATACGCTCTCAAATTCTGGTCTACTATTCCTGTCTCTAAGATGGCTAATATGGGTACAGGCAACATGCAAAAACGATAATTGTACAAGAAATTCTACCGTGTCACATTATTTGTCTCAGCAGTGCTAAGATGTAACACCCTTCTAAAGATTAGAATTTTTTCAATAGTGAAGAGAAAAGTACATTTCAATCTCTATGAAAGAGAAGAAAATTTGGTCCAAAATATGCAACTGAGAGATTTGTTGCTATGGAGGAAAATCAGATATACAAAACTCTGGCATGACTTCATTTGTAAGTGTCCCTTGATTTTTGTCAGTGTAGTTATGCAAGAAATATTTAAATGAGCAGATTAAAATACAAGTAATACTCCTTTTTTATAACACTCAAATATATAGTTGATCACAGACAGAAAAACTTTGTATAAAGTAATGGAATCCATTTACAGCTCTATTAGTAGAAAATTAGTGGTCAGGTCAGTTTTTCCAGTACAGCTGTTTTCTAGGAAATGTTGTATTCTCTTAATGTTTAGTATTTCACAGTATGACTACAAGTTTAAATGACCCCTAGTGTCAAAAAACAGCATGCTGAAGACAAATCACAAGAACTGTTTTTCTCTTTTGAACATAGTAGTGTGAGTAAAAATTACTCTGAACCACATTAACAGTCAGGAATAAGAGTAACCTGCTAACTGCTTCCCCATTGTTTTTTTTTAAGGGAAAGAAATGGAAAAAGAAAAGAAACCTCTCTTTGGTTATAATAATGAAAGAAAACAGTCATCCATTTGTCTCTTGAGACATCACAACCTCCTCTAGGTAAAAGGTGCTCTTTCTCTAAATGATCTTAAATATGTAATTGCCTCACAAATCCATATGGTACACATACATTTTGCTGCAAGATGAGACAAGGGATATCATATTATCAGAATTGCCAAGGTTGGGATCTCTGTAAGGGATAGTAGGAAGTTGAAAACTGTCTCATGGTGAACCTGCTTACAGAATTAAAGTAATTCTAGTGTAAGGTACCAAATGAGAAAAATTCCTGTTGGTGAGCTGCAAATTCTAAAATGCTCAATTTAAAGTTCCAGTATAGTTTATGGAATGAAATAATTATGTAAGAGATTTGGGTTTTATATTTTTGTATTAAAATTACATGGAAAATAAATATCTTTTTTTCATTTTCTTAACAGGACATGTATTTGTGTATTTTACCCAAAGAACTCTGAGACAGAAACCGTTCATAGTGAAATAAAATGAATGCCCTAGATTATAATGTGCAAACTGCAGGCTAGAACACATCCTTCAGCAGATTATCCCATAGAGTGGATAAAACTACTTCAAAAATTCAGAGCTCACCCTTTGTCGAGTTTCTGAGGAATTGTGCTAGTGAGACATCAGGGTTTTTGTCCCCTTGGAAAGGAAGCAGTGGTCTTGACCTAAAGACATTATTGACTATATAGCAAGAGTGTAGAACATTCCCAAGGAAACCACTTCTCATGGGAAAAGTCGCATGAAATTTAATAGCAAACAATAACCTTTTTATGGGTATTTGACTATTAAAAATAAGGTTTTTTTTAGATGTCAGTTGTGAAAAGACTAAAATAAATAGGACAGTTGATCCCCTCAGTACTGATTGGAGCAGTCCTCTGGGTTCCTTACTGTATGCCCAGCTACCTATGGTCTTATGCGACTGCCAGTAGTTTGCGAATCCCTAGGAGACAGGACCACTTCAGCCACAACGCCTCCTACTCCCAAATGCCTGACAATACCCTGTGTCTTGTGGATGTTTTGTGGTCACTTTGTACTGACATAGCTGCCACAAAAGTTGCCTTGTTTAGGGTGATCAGATGTCCTGATTTTATAGGGACAGTCCTGGTATTTGGGGCTTTTTCTTATATAGGTTGCCATTATCCCCCCAACCCCCTGTCCCAGTTTTTCACACTTGCTATCTGGTCACCCTACTACAAGATAGCCATGAACTGGGCCCTTGGAAAGGATATAAGACTTTTCAGAGAAATATCTATATCACTTTGGGATTGAAATTCTATAGGATTTTTTCATAAGGGAGAGGGTGCGGGGAGAAGGGAATGACTATGAGTCTATTGACCTCATACTAGTGTAGAACAGAGAAGGAGGCTGCTTACATTACTGGGGTACATAGGGTACACAGAGTCAACATTAAGTCACATACGTATTTGTAGCTTATTTTCTGTTTCCTCTTGGAGGTGCTGCTGTATAGAATGGCTGTCTTTCTGTCCCTAGCCTGACACCATCCCTATGAGCCCTGACCAGTTAGAGTTTCTGGTGACAGGCTCCTGTAGCTACAGCTACGAAAGGACAAAACCTTTTAGTCTTTTCTTCCATCCTTATATGCTTAGAGGACCATTTTAGTTTGTCTTTGTGCACCTTTCATCCCCTCACTCTCAAAGCCATAAGATGACTGTTGTATTGCAGGTGTAAAGGGTGCAATTTTTAGTGGGTCATAACTCAGTCAAATAAAAGCAATTTTCTCTCAAAGGCACTTTTCAATGGAGAGCTATTTTCAGGACAAATTTTCAACTCTATCGAAAGCCATTTCACTACTGAAAGGTCATAATTTTATAAAATGGGGAAAGTGTATTTTTGTCATTCACCTCCTACTCAAAATAGAGCGGAACCATTTTTGGTCAAACTTTCCAAAAATTTGCCTTTGAGGAGAGACAAAGGTCCTTATGCACTTTCTTAACTTTATATCCATGAATAATCTTGAATTTTCGCTTGAAAGATAAAATTTTGTTAAATCATGAGTGAATAAAATAAATTAAGATAAAAACAGTAATTTAACCTTCCTTTTACTGGTCACTGCAGCTCCTATATAACTCATTAAAGAGTAGACTTTAGATTTCTATTTGAATGCCATTTATGTAAAGAATAAAAAGCCTATTTTCATTATACGCTTATAGGGATGGGTCCTCATTGGTGTAAATTGTCACAGCTCCATTGACTTCAATCAAAGGATCTGTAGTGGAAATGTACATTATGTATTGTTGATCCCATACCAATATTGGAATGTGGCTTCTTTTATTTAAATCTTTCAGATATTTTTCCATTTTTCAACTGGCACATTTGTATGTTCATGTCATGAAGTGCTGGAATTGGAATGTTTGCCAGTGACACACAGTGATATTAACAGTTACTCTGTCCTAATTTTTAGTCTTTAGGACTCTTAGCAAAAAAAAAAAAAAAAAAAAAAAGCATAATTATAACAGTTATAAAATATAATTACTGTCACTTTTTGATGAAAAGATCTATGTTCATGTCAATAGAAACTCAATCAGCTGTCAGGAAAATACACTCCCCTCCCACTGGATGATGCAGAAACTAACAGCAAAGCAAGTATTTGCAGTATAAAATAGTGTCAGTAGTATATTTTATATATCTGTCCCAATTCGTTGCAGTAAGTAAATTGCACCAGAATGAAATTATGCATCTGATTTTATTCTGTATTTTGGGATTTGCTTTTTTTCACCCTGCTTTGAAAACAGAATATAATTTTGATTGACAGGAATTTGTGTGTTCATATCCCACTAGAGTTAGTCCAGTTGAGACAGTAACTCCTATAGGTTTATTTAAAAAAAATGTATTTCAACAGATGGAATGGATATCTGGGAGAATTTTTCACCATTCTGCAAGCCAAAAATTGTTTACTTTCCTGCCTAGTCAGACTTTTTTTTTATTTTTGTAATCGAATACCCTCTCAATTAACACCCTTTAAAAATGTACAAGAAGCTGCACTGGAATTATTTTCAGCTTTTAGAAGACAAGACAAAGGTTAGACTCATCTTCTGTAATATCATGTTATATAAAACTAAATTTTGCATTACATCAGTGATTGTATATTTCCAGCAGCAAATCCTGCTGTAGACCGTCCAAAAATATAATGTATGATATATTTAATAGCAGTAAATAATTTTGATGATCAAAATTAAATTTTAAATGATCATCAAAGTGTTAAGAATTACATACTTCCTAACAGAAACCCAAGAAAAAATACTTAATGCTTTGTTGGGAGTGAAAATTGAAAACTGCTAAGGTATCCTGTAATTATTAGTATTTCAACCTAATTTTAAAATATTGATTTCACTGTAAATTAATTGCAATTACCTTTTCAATTTCAGTAAACTGACTTACTTTTAATATTAAGACTAAAGTAGCAGAGGGGAGGGGAAACTGTCTTACTTATGTAAGGCAAACATTTGCACATGTGAATACCACTATTCACATGAAAAGTTCCTTTGGGGTTTATAACATTAATGAAGCTACTTGCATACATAAGTATCTGCAGGATTGGGCTCATATCATGCAATGTATTTTCAGGCAGTAAGTAAGTGCTAGTAAGTGCTTTGGTTCTAACTGAAAATTGATGGCATGATATGACTTAGTATGTAGGCTAAAAAGTTGCAGGCAACAGGCAGAAAATAAACTGGAGGAGGGGATAAATATGTCAACTCCCCCCAAATATTTGTAAGTCATAAAGTAAATGCAACACTTATAGAAAACATGTATTTATTTTAACTAATCAAATATACAAACTGGAAAGTGCAAGTATTAGGCTGAAATTGTCCTTTGACTAAAAATTTAATATAAGTTTTTAAAAATTATAAAATTTTACCAATTTTTAGGACTCTTTAGTTGCACCTCAAGGACTTCCCTTTCTCTCCAGGGAACCTCAGAGGATTTTCCTTCATAGTCTAAGCATTGTCTCAAACTACTTGTAACTCTGTTCACAGGTGTGTATACTCAAAAACTGGACAAATTGTGTCGGTGGTGGGGGTTGCACAACCCCCCTGACTAGATGCTCCATATGCATCAACTTATCTGGACTATACGTCATTCGGAGAGGTTTTTACAGGCCCCATAACATGGGTAAATGTCACCTCAAGAGAATTTGTAAAGACAACAAAAACTTTGTAAAAATAGTGCAAGATTTTGGACAACAGCTAACATACCAACCGAAATCCTGCTCTTATTCACAACCCTGCACCCTGCTCTAAACTATCTGTCTCTCTAGGGTCATCTTATAGGATGTTTCCAACGGACTTGAATAATTGGGTTCCAGGAGTGTACGCCTGAGAGGGTAAAATATGGCTAAACCTAACCAAGTTCTGAGCAGTAATATAGAATAGATTTTTTTAGAAATAGCTTATTGTAGATTGTACCACACTGATTTCTGAACACCAATAGCTTTTTGTAAAAGCGTTCAAAACACTGTACTAACTACAATAAAGTGTAGACGTTTGGGCTGTTACTGTAGTGCCTATGCCATTTAAAAATGAAAGTAATGAAAACAGTATTTTTCTCAGCAATAAAATAGTTGTGTGGAATATTCCATTAGTTTAAAAGCATTTACCTTCCTCATCTCAACACATGTACACATGCTGAAGTACTTTTAATGTACAATATATAACATGAAAACCATTTTAAGTGTATTTTTCTAATACACACTATATTGACTGCACAGTTCTGTGCAAACACTTGTAATTCACAAGATACATTGCATTTTGCAAATAGCCCCCCCAAGGATTCTCAGGTGTATAAAAAATCCCCTACTCTAGGGATTAAAGTCTGATATGGGTTAGTTGTACCCCATCTTTTTCAGTTCTTCATTTTGTCTTTCAAATAGTACTGCAAGAAGGTGATATTTGTACAAAATGTCTGTTATAAAGCATGTAGAAACTGCATGTTCAATGACTGGATACACACCCAAACTGACTAGATGGCATTTTAGGCTTTTCATTTTAGAAACTGCATTTAATTCAGAAAGTGGTCATGGTTTTCACAACATTCTGAACAAAGTGCAAGGCCATTTTCCAAAGACCTTTTTTTTAAAAAAAGCAGGGACGGGGAGACATGTTTAGGCACAAATTAGCCACATACGCAAAGAAAACTTCATCTAAGTCCTAAAGCTGAAACACTGTTCACTCCGTTGACTGTGTGTAGCACCCTACCACCTAGTGGCCTGTTATATAATTCTAAACATGTAATGGTATGCAGTTTACCTAATCTCTCTACTGCAGATTTCTCACCAGTCACCAGCTGTGTGAATTCGTGAACATATCCCATCCTGTTGAAGCAGCTGTTTCTGCTAGTTGCTAGAATGTGCTGGATGGCATTTCCCTCCTTTCAAAGAAGAAATGCAGTTGTGCTGCGGCATGGAAACAAAGATTTGCATAGGTTTAAGATTAGCAGCCATGTTAGTCTGTATCCGTAAATAAGACGAGAAAGACTTTGTAGCGCCTTAGAGACTAACCAGTTTATTTCAGCATAAGCTTTTATGGACTATAGCCCACTTCATCCGATGCATCGGATGCGATAGCCCACGAAAGCTTATGCTGAAATAAACTGGTTAGTCTCTAAGGTGCTACAAAGTCTTCCTCTTCGTATTTAAAGATTTGTGTAAATATTAGCAGTTGAATACTTGAGACAGAGGCAATTGATGCATAACTACTATACTGATAAAGAAAACAAAGAATACTTACGTGTGGCACCTTAGAGACTAACCAGTTTATTTCAGCATAAGCTTTTGTGGGCCATAGCCCACTTCATTGGAAGCACAGAATGGAATTCAGAAGTAAGATGCATTTATATACACAGAAAGCAGAAAAAGTTGGAAATTACCGTACCAATTCTAAGAGGCTGTTTAATTTGAGTGAGCCATTATCAGCAGAAGGAAAAAAAAACCTTTTGTAGTGATAATCAAGTGGATCTGTGTCTGACAGTTGACAAGAATGTGTGAAGGAAACTTAACTAGAGAAATAGATTCAATTAGTGTAATGACTAAGCCATTCACAGTCCCTGTTTAACCCTTGGTTGATAGTGTCCAATTTGTAAATTAATTCCAGTTCGTCAGCTTCTCATTGGAGTCTGTTCTGGAAGTTTTTCTGTTTTAAAATTGACACCTTCAAGTCTTTAATAGAATGGCCAGGAGCATTGAAGTGTTCTCCTACTGGTTTTTGAATTTTATGATTCCTGATCTCAGATTCGTGTCCACTTATTCTTTTGCGTGGGGACTGTCCAGGTTGGCCAATGTACATAGCAGAGGGGCATTGCTGGCACATGATGGCATATATCACATTGTGCAGGTGAATGAGCCTCTGATGGTGTGGCTGATATGATTAGGTCCTATGATGGTGTCAGTTGAATGGATATGTGGACATAGTTGGCATCGGGCTTTGTTATGAGGATAGGTACCTGGGTTACTGTTTTTGTTGTGTGGTGTGAGGTTGCTGGTGAGTAATTGTTTCAGGTTGGGGGGCTGTCTGTAAGCGAGGACTGGTCTGTCTCCCAAGATCTGTGAGTGAAGGATCATCTTTCAGGATATACTACATTGATGGAAGTGGCTTTTCTAGCAAAAGAAAGAGTACTCTGTCCCCAGCACGGAGGAGACTGTAAGGGTGTTGTCCTACCCTTTCTCTGTGGAGGAGTTGCCATCTCATCCCTGTCTCTGTGGAGCTGTCAACCCCCAGCTGCAGTGATCTCTTGGGCTTTTGCCAGTTTCCACTCACGTACAATATCCACTGTGGGGCTGCTGATGCTCTTTTTCAGCACAGTGGGATTTGTGGGGCTGCCTCTCTTCTCCACACCCCTCCCCAGTGCAGTGGGGATGCCACTGCCCCTACCTCACTACCAGCTTGGTGTGGCTGCCCTCACTTCCCAGTTCCTCTAGATTTCTGGGACACACACTGCCCCACCCTCCCTGCCACAATTGGCTCATCGAGCTACCATTCCTGTCCAGGTAAAGTCTGAGGTGAACTGGAGTTGCCTGCTGAAGTCTGTACAGCTATTGATGAATGAATATCACTCTAGGTATACTTCTGTGAACTTTAGTCTATAGTGCTATTGTTCTGGGACCTTACATAATCATGCAATGCCTTAAAGCAGTGGTTTTCAAACTGGGGTACGTGGGCACTTGTCAGGAGGTAGGCAAGAAAAATCCTGTAATGTAGACAACACATTTTATTTAGTAAGACTTGGAAATCTACTCCTAGGTTTATTATGACCCTACCTCAGATGGGGAATGTGGTAGACTATATTATTTGGAAAGGGGTATGCCTAAAAAGTTTGACAACCACTGCCTTAAAGAAATACAAAAAGTGATGCCCTGGGTCCTATCAAATCATACCTGCCTGGTTTTCCCCCCCGAGGAATGAAAACAGCTAAAAAGCTGTAGACTTTGCCAGAAAGGAAGTGCTATTTCTGCATGCAATCAGTTTCCCAGGACAGCGCTAAGCCAATTGATATCTCATCTGGTAGCCCCAAAGAATGATCAAGGGCAGTCCTCTTACAAGAAGGCTGGTAACTGACTGGTTCCTCTTTTCCCCACTCCAGAAGCAGGTGGGGGGCCAAAATTATTTTTAGTGCCTGGGCATTGGGTGTATATATTGCATAGCTGTGGAACTGAGTAGTTTAGTTAGAGGAGCACAAACATAGATACACAGGCCCATATCTATTTGTCTTTGCATTCTTCATACTGGAAACACACCCCAACAGACTTATTTTTAAATCTATTAAAAGATCCCCTACATTTTCCCCTAGGCTGATACCTCATATGACAAATTTCAGCTAGTAGCACACTGTTCCGGGGAATTAAAATTCCCTGTAGATGCAGGTTTATGTAATGGAAACACTGAGAGCTCCTTAACTACAATGACCTCAGAGCACTACTATCCCCAAAATAAACCATTTAGTTAGCACAGCTCTCCTGACATGACAGAAACCATTGAATAAGTTTCATAACAGAATAACTCAGAATTCATTGTTTCTTCAATTATCAACTAATTCACTGTAGCTTCATGAAAAACAAACCACTTTTTCCCCTGCGCTCAAATGTATGAGCATGTGAACTGTAGTAGCCCAAGAATCTGTATATGTTTAAATATTAAGTACATGTTAATAGCTTAAATATAACTCAGAAAGTTCATTGTCTATTACAGCAGCCCCCAGGTTGCTTTAACTTGTTCCAATGCAAAAGTAGATCCAGGAACTGCAGGACTCTGCTAGCATCCTGCTTTGCTGCACCCAGCACTAAATCTGCTCCAATGGATTAAATTAATCTCTGATGCTATTGGATTGATTTCAATAATATACAAAAGCTTTTGTTCCAAGAAGAAGCCTTTGGGAAAGTACTCCTATCAATAGGAAGTGAAGATGGAAGTACAAAAAAATTAACACTTCAGTAGAGGTAGTGTTTTCATATGCAGAGATTTAGTCTTGTGTTTGGTATTTTAAATAAGGAAAATACATACAGTAAATCAATCTTTTTATTATAGAGACTTATGAAACACGGTTTGAGGTATACCTCTGTACATATTAAAGCTGTTAGCTGTTCTGTTTGCTGTTATTAAAAATTATGAAATATTTATTAAGTCCATGTACTTCTGTTCTCCATGTTTCTGTGGTGATTTTATGCAAATCAAAGGACATTTCATAATTCTGTTACACTGAATTGCTTGGTTAAGTGAACACTGACTTCAGTGTAAATTTTCATGACCAGATAATGTCCTAAAGCACAGCAGTATAAATAGCTCTTATAAAGAGCAGTACAAGATAAGTATCATTAAAGCTAGTAATCTGTGTTAACATAGTTAGCCTATATTAGAAAGTAGGTATCCTGTATCAATAGATTTCAGCAAAAAAACTGAGATTGGTTTCTGGGTCATCTTTGGTTTCTGACTCTTCCTTATTATCTGAAGAGGTGCACATGCCAGGATCTTTATCTGGTTTTCTTTTTCTTCTGTGAGTGTACACAGAATGAGTCTTCTGTATCATCTCCTGAGGTGAGTTACTCCTGCTGAGTTCAGTTTTCAAAGCTAACTGTAGGCAGTTGTAAAACCTGGAAAGGAACAAGTACATATTTATTATGTTTGCTTAAGTTCTGCAAACAGAACATTAATACTTTGGCGACAGGATGTCGTGTATAACGTTTCACATAATTTTAACTAAAATCCAAAGGCAGACCTGATCAGTATTGTGAGGGGGACTCAGGGATACCAGCACATGCGTTCTGTGCATGCTCTGTCAATTCTCTAATCTCTGACCTTCTAGGAATCTAATTGTTCTATAATGAAAGTCCCATTCATATTGCTAAAAACTCCACAAGCAGATGATCTCAAACACTTTTATGGTTTGCATCCCATCTTAATAGCATCTAACGGTCAATCCTATTCATGATCAGATGCACCATCATCACTCTCATTTGCAATTACTTTAACATCCCTGTGGCAACTACAGCAATTAATTCAGAAAAATATTAAGAAGATCTTTAAATATGTTTAACTGTCCTTAGTGCAATTAAGTGTTTTGTCCTGTATCCTTTTGGCCTTTATTTCTTCTGCCCACCCTCTCATTTCCTGTTGTGAGAAACAGAAGAGAGTAGAAAAGCTAGGACTGTGTAACTAGTCTCCAGCAAGTGTTCCACAGACCACAGTTTGGGAACCTCAGACTAAACTTTCCTGGCTTCATCAAGAGGTCAATCTCCTGTCCTTAAACACTGTAAAATCTAATCAAATACAAACCCCACATGAAGATGCAGCTATGGAAGTTAATATTTTGAGACTAGAATTCATGCAAGATATCTGGAGCAACAATTGGAAGTCTTGTATGGACTTTTATAAAAGCTCTAACAAATCTACTCTCCACTACCCGATACTGTTGCTTAAATATGGTTAGACGATCCTCTAGGGTCATCCATGATTTAAAAAAACCCAAAACCCTCTGAGGTCAGATTTTTCAGTCTGTTTTACTACTATTTTTTGAGGCTAATCTTCCCGGTCTACTGTTTAGCAGACACATTGTACACTTTTCTGGATTTAGATGTAGTGACACGAGATGCATATAATCTAACAAACCTGCCAATCCTCTTCATGTTTTCTTCCATCTTCCGATTAGCTATCTGTACCAGAAAGTCAACATATTCTTCAGTGACCATCAACTTCCCCATGTGACTTAATGGAACTTCTAAGCAATGAGTACTGCGGACAGCCTAGAGGCACACAAAGATGTATTCATTTGAATTACATTAGGAGATAATAGCTCTAAAAAGTAGGTGATTCATTACAGGAAAACCACCTGAAAAAATCTGGTTGTATTTCTTCGTGAGGAGAGTGATGTGCCATGTCAGGAAAATATCATTTAAAAATTATTATTCAAATCTCCCACACACTTAAAAATGTGCTTTTATTAATGAATAATTGCTAAATTCTACAGCAAAGTACAAAAATAGTGCATACCATCATAATTTTACCTCTTCTGCCAACTGTAATACCAGAGTTCCTGAATCCAGAATCTATAGCCACCGAGTGCTGTAAAACAAAAACATTTTAAACAGCAGTTCAGACATATTTTGTCAGAATGAAAGCTTGCTGTGGATTATATTGCAAGTTAAGGTCCCAATTTTGCAAAAGCTTAAAGGGCATAGTCCCTACTGACTGCATTAAGAGCCACAATCGCTAGTAAGTGTTTACACGATCAGATGCTAATACGGTAACAAAATACTTTTACATTAAATTTCAGTGACTAAGACAGATGGTGGTTTCAATCTTGACCCATTCCATCAAGACAAAGAGGGAAGTTCATACCTCTTTTGGCACTATATTGTTCCAGTTTAAATAGCTGCTAGTCAAAGAGGACAATTGTGGGATGGATATGTTCTTCTACAGAACTCAGCAAAGTTTTAGAAAGAATCTACGTAAAGATTTTCTTCTCTGTATGAACCAAGGCAGGGTGAAGATGGGGAACAGGCGTACAAAGCCCCTTGTGAAAGGCAGAAGGCACAGCATTATCCATTTAGCTGAGGTCTGGGAGCAAATGGTCTCAGTCAGTAGTGAACTAATTTCTAAAGAACACTGCCATAGACCAGGGAAAGCAACACAGATAGTTCAGGCTCTCTCTAGCCAATCTGCCTCAGCTAGAAGACTGAAGCACATTTAAGTGATTTTATTTTCTAGAAAGCACAGCAAAATCTGCAAAAAGAATCTTAATCCTTATTTTCTCCATCAACATGCTTTTACTACCCCAGTTATAAAACATACATTGCTCCTGAGACTATTTCTAAATGTTAAGATATTCAGGTACCAACATTTTTACTCATGCAGAGACCAATGTAAACAAAACAATACAACATTGTTGATCTAATTTTACCAGAAGCTGTGCATCCCGCAACTCTTGACATTGCACATGAAGAATGAATGGTTCAAATTTGAATACACTGTCACCAGTGGCTTTCTGCAATGCTGTCATCTGGAAAATGCAATGAACATTAACATATGAATACTACAAAGGTGAACTGTTACTATTAACATTTCATAATAAATTAGCTAGTTTATGAAATGTTTAAAAACACCAGGAATGATTTGGCTCAAACAATCATGTTTGTTATTATTTAATTGCTTTTAACTTCCCATTCCTCATAATGCTCAGGTCGCTGCTGATTTTTTAAGTATTAAACTCATTCTCCTTCCATGAATTTCTACTAGACCTAGACTTTTTAAAAAAAATTATTTGCTTCCTGTTTGATTATTTTGGACATTTAAAACTCCAACGATGTCAGCACAGCATAGAGAGTATTCAACAATTATCTGAAAACATCCACTCGTGTAGTGGCAGTCAAAGTGAACAGAATGCTGTGGATAATTAAGAAAGGGATAGACAATAGGACAGAAAATATCATGTTGCCACTATCTAAATCCATGAATACTGGGTGCAAATGTGGTCAACCCATCTCAAAAAAAGATATATTGGAATTGGAAAAGGTTCAGAAAAGGGCAAGAAAAACGATTAGTGGTATGGAACGGCTTCCATAGGAGAAGAGATTAATAAGACTGGGACTTTTCAGCTTGGAAAAGAGACGTCTAGGGGGAGATATGAGTGAGTTCTATAAAATCATGACTGGTGTAGAGAAAGTAAATAAGAAGTGTTGTTTACTACTTCTCCTAACACAAGAACTAAGAGTCACCAAATAAAATTAATAGGCAGAAGGTTTAAAACAAATAAAAGGAAGTATTTCTTCACATAGCGCATAGTCAACCTGTGGAAGTCCTTGCTGAAGGATGTTGTGAAGGCCAAGACCATAACAGAGTAAAAGAGAACTAGATAAATTCATGGAGGATAGATCCACCAATAGCTATTAGCCAGGATGGGCAGGAATGGTGTGCCTAACCTCTGTTTGCCAGAAGCTGGGAATGAGCGACAGGGGATGGATCACTTGATGATGATCTGTTCTGTTCATTCCCTCTGGGGCACCTGCTGCTGGCCACTGTCAGAAGGCTACATAGACCTTTGGTCTGACCCAGGAGGATACTGGGCTACATA